>BLSH010123018.1:353100-366982 GCA_018402905.1 Glandirana rugosa | reverse complement strand
CTCTGGGGAGATATCAAACGTGCAGTTCATGCAAAACAGCCCAAGAATTTCCAGGAACTGGAGGCTTTTTGCCAAGAGGAATGGGCAGCTTTACCATCTGAGAAGATAAAGAGCCTCATCCACAAATACCACAAAAGACTTCAAGCTATCATTGATGTTTAGGGGGGCAATACAAGGTATTAAGAACTGGGGTATGTAAACTTTTGATATGGGTCATTTGGGTAGTTTCTGGTGCCATTACGAAAAGAGTAAACACAGTTGATTGATAATAAATGGCTTCAGCCAAACACTAACCATGAGTGAAAGAAAAGTTTTGTGTTATCATTCATATTCTCTGAAAAATGGCCAAGAAATTATAAATTCTGCCAGGGTATGTAAACTTATGAGCATAACTGTGTGTGTATATATATATATATATATATATATATATATATATATATATATATATATATAGTGGGATTCATCTTCAAGTGGAGAATTCGCAGAGAGGTAATCCAAGCCACATATCAGGTCAAATGGGTTCCTGCCCTTGTTTATTGGTCAGTGTATACAGCAAACAAAAGGATTTCGCTCAGGGGTGCGCAGTTTTAAGCTTCCTTTCTAGTAAATAGACCTCACTGGGTCTGCTTCAGTCCTGCAGACTTATTCCCTCACAGCCTGCTTGTCTCCTTTCTCAGCACCAACATTTATTAACCCAGGGAATACAAATTATACCCCAGGTTGGGAGATAGGTGTGGCCAATGCCAGGGTGGATTTGATTTAAATCCATAATTTAAATCGCTAGTAAAAAGGCTTGATTTAAATCAACTTGATTTAAATAATAATTTTTTTAAAGAGCAACTGTCATCTCTGTCCCGCAGCGGCTCCTCCTCTGAGCCACTGTTAATACACCGCCAGTCTCATCCAATTTAATGGGACGGCTGGTGATGTGGCACTGACACAACGAGGTGAGGGACTTGACGGCAGCAGGTGAGTGGATGCCCGCTAACAAGCACTGCCTAGATGGATCTGAAATGAGTGGTGCTCTTTAAATGTAAGGGCTTATTTGTGCATGTAGTTAGAATCTTTAATATTTGCAAACAAAACTAAGGTTTCCTATTTAGAATAATAAGCTGTCAGATTAGTAAAACAGCAATATCAGAACCGATTCAATCATACAGTTAAAGTGATTCTACACACCATCGACAACTGACAAGGGCTGTCTGTCACAATATATATACATATATATATATATATATATATACACAGTTCGGTCCATATATATTTGGACACAGGCACAATTTTAGTTTTTTTTTCGGTATTTACCAAAACATATTCAAGCTATAGTTATATAATGGATATAGGCTGAAGCTTTAATTTGCGTGTGGTATTTGCATTTGGAATCTATTGCTGTGAATACATCATGCGTTCAAAGGAGCTGTCCATGCAAGTGAAACAGGCCATTGTAAGGCTTCAAAAACGAAACAAATCCATCAGAGAGATAGCAGCAACATTAGGACTGGCCAAATCAACAGTTTGGTACATTCTGATTAAAGAATAACGCACAGATGAGCTCAGCAACATAAAAAGGCCTGGACGTTCACGGAAGACAGCAGTGGTGGATGGTTGCAGGATCCTCTCTATGGTAAAGAAAAACCCATTCACAACATCCAGACAAATGAAGGACACTCT
Source organism: Glandirana rugosa (assembly GCA_018402905.1). Taxonomy (NCBI): domain Eukaryota; kingdom Metazoa; phylum Chordata; class Amphibia; order Anura; family Ranidae; genus Glandirana; species Glandirana rugosa. Next base: position 365,311 of record BLSH010123018.1, on the reverse strand, counting down.
CCAGGAGGTGGGCGTATCATTGCCAAAGTCTACAATCAAGAGTAGACTTCACGAGAGCGGATACAGAGGGTTCACCACAAGGTGCAAACCATTTATAAGCCTGAAGAATAGAAAAGCCAGATTAGACTTTGCCAAAAAACATCTAAAAAAGCCAGACCAGTTCTGGAAAAGCATTCGCTGGACGCATGAAATTAACCACTTCAATACAGGACATTTATACCCCCTTCCTGCCCAGACCAATTTTTAGCTTTCAGCGCTCTCACACTTTGAAAGACAATTACTCAGTCATGCAACACTGTACCCAAACAAAATTGTATCATTTTTTTCACACAAATAGAGCTTTCTTTTGGTGGTATTTAATCACCACTAGGATTTTTATTTTTTGTGACATAAGTGAAAAAATTGCGAAAATTTTGAAAAAAAAACTTTTTTTAGTTTCTATGATAAAATGTAGCAAATGAGTAATTTTTGTTCATAAATTTGGGCCAAAATGAATACTGCTGCCTATCTTTGGTAAAAATAAAGTCCCCAACTAGGGAGCCAATCATTGAAAATTGATCACACCTGATTTCTTGAGGCCCTGAAATGTCAGGAAAGTAATAAAAAAAACAAAAAACTAATGACCCCTTTTTTTTGAAGTTGTAATTTTTTTTCCCACAATTCTTGGGGAAGTTAAATTGTTATTTATTTATTTTTTTTACACAAAATTGTCATAATAACAAGTTATTTCTCACACACAGCGTATGCATACTTCCAATTACACCCCAAAATGCATTCTGCTATAGCAATACCACATGTGTGCGACTTTTTCACAGCCTGGCCACATAGAGAGGTCCAACATGCAGGGAGCAATTTTGAAGGCCCTGGAGCACCAGGAAAGTGGAATTACCCACAAAATGACCCCATTTTGCAAAGCAAACACCCCAACGTATATTCTGTGAGGCATTATGAGTCTTTTGAACGGTTCATTTTTTTCCACAAGTCTTCAGAAAACTTGGAAAGAAAATTAAAACTTTTTTTTTATACAAAATGGTCAATTTATAAGATATTTCTAATACATAGCATGTACATAGCAAAAATTACCCCCCCAAAATATATTCTGCTACTCGTCCCAAGTATGGCAATACCACATGTGTGAGACTTTTACACAGCCTGGCCACATAGAGAGGTCCAACATGCAGGGAGCACCGTCAGGCATTCTAGAAGCATAAATTACACATATAATTTCCTAACCATCTCTTACACTTCTGAAGGCCCTGCAGCATCAGGGCAATAGAATTACCCTCAAAATGACCCCATTTTAGAAAGCAAACATCCCAATGTATATTCTATGAGGCATTATGAGTCTTTTGTACGGTTCATTTTTTTCAGAAAATGTGGAAAGAAAATGAAAATGTATTTTTTTTTCACAAAGTGGCCAATTTATATGATATTTCGAACACAAAGCATGTATATAGCAAAAATAACCCCCCAAAATATATTCTGCTACTCGTCCGAGTATGGCAATACCACATGTGTGATAAATTACACATAAAATTTCATTCATACCTATCACACTTTTGAAGGCCCTGGAGCACCAGGACAGTGGAATTACCCACAAAATGACCCCATTTTGGAAAGAAAACTCCCAAGGTATATTCTATGAGGCATGGGCTGTAGATAGGTATTCGGTACTCTGATGGGCTGCAGATAGGTACTCTGGTATTCTTATGGGCTTCAGATAGGTACTCGGGTACTCCGATGGGCTGGGGACTGGTACCCGTGTAATCTGATGGACTGGTAAAAGGTACTTGGGTACTCTGATGGGCTGCAGATAGGTACTCGGTTACTGAGATGGGTTGGTGACAGGTACTTGGGTAATCTGATGGGCAGATGACAGGTACTCTGGTACTTTGATGGGCTGGTGATATGTACTCGGGTACGCTGATGGTCTGGTGACAGGTACTCGGGTATTCTGATGGGCAGGTGACAGGTACTCGGGTACACTGATGGTCTGGTGACAGGTACTCGGGTACTCTAATGGGCAGGTGACAGATACTCGGGTACTCTGATGGGCAGGTAACAAGTACTTGGGTACTCTGATGGGCAGGTGACAGGTACTCGGGTACTCTGATGAGCAGGTGACAGGTACTCGGGTACTCTGATGGGCTGGTGACAGGTACTTGGGTACTCTGATGGGCTGGTGATAGGTACTCGGGTACTCTGATGGGCTGGTGACAGGTACTGGGGTACTTTGATGGGTTGGTGACAGCTACTCGGGTACTCTGATGGGTTGGTGACAGGTTCTCAGGTACTCAGATGAGTTGGTGACAGGCACTCGAATACTCTGATGGGCTGGTGATAGGTACTCGGGTACTTTGATGGGTTGGTGATAGGCGAGAGGTGAGAAAGAGAGCGGCGTGCACGTGGATCTCCGTAGTGACCAGCTGTGATTGGACACAGCCGGTCACGTGGTAAAGAGCCAATTTAATTTGCTCTTTACTCTGATCGAGGAGAGGCTATGTCCCGAGGGACATGCCCGATTGCCACTCTGCGGGCCCCCTGGGGCCTGCAGTAGCAGCGAGAAGCGCCGGATGTCACATGACGTCCACCCGGATCGACAGAGTGTCCCTGCCGACGTCATTTTATTATGGCTCGGTACGGAAGGGGTTAAGATTAATCTGTACCAGAATGACAGGAAGAAAAAAGTGTGGAGAAGGCTTGGAACAGCTCATGATTCAAAGCACACAACGTCATCTGTAAAACATGGAGGAGGCAGTGTGATGGCATGGGCATGCATGGCTTCCAGTGGCACTGGGTCATTGGTGTTTATTGATGATGTGACAAAAGACAGAAGCATGCGGATGAATTCTGCAGTGTTTAGAGATATACTGTCAGCCCAGATTCATCCAAATGCAGTAAAGTTGATTGGAAGGCGCTTCACAGTACAGATGGGCAATGATCCAAAACACACTGCAAAAGCAACCCAGTAGCTTTTGAAGGAAAGGAAGTGGAATATTCTGCAATGGACGATTCCGTCACCTGATCTCAATCCAATTGAGCATGCATTTCACTTGCTGAAGGCAAAGCTAAAGGCAGAAAGACCCACAAACAAAGAACAACTTAAGACAGCTGCAGTCTTTGGTAATGTCCATGGGTTCCAGACTTCAGGCAGTCAAGGCCAGTAAATAATTCTCAACAAAATATTACAAATTAACATTTTATTGATGATTATATTCATTTGTCGAATTACATTTGAGGCCTTAAAAATGGGAGGACTGTGTATAAAAATGGTTGCAGTTCTTAAAATTTGTACTTGATATGTGTGTTTAACCCCTTGAATTAAAGCTGGAAGTCTTCACTACAAATTCTTTCACCGGCTACAGAGAGAGGGACATCGGTCCCGCACATATTGAGGCACTGCTGCTATACAGTGCCCTCCAGTGCCATCTACCAGTACCCACCAGTGCCACCTACATGTGCACATCAGTGCAGCCTACCAGTGCCCACAAGTACCTCCTATCAGTGCCACCTATCAATGCCCACCAGTGCCACCTATCAATGCCCATCAGTGCTGCCAACCAGTGGCCATCAGTGTTTCATAATCAGTGCCACCTATCAGTGTCACCTACCAGTGCCCATCAGTGCCACCTATCAGTGCCACCCATCAGTGCCCACCAGTGCCACCTCATCCGCGCCCACCAGTGCCACCTATCAGTGCCCATCAGTGCCACCTTATCAATGCCGATCAGTGCCGCCTTATTAGTGCCCATCAGTGGAGCCTATCAGTGCCCATCAGTGCAACCCATCAGTGCTGCCTCATTAGCGCACATCAATGAAGGAGAAAAAATACCTGTTTTCAAAATTTTATCAACTATGAAAGTTATTTATTTATTTATTTATTTTTTAATCTTGGTCTTTCTTTCGTTTTTGTTTTTTGGCAAAAAATAAAAAACCCAGCAGTGATTAAATACCACCAAAAGAAAGCTCTATTTGTGTGAAAAAAATTATGAAAAAATTTCATTTGGGTATAGTGTAGCATGACCGCACAATTGTCATTCAAAGCGCAGTAGTGCTGAAAGCTGAAAATTGGCCTGGGCAGGAGGGGGGTTTAGGTGCCCAGTAAGCAAGTGGTTAATATAAGAATGGATTTTGCTTGCTTTACAAACTGCATGCTTTTTATAAGTCTATGATCTACCAGAACACCCAGATCCTTTTTCACCATCGACTCCGCTAGCTGTTCTCCCCTAGTATGTATGATGCATACATGTTTTTAGCCCCAGGTGCATAACTTTACCTTTATCAGCATTAAACATTTTCCACAGTCGGGGTCAACTTTTAGCAGGTTGCAGAGCAGGGTGGGAGGCAGTGTACCCCTGAATGGAGGGGGGTGACTGGGAAGATATGTGGGACATTCATTTTACTAGACTGGTGTCGGTTAAGGAACATCTTTTACAATTTAAATTTCTGCATTGTGTGTATTTTACATCAGCAAAATTGACAAGGATGTTTCCTACACAATCGTCTCGGTGCTGGTGGTTCAATCTCCCAGATGTGGATTTTTTCCATATCTTTTGGAACTGCAGGTTTATACAAGAATTTTGGAGAGGGGTTATGGAGTGCATAAGGGAAATTACAGGTGTCCATGTTCAAGGCTTGGTGGAAGTGTGTATGTTGGGATTGGTCGATACACTTGATGCAAGGAGTGCTATCCATACACTTTTGACAATCCTACTCTTCTATGCCAGGTAAGCGATTGTGCACTCCTGGAGGAAAAGTACTCCGAAGGTCTTGACGTGGAAGGTAATTGTGAATAAGATTATTCCAATGTACAGGGCCACGTATGCTAGTAGGGGTACACCATCCAAGTTTGATAAGGTGTGGGGGAGTTGGATGAATAGTATCCTCACAGTCTCAGACAGACAATAGTAGAAGCTTATAATGGTAATAAGTATGGTAATTTAGGAACCTTGGGGGGGGGGTTCTCTTTGTTTTTTCAATCTCTCTTCTTCCCTCCGTAGTTATTTGGGGTAGGGGAGGCGGAGATATAAAGCATCAGAGAGACATTCTGTACTGATGCTAAGTGTATGAAGGTTGTAATGTGTAGTTTTGTCAATGTATTGTTTTGTTGGGGAAAAAAAAGGAAAACCTTAATAAAGATCAATTTAAAATAAAAAAACATTTTCCCCAGTCGCCCAATCAAACCGTGCATTAGGGTCTGCTAGTAAAGTGGAGACATTCTATGACATTATTCCCCTGCATAGCTTGGTGTCACCTGTAGACATAGAAATGGTACTTTAAATCCCAAACTCTGTATGATCGATAAATACTGTAGGGTAAAAAATAAGGGTTCCAACACTGAACCTTGAAGATCCCACTAATAACCTTAGACCATTCAGAGTATGAATCATTAATCAATATTTTGAATTCGGTCTTTTATCCAATTTTCTACCCATTTACAAATTGAAAACTATGCGTATACATACACAGTTTGTTTTTCATTTAGCCAGCTGGCAAGCGAGGTGGATGGAGGAATCTTCTGAGAGTGGAAATCCTCCCCTGTCAAAATAAACTGATCAGTGCTGCAGCAGCTGTTCGAATGAAAGTTTTCCAGCAGTCTTGTTCTACAGAAGCCAATCTACTGATCAACTTCTGTCAGGCTGGGAGGTCCACACACAGATCGAAATGTGTCCAGTCCCTTTGAACCAGTGAAATTTTAGTCCATGTGTACCCAACTTTACACATTGGGGGCTGTATCAAACTTGCTTGCAAAATCCACTTACTTCTTTATAAAGAGAGATCAGATTTGTTTGACAACTTTGGTGTTTTATGAATCCATGTTGTCTGTTTCTTAAAATTTTGTTTTCTAACAAAAACATTTCTATGTGGTATTTTATCAAACTCTCAAGTATCTTCCACAACTATGCAAGTTAAACTAACCTGTCTGTAGTTACCTGGTAAAGGCTTTAATCTTTTGTTAAATATAGGGAACATATTGGCCTTGCACCAATTTGACATTACCAGATCAGTACAGTCCATAAACTAGGAACAAACCAGGGAATTAACTAAACTTTATGCTTTAGAAAACTGGTGCAGGAAACTGTCTGGAGTGGCGTGTGCCTCATTAACTAAGCTGATAGACCTGCTTTATTCACCTTTGTTGTATATAAATAATTCTGGAGCATATCAGTTTTGAGGCAATGGGTTTTTTTTGGGGCTATGAAAAATGTAATATGTTCATGCTGTCACCACAGGGTGGCACTGTGGACAGCACAATTAATACACTACGCCACAGCCTAAATTGTCACGTAGATACAAGAAATTGAAGGAATGGACTTTTCAGGCATATTTTTCTTTTTTTTTTTTTTTTTTTTTAAGATAACAATATTTATTTATTACAAGTCATTGATGAAAAAGACTAGGCAAAAATAAAATACATTTACATGGGTGAATGTGATTTAAAACATGTCTCAGTGACCAACCATATAGTCCAGAGTTCAAATTGAACCTCAACGGACTGGGGTGGTAATCTACAAAAAGTTCCCTCGGCTTGACAATAACCTCAATAGGGACTATATCAATATCATCCTCATGGATTTAAGCTCCTTCCATTTTCTTTTGTATACACAGAGCTGAAGAAGGTATTTAATAAATGTGCCTTCTCTTTGTCCCTAGTTACCCAATTGTAAAGGGCTTACATTCTTAGAACTGCATTTTTTACTATTAATATATTTGAAGAAAACTTTTGGGTTTATCCTAATCTTTTTTGTCCATTTTTAGACTTTTTTTTACATATTATGTCGTGTTGTTTGTTTAGGCTGGGGCTTCAAACATGACATTGTCCTTTTAGGGCTGGTTCACACCAGATGCAGTTCAGTGCATTTGTATTCTGCATTCATAAAGGCATGGACAGTGGTAAACATGGATTCCAATGGCCCTAGCTCACACCAGTGCACTGCGTCCCAGTGCAGTCAACACAAGTAGAACACGCTGCATTTTTTTCTGCATGGAATGCATCTGGAGCACGCCAAGATGCAAAAAAAAAACAAAAAAAAAACGCATTGGGAATGCACATGTTCTCATTTAAGATAAAGAAACAAGGGGGGAAAAATGCACTGGAGTGCATCAAAATGGTAACAAAAAAAGCACGGAAATGCATCAAAAACATGCATGCAGAAACGTATCCAGGTGTGAGCCAGCCCTTAGACAGGGAAAATAAATATCTTGAAGTCAAATACAGAGCTTCCTCTAGTGCAGTGGTTCTCAACTCCGGTCCTCGGGACCCACTAACAGGCCAGGTTTGCAAGATAACTGAAATACATCACAGGTGAAATCATTTTCTGCTCAGTGATTGCAGTATTCTAGTCTGCATCTCCCCAAGGTAATACTTAAAATCTGGCCTGTTGGTGGGTCCCTGAAGACTGGAGTTGAGAACCACTGCTCTAGTGCTTGATTTACAAATATCTATTTTTACTTTCATTCATTTTTATTGAACATTTGAAGATACAATAGACAATCTTTGGTACAATCAAGGAATACATCTTAATTGAAGAAAAATATGGAACGCTTCACGAATTTGCGTGTCATCCTTGCGCAGGGGCCATGCTAATCTTCTCTGTATCGTTCCAATTTTAGTATATGTGCTGCCGAAGCAAGCACCAAATATCTATTTTTAATATGACAAGAAAAATATTGTGGGGCAAGTTTGTAAAAGTGATGTCTTATGGCTTTCTAAAAAAAAAAAAAAACAAGCATTTTACTCACCTAGGTGGATGCAACAGTGATCTGATGCTGTGTCTGTACCCCGCCAACTTTGTAGTCAGTCTCCGGCTGTCTGCTCTGCCCCTCCCATGCTCACTGGAGTGCTAGGTTGTGGAGGGAGTGGGAGGGGCTGACCCAGCATCTCAGTGGATTGCTGGGAGGCTGAGCCAGGTGCCAGTCCAGGGTTCCGGGTGGATCCTGACCATATGGTTGGGATTTTTTCAGAGCCTAGACCAGCTCTGTGTAGTCAGCCGACAGCGGACTTTAGCCCGCTGTCAGCTGAAAATGTGTCACAGAAGTGCAGAATGAACTGCACTCCTGTGATCTATAGAAGTAGACTTCTCCTTCAAGGCTTTAGCTCAGTGGTTCTCAACCCCTGTCCTCGGGACCCACCAACAGGCCAGATTTTAAGTATTACCTTGGGGAGATGCAGACGAGAATCCTGCAATCACTGAGCAGCAAATGATAACACCTGCGATGTATTTCAGTTATCCTGCAAACCTGGCCTGTTAGTGGGTCCCGAGGACAGAAGTTGAGAACCCCTGCTTTAGTTGGATTCCAAGTTTTGACTACTTGTGCCCCTGCACCCTTCTCTGTGGGTGCCAGGCATCTGATACTCAATTATATGCTTGGTATGGATAATGGCCATTCGCTAAAGTAGTTCTTAGGACAAAACAAAAACTTAGGTATAAGGGAAATAAGTAATCAGGGTGACAGAATGATATGTCATATTTGATATTTCAAAATCTTTGTGAACTGTAGTTTAGAAAACAAAGGTGGAACTGGAAGCAAAGGTGGAATGGTTGCTCACAGCAATCAAAACCGATTCTTTATTTCATTTGAGAAGAGAAGACAAACCAAAGCAGCTATTGTGGCTTCAGTTTTCATAAATCAAGCATTCATTATTTTATGCAGTACATGAGAATGATTTTGTTACCAGAACATTGCTAACAGTGGCATTAAATCAGAAGACAATTTGGCTGGGAAAAAAAAGAAGCAAAGAACATGCAAAAATGGAGCTGTTGCTGCTACCTGCCTATTAAATCTATGTTTTATTTTCTCCGAGGAGGAAGACAAAGTTAAAAAAAAAAGATTGCTTGCTTCTTGTAACAACTGCATTTTCGATACTGTGTTGGAAGACCAGATACTATAAAAATACTAACTTAAATGTAACAATAGTGAATGATATGGGACTATCACCTAGTATTGCTGTACTTTCTGTTAGAAAACCTGCAAGTATGAGATAATGTACTAATCATTACACAGAACCAAACTTATTTTTACTCGTTTCGTCATCATGGCACGGCTTGATCTTACATTTGACATAGCTCAATAAAACGTATTCTTATAAGATATGCATAGAATGAAAGAAATAAACGAAATAATGTGTGAAATACACTGCCTCTCTACTCTTTTAACACAGGCTGTGAGTTTGTTTTCTTCTGTGTACATTTGGCTCCATTGGCGCCAATTTCCTGTCATTGTTCGTTATGACGTAAGCTACCTTATCCCTCCTCTGACTTCTTATATTACATGTTCTAGTGCCCCAGACATTCAGGTATCATCAAGGATGCTATACTGGTTTGTTTTCATAATTACACACATGTTGCTGGTTTCATAGCTGATCTCTTTTATATCATTTGGTTTATCTAGGCACTGTAATGTCATCAATTGGGGATGGTACTGGGGGAATGGTTATGGGGATTGGTTGTGGGTTTTAGGCCTCATGCACGCAGGAGGTTTTTGGATGTTTTTACAGCTGCTGTTTTTAGCTGCAGACATTTTTTCTACAGTCAATAAACCCTCCATCATGTTATCCTATGTGTTCATGCACACATAGGCTGTTATCAACTCTTTTTAGCTGGGGTGTTTAGGAGCTGTAAGAAAAACACAAGACTAGTGGGTTCTGAAAGACGTTTTTCAGCTGTAAAAACGCTCAAATGTCCAAAAACACACAAAAACGTGGCTCCCCAACGTCTTTGGACATTTTTGATCCATTGAAAAAAAAACAAAAAAACAAAAAACGCTACTGCTGAACAACGCTCAGACATGCAAAAACACTAGTGCAATGACGCTAAAAAAAAGCTGAAAAACTCACTACAAAGCTACTGATGTTTTTAGAATTTTTTTAAAGGTCCTGTGTGCATGAGGCCTAAGGGTCCATGCACACTGGACGCTCTCTGGACTCTCCGGGCTTCGGATTTTAGTGGCAGGAGATACTGCTTAGAAAACATTCTTTAAGCAGCGTTTTGTAAGCAGCGTTTATCAGCGTTTTTGAGAGTTTTTTTTTTTAACTACATTCGCTTCCATTTACTGCAAAAAGTGCTGGATGCCGATAAACGGCCGTTTAGCTGCGTTTATGAGCATTTATCGGCGTCCAGCGTGGTTTTTGTGGTCAGAAAAACGACTCCTGGATGCCAATTCAGGGCATTCAGAGAACAGCTCAAAAACACTACTGCTCTTAAAAGACAATAAACATGGACACATAGGATAACATAAAGGGGTGTTTTTGGGCTGTTAAAAAAAACACCCCAACGACCATGAACAGTCATTTATCAGCTTCAATGTTAGCTTTTATAGAATCTTTGTGTCTTGATAAAGATGAGTTGAATCTCCATGATACATTGATAAATAAAAGTTTAGAATTCTACTGCAAGCCCCGTGGGTGCTTATGTTTTTGAGCTATATATACAGTAATAGACTGTAGGAATGATTAGAATCTAGTAAAAGTAAACCATTCATAGGATGTACAGTATTTCACAACACATTTAGTTTTCAAAATTGTCTTTTGAAAGCAGAACTATTGCCAGGCTGTAGTCCAGGGGTGTTAAACTCCATTTCACAGAGGGTCACATCAGCATTATGGTTGCCCAAAGGGCTGGTTGTATCTGTAAGACTAGATGTCCAGAGCACCCCACTCCCCCTTACATCAGATGTGAAGAGACCCCCACTATCCCTTACATCACAGTACACCCCCTTACCTTGTGCTGTTGGGGGAAGAGCTGGGAAGCAGAAAGCGCAGGATCTGGAGGAGGACCAGAAGAAGCCTGGAGTCAGCTGTTGGAAACTGCTAAATATTGAGACCAGGGGAGGCAAAGACGAGGGGGTGTTGCAGCTGCATGGAAAAGCGCAGGATCTGGTGGAGGATTTCTGTCATCCTCTCTGCTGCCGACTGCAAAGACAAGGTGGGGGCACAGATGAGGGGGTGCCACAGCTGCAGGAGAGTTGTGAGGGCCACATGACATGGCATGGTGGGCCAGATTCTGCCAGCGGGCCTGGTGTTTGACACATGTGCTATAGTTATTAATATATTTACATGCTCATAGCAAGTTCTAAATTAAATTTCAAAGAAGCCTGCGCTGACCACTGTTGCTGCAGGCACTGTGCAGCAGTTCATCCTGAAAACAATCATACCCTTGAAAGTGATCTGTTACATTTGTGGTCAAGCCATCACTGAATGTTTATAATTGTAGCCACTGTTTGACTTTTTGTACAGGCATTGTTAAAAATGAGGGGCATAAAAAGTGTGCCTTAAGAAATTATAATTCCTCTCTTTGGTATCCTGTGCATTAAAGCTACGTTTAGATGTGTGGCTGTCATCACTGTCCCCTGAAGACTGAGAAGTGGCGTACTTTTAAGAAGTGTTTGACAGGTTGTAAAGAATGCTAATGAAGACATGCGGGGGAGACTATTTTTTTGTCTGTATTATTGTCTAAAGCAGTGGTTCTCAACTCCTGTCCTTGGGACCCACTAACAGGCCAGGTTTGCAGGATAACTGAAATACATCACAGGTGATATCATTTGCTGCTCAGTGATTGCAGCATTCTAGTCTGCATCTCCCCAAAGTAATACTTAAAATCTGGCCTGTTGGTGAGTCCTGAGGACAGGAGTTGGGAACCCCTGGTCTAAAGCTTGGTACACATGGGCCGAATATTGGCCGGTTCAACAGAAACCGGTCAACATTGGGCCCGTGTGTACACCAGCCTGTCCGACAGCTGGCTTCTGTCAAACAGGCATGCTGGAAAACCAGCAGCCGATCGACATCTAATCAGCGCTTGCAGCCAATGGCTGTATGCGCTGACCGGTACGCTCTTTTTTACTACAGCAAGCTCCTCCCTGCTCCTCAGTTTTTTTTCATTCAGCCAGCTGAGTGTACTAGGCTTAAAAAGGTCTTGCATACATTTGTATTAGTCCTCTTAAGAACAGTCTGTGGTAAATGGCTCTTCAGAGGGCATATGACAGGTGGTGAGGACTTGGTATGTTGCCACATGCATTGCACTTGAATGAGACACGTTCAGTATTGCCCACTGAACATGACAGTAGGGATGTTTTGCATCACGGTCAAGGCATGTGCAAGCTCCTGTCTCACTTCCTATGTAGTTTGGGGGGGGGGGGGGGGTAAAAACACGCCAGTCGCGTATGTCGGTAACCGACGTTCGCGACTAATCTACAGCTAGCCGACGACCAAAAG
>BLSH010123018.1:314192-334413 GCA_018402905.1 Glandirana rugosa | reverse complement strand
GGGAACTAGCCACTTTGTCGCCGTCAGATGCCGATCGGCGGTCGGCAAGTGGTTAAATAACAAAATGTCTATACTTACCTGCTCTGTGCTATGGTTTCACACAGAGCGGCCCCGATCCTCTTCCTCTGTGGTCTTCCTAGTGCTCCAGGCCCCTCCTCTTTGGCAGGTGCCCCTACGGAAAGTCGCTTTCCATGGGGGCACCTGTGCATGCTCACTCCCGAGTCCTGCTGCTGCATCCATTGACACAAACAGCAGGACTTGACCCCGCCCCCCGCTCCAGTGTCGCAATCTCGCTGCTGTCAATCCGTCCAATAAGGAGGACGACAGAGGCTGAAACAGCTGCTATCATACACGTCGCTGGATCAGAGCGGGCTCAGGTAAGAAAAAGGGGGATCATGGGGGGGGGGGGGGAGCTGCAGCACAAAAGGTTTTTTTACCTTAATGTATTGAATGCTTCAAGGTGAAAAACCTTAGGGCTTTAGTACCACTTTAACCCCTTGTTAAAGTGCACTGTTGTTTATTCAACAAGTTTGTGTTGTCTTGGATTTACCATGATACATGATGATTTTTTTTTTTTTTTTTGCTATGGGCAGCACAACATTTTTTTAAACAATCGCTACAAGTTTGTTTAACATATTTGTACTAGTATCTGTTTCTGCTGAAGTGGGTCTATTGTCTGCAGATACATGAGAAAACATGTTTTTTTGTAAGTATTGATGCTCTGAATGTTTTTTCATGAAATGATGGGGAATATGACGAAGATATGAAAAAATGTACCTTTTGTCTAAAGAGGTTGGCTTCTTTCCAATCACGTCAGGATTCTTCAGATATTTTCCCTCATCTTTTCATCTAGTGATGGCCTAGCCTAGTTCTGCTATCAGATTAAATAGGGGTTCCCATTCCTGGTGCATTGTGAGCTGACATACCAATTCATAGCTTTTGTTGCAAGTTGATGAATACTCCCTTATTTTTCTATCAGGTCCATGGATAGCAGTGCTGAACACTGTAATCCAAAATTGACTTTTACCTGAAAGTCTATTCTTCAGAGCTCCAGTATCACTGTAACCATAGCCCCCCTATGGTCTTATGATTTGTAGCTCCTTCTGATTCCAACCCTTCACATGGTTGATCTGAAATGAATGCTAGAAATGACATGTTCTGGGTACTAAAAACATGAGGGAATGACAGTTGTCCTCCTCTACAGGCATTTTAACCCCTAAAAGTCTGCAGTACTGTGCTGCAATCATGTGCAATGCACGCAGCATAACCATACCAACTTGAGCGGGTTACATTCAGTGGGTGATACTGCCCACAGTACGTGACGGGGGGTATTTTTGCTTTGCATTGCAGCCATGGCATGCATACACTCTCATACGACCACCTTTACAGCTTAGGGGAGATAGGTAAAAACACAGCTCAACCACGTTTTTAACACCCTCTCAACCGCAAGTGTAAACAAGACCTAAGAGAACACAGACAAGTAATAGGTGCAAGGCCAAGCGCTGAGTCCTGCTATACAGTCCAAAATAAGCTAAAATTGAACTAACATCCACACGCAGGGCAGCACTCCTGAGGGAAAAGCCAATTCCATAACTGCAGGGAAACACAAGAAAGAGAAGACGCCTCTGAGTGCAGACGATTACAAGACCTAAGAAAAGGTTTCCCTTCACTTTAGAAATATCTACACTTGCTGTGTCTTCAGAACAGGAAGTTAGGCAAAATTCCCCCACTGGGTCACAGACAGCAAAAAAAAAACTGACAGGGCTTTTAAACCATAATATTATAGCAGATGTTTCTGATTGCATAATAAATGGCTTGATTGGGGGAGTGGAGGAGGCTGAGGGCAGGTTGATAACAGAGGCGGCTGCCTAAAGCCTCGTGGTCGCCCAATTTGCCTGCTGTGTGAGTGGGAGGGAATGTCCCCGGTCAGTGTCCCCAAGCTGTGAGCGGGCTGGCTGGTAAAGCGGCTTTAACCACTTTAGCCCTGGAAGGATTTGCCCCCTTAATGACCAGAGCATTTTTTGCGATATGCAAATAGAGCTTTTGTTTTGGTGGTATTTGATCACTTCTGCGTTTTTTTTTTGCGCTATAAACAAAAAAAGACAGACAATTTTGCAAAACCCCCCCCCCCCCCCCATATTATTTACTTTCTGCTATAATACATATCCAAAAAAAATGTAAAAAAACAAATTTATTCATCAGTTTAGGCCAATATGTATTCTGCTACATATTTTTTGTAAAAAAAAAAAAAATCCCAATAAGCGTATATTGATTGGTTTGTGCAAAAGTTATAGAATCTACAAACTATGGGATAGCTATATGGACTTTTTTAGCTTTTTCTACTGGTAATAGTGGCGATCAGCGATTTTTAGTGGGACTGCGACATTGTGGCAGACAAATCTGACCCAATGGCGGCTGGTGAAATTTTAGGACCCCTCCCACTTCTCATAAGCCCCACCCTTTATAGATTCCACCCATTGTGTCAGGAGTATACAGCCCAGCATCATCAGGTATACAGCATCACAGATAGGGGTAAATACAGCACCATAGATAGGGGTATACAGCACCACAGATAGGGGTATACAGCACCACAGATAGGGGTATACAGCACCACACATAGGGATATACAGCGCCTCAAATAGGGGTATACAGCGCCACAGACGGGTATACAGCACCACACATAGGGATATACAGCACCACAGATAGGGGTATACAGCACAATAGATAGGGGTATACAGCACCACAGATAGGGAAATACAGCCCCCCTGCCGTGGGGCTCGCAGCACTGACAGAAGATTCCCCCCAGGATAGTCGGGATATCAAAGCCCTGCACTTACCCCATCTAGGAGCAGGCAGCAGGCAACGAGCGGTGTCCGGGGAGAGGTGTCCGACGAGCAGGGAGTGGTGTCCGGTAAGCGGTGTGCGGGGAGCGTGCATCCTCCTCCTCTGCCGAGAAAGGCGTCCAATAGGATCGCCTATCTTCTCCGCCAAACGGGAAACCGGTAACATACCAACACTTCCTGATTGGTGGAGAGCAGTTTAGTGTTAGAAAGGCAAATGTTCATTTGCCTTTCTAAGGGCTTGTGGCAGCACATTCTGCACCACAAGCCACACTATATTGAAGCCTATTAGAGCCTATGGCTCTAATGAGATGCTTCAAAGAAACCCCCCACATTGGTAATTCATGCGGCCGGCGCCTCAGAGAGGCCTGCCGCATGAATAGGGGGTGGTCGCGGGCGGCCATGGACAGATTCATGCTATGCATGAATCTATCCATAGCATAGATGGGGGGGGGGTGAGGACACAGGGGGCGGTGCCAATGCACCCTTAATGGATGGGCCGCCACTATGTGACACTTTTTGGGGGCCAGTGACATCAATACAGTGATCAGTGCTAAAAAAATGCACTGATCACTGTATAAATGACACTGGCAGGGATGGGGTTAACAGGGGCGATCAAGGGGTTAAATGTGTTCCCAGGTTGTGTTTTTTAACTGTGTGGCAGATGGACTGAGAAGAATACAGAGCTCTCTGTTCCTGATCACTAGGGCTGCCTTGTTTACATAGGTAGATCTCAGTTTAGCCTGTCTGTGGAGCGATGGTGGGTGGCTGGTGGACATCGGGTCCGCTGGACCCGCGGATTGACTCCCTCTCTGTGCAGCGCGTGTGCGCCCACAGTATCTATTACACGAAACAACGTACAGGTACATTGTTTCGTGCAATAGAGCCGCCGTGCTGCAGTATATATGCGATGAGCGGTCTTGAAGTGGTTAACCACATCAGTAACGTTTTTGTAGTTTTCAATGCTGTGATACTTTGACAATTACTTAGTCATGCAACACTGTACCCAATGAGTTTTAGATCATTTTTTTTCAACAGATGGAGATTCTTTTTAGTGATATTTTATGATCACTGGGTTTTTTATTTTTTACTATATATAGAAAAGAAAAATAAACATTTAAAAAAACAAAACTGTTTCCCTTATTTTCTGTAAAAAATAAAATGGCAGGACAGTAGGAACACCCCTGTAATGACCCCAATTCAGAAAGTAAACACCCCAAGGTGATATAATTTTTTGCCGCAATTTTTATCAAAATGAAGAAACATGGAGGTATTGAGGTGATTAAACACTGAGCTTGTGTACTAGATACATTAAATGTATAGGAGGAGGGGGGCAGATCACATACATATATAGGTCACATACAGTGGGAGGATGGAAACGAGGCGGTTAATTTGTAGGTGAGAAACATATTGGAGGTGAGGGACTGATATGCAGGCCACTTAAGCCCCATACACACAGAATATTGTACAAAAAATACCGCTTTCGAAGCAACCGTACAAAAATCTGATCATTAGTACACAGCTTTTGTCCAAAATTTTCTGAAGGGACAGTTTTTGTCCAAACATACAAGTCTAGTCAAGAAGTCAAGTCAAGAAGCTTTTATTGTCATTTCAACCATATATAGCTGATGCAGTACATAGTGTAAATGAAACAACATTTCTCCAGAACCGAGGTGCTACATACAACATCCTAAACAACAGTCACAGAGACAGACAGAAACACAGAACCAGTAGAAAGGTCCTTGCCACATAAATGCATGTGTGCAACTGGTGCAAACAGTGCGGAAAGACACACAAGACAGTGTGGAACAATACACAATACACAAAGCACAAAATAGCTCCGACATACAATACAAATACAATGACCGTTTTTTATATAGAGACTAGCATGCAAAAAAAAAACCAGCTGATCATTTGTCCGATAAGCTCATCATCTATACTAGGCTTTAGACAGCATAGAGATCAGATGTAAATGGGAGGAGGGGGAGGTGAAAAAGTGAAAAAACGATCCCAAAATTAGGCTCCATGCACAATGGAAGCTATCTGGGCGTCGGGCAGGAGACGCTGCTTAGAAAACCTTCTTTTGCAGCGTTCTGTAAGCAGCGTTTATCGGCGTCTGCGTTTTTGAGCATTTTTCTTTTTTACTTCATTAGCTTCCATTGACTACAAAAAACGCCGGATACCGATAACCGGCCGTTTACCAGCGTTTATGAGGGTTAATCGGCGTTTAGCATTTTTTTGTGGTCAGAAGAACGACTTTTGAACTCCA
The DNA here is from genome assembly GCA_018402905.1 of Glandirana rugosa. Classification (NCBI taxonomy): domain Eukaryota; kingdom Metazoa; phylum Chordata; class Amphibia; order Anura; family Ranidae; genus Glandirana; species Glandirana rugosa. The sequence continues at coordinate 329,304 of BLSH010123018.1, read as the reverse complement.
ATTCCAATGTTCAGATAACAGCCCAAAAACGCCACTGCTGTTAAACTACAGGGTGGGCCATTTATATGGATACACCTTAATAAAATGGGAATGGTTGGTGATATAAACTTCCTGTTTGTGGCACATTAGTATATGTGAGGGGGGAAACTTTTCAAGATGGATGGTGACCATGACGGCCATTTTGAAGTTGGCCATTTCGAATCCAACTTTTGGTTTTTTTAATAGGAAGAGGGTTATGTGACACATCAAACTTATTGGGAATTTCACAAGAAAAACAATGGTGTGCTTGGTTTTAACATAACTTTATTCTTTCATGAGTTATTTACAAGTTTCTCTTTGTTTACAGCCATTGACATGTGGCCGAGGTTAACACGTGCGGAGCGGATAGAAATTGTGTTGATGTCTGGTCTGTCTTTATTCTTTCATGAGTTATTTACAAGTTTCTGGCCACTTATAAAATGTGTTCAATGTGCTGCCCATTGTGTTGGATTGTCAATGCAACCCTCTTCTCCCACTCTTCACACACTGATAGCAACACTGCAGGAGAAATGCTAGCACAGGCTTCCAGTATCCGTAGTTTCAGGTGCTGCACATCTCGTGATATTAAAACAGGAAGTTAATATCACCAACCATTCCCATTTTATTAAGGTGTATCCATATAAATAGCCCACCCTGTACAATTAACGTCCATGTGTGCATGGACACATAGGATAACATAAAGGGGCATTTTTGGGCTATTAAAAGACCAAAAACAGTTGTTTATCAGCTACAGTGTGCATGGAGCCTTACAACCCCGCTACCCTAAATTTGCCTGTGATCTAGAACTAACGAATGATTGTTCCATCATTAGTTGTTGTGAGGGAAATTGGTGCACTCTCAAACGTAAGCAATAGTACTGTTTACATTTGGGACCACTGTGATTGGTCATCACATTGCTTACAAAGTACAGAGATGCTTGGATTAGCTCTGTACACCATGCCTGTGATGTGAGCCATCAGGTGAGAACTCAGATCATAGCAATTAATGGGCTTACTGGCCACCTGAAGGTAATTTTATGCATTGCCATTTATAAACGGCACTGCATGAATAAATGTCAGTCACAATGCCTGTGCTCCTTGCTCCTCTGCAGCTGGCACTTGGATCAGCTGTGTTGACGAGGAGTAGTGATGCCACTCCACCAGTCTTGTGAAAGTGCTTGGGCCTAGTGATTGGCTTCTAGGTCTGGACACAATCACAGGGATGTAGGTCACTAAGGGCCGGTTCACACTGCAGCGGGGCGGAGCGGCGCGACTTTGCGGCTCGTTCACATCTAGGCGAATTGTCAGGCGACACAATTCGCCTCAATGCTGTGCAAATGGGACCGTTCTAATAGGAGCGAATCGCTTCGCTCCGCATTAGAAAAATGGTCCCTGCACTATTTTTAGGGCGATCTCAGGCGGCTTGCATTGACTTCTATGATAGAAGTCTGCTAGCAAGCCGCTTTGAGATCGCCTGGAGCACCGCATCGCGCCGCTCCGCCTCGCTACAGTGTGAACCCAGCCTTACCCCTCTGTACCTGAAAGTACTGGGTAGTGATGTCAATTGTAAAAGAACTAGGAACTGTGTGAGAGCTCAGGTGTGTGTATATGGAGGTCAAAAAGAGAGCTGTTATTTTACCCTGCATGGGCATAGTCACTGTGACTTTTTAGACGTTCTTATGGGCCCTTATGAAAAAAGACTACAACTGTTGCGCAGATTACTGAGTCAGAAAATGAAAGATTGCAATTATTTGTTTAACAGCATTTTTTACATCAGTGACCTGCTTCAAAAGAAACCCCTACCGTCTGTGCATTTACTAAGTACTAAGCGTAATTGTAGACTGATGTCATAAAGTACGTTGAATTTAATTTAATTGTAGTACCCTTTGAATAAACCAGAGATACTCCTGGGAGCACTTGTACCACAGTTTGAGAAAGCTTGGCTCAAAGCATGCATTATAATCCTTTGATACAGTGCAGCAAATACGTGAATGGATGTTTTTATTTGTAAGCCCCGTGTGTGCCAAATACTTTACTTTGTAGAAGTGTTTTAAAATGTATTTAAGATTCTAGTGTGTATTGGAGCCTTTTCCTGTAATCTTTTAATCCTTTCCAGCAATGTAAGCTACAGACATGGTTACCTAGTAGAAAGATGAAAAATAATTTCAACTGATGAACAAAAACACCCATGGGAGAGGCACTTCTAATTATGACCAATATTGGACACTTAAAGCTCTGGTTTATTTAGTTAGCTTAAACATTTGGATTTGTTTATAATTGCCGGATGATCCTGGAGAATACAGAGACACAGTTTCCAACTACAGGAACATGTCTACTCCCATCCTTCCTTTTTCTCTATTATTACTTTTGCTTTTTTGATCAGTGTACAATCTATTCTGTCCAGCAGCCCCCTCTGGTGTTATTGTTCTTAGCTCAGAGTCATGAAGTTTGTTATTACATTGGGAGAGCTATATGCTTCCTGTTAATATAAGTAAGAAACTGTTACACCTATTCATTTCTCAGATCATTATTGTAAAGCTATCGCTTTGGCTTGCAGTCACATAATATTGTTTAATGCCTTAGAGTAGGAGACTTTTAATCTTAAAGTCCAATTATAGTTCAAACATTCTGGGTATAGGCTAATACAGGGGTCCCCAAACCTTTTAAACCAAAGGACAGTTCACTTACATCAGACTGTTGAGGGCCAGACTGTGGTCAGCAACAAAAAAAAAGTTGTCCTTACATCTGTGATAAGTAAGAGTAATAAATGCCACTGTGTCTCGGAGACCACTCCACCCAACAGTGTCTGTGAAAGAATGCCATGTGCTGAAAAGCTTGTTTCCTTTCTGCAGTTTCCCCTGGCATGCAATGAGAAAATCCTGAATGCAGGACCTTCTCATAGCAGGGGACTGTTTATGGCAACCCATTGGTCGTAGTTTGGGGTCCTCTGGGCTGGAACAACTGTTTGGTTTTGTTTGCTTTGTGGATCCCCACTGAAATTTCCTGCAAATGCTGCCCTATTGATGGGCAATCCAAAGAGAAAAACTGTGAGGAAATCTTCTCAACATGGACATAAGCATTAAATGAAAGCTTGACAGACATTGTAACCATTCCACACTCTAGCAAAAGCTAAAATTTTGGCTTCAGGCTGCGACTGCGGGGCACAGCAAGGGGTGCGGTGCGTCCCTGTTCACCGTTTCAGGTCAGAATTAAGTATGAATTTTTGGCTGAATTCAGACCTGAAATGGAGCCAAAGATGCACAGGACTCTTCTGCTGTGTGCTCCGCAGCCCCGGAGATGGTTGAACCAGTTCCATTGAGAGCCGGTCACTGTTTCCTGTCATGCAAATTGGATACGATGAAACCCGCATCCAATTTGCAGTAGTGTGAACCCAGCCTCAGTCTTGTCTGGGAAAAGTCTAGTTTAGTTTAAAGCAAATTCATTCCTTGCCCATACAAGGCAAATAATTGGATTTGCTTTCTAGAAGATACCATAAGCAGGCATTTTCACATCTTCTTTCCTGTGTTTACAACTGCATTAATCCATCACATGTACCATTCCCGACAAGTTGCTACTTTCTGAAACTTGACGTCTGCACAGGGATCTTCAACTTCCAACCAGCCCCATGTGACAGCATTGGGGCCTAGCATTTGGCCACGCAAGCAAGCTTTGGAGCTTTATGGTTAGGCAGATGACAGTCATGTGTTCTCCCATACCTAAGCATATATGTTATTTGTTGAGTTAGGAATGTAGGGAACGTAAAGAGTACAGCCTACTGCTGCCTCCTATGAATCGGACCTCTTAGTTTTGATTCTAGCATTGCTAGAAATCTTTCATACAAGCTAGATAGGTTGTAGGACACACTTGGTGTGGAAAGCATGGTTATGCAAGGTTTGTGCCTGTAACCCAGCTTATATGAGTATTCTGAGTGTTGTTATCTGCATAAGCATTGTGTACTTCTGCCAGGAATGAAAAAAGAAGCTGGAGACAACCCAAGAGCAAGGTAGCCAATATACATAAAACAGAGAATTTTCAGAAATCAGTGACCTACACACTACCTTTGTTCTAGGAAATTAGTTATTTAAAAACAGCTTGTGAACACGTGACAAACTTAGTAATTTTGGTGAAGGCCAGAAGCTCAGCATTCACACACACAAAAAAAAATTATAGGTTCAAACGTTCCTGGGCTGGGACACAAATTTAGTGTCCTCACACGACCTTACTTATCCATCCTATCAGTTTTGAGCAGAGATTAGTTGGAATGCAAAAGCAGCTTAAACAACAATTCCAGGTACCCTGTATCAATATTTTTACATAGTTCCATTGGTCCAGCTTGGAACAATTTAATTATGTAGATACCATAACTGTGGGATCCTTCTAAAAACTGGAAATCACTGTAGTATACACTGCTATCTCCTTGCATTTTTTTTACTAAATTCAAAGGGTTTGTATTCATTTAGAAAATGTGAAGAATTCTCTGATAGAACCCGTGCCCGGTTGCTGACCTCCTGTGTTCAAAATGCAGTGGGGCAGCTGCATGGCACAGGACCTGGAGGCTAGAGGAGATCACTATAGTAGTGGTGCCCACTACAGGGATTTTCAGCTTCCAGGGGCATCTCAGAGGCATGGTATATGCATAGATACCATTTAAAAATATCTATACTTTAAATTATTTTTAAAGCAGGTTTATGCAGCCTCAAAAGTAGCTCCATGCTCTTCCCAAAAAAATAAAAGTCAGCAGCTACAAATACTGTATAATACTTAATATACCTGTCCAGGGATCCAGTGATGTCCTCACTTGAGCTGATTCGTTAATCAGCTTCGGGTGCAGACGTCAGCATCATAAGTCAGGGAAACAGGCAGTGAAGCCTCACAGCTTCAAAGCCGGATTCCTACCGTGTATGTGTAAGTCGCTCTGCGCTTTGCAAACAAATGGAACTTCCCCTTTTGGGTGAAAAAAAAAACACCACCATACAAACATTACCAAAACTAGGTAGTATTAGGACCTACTTAATAGTCAATCAATCTGTATCCAATCAGTCAGTCTTGTTGGATCTAAATGAGATTGTACAGTCAGAATTGGAACTTGTAAAGGCTGGCCACAATCTCCTCTCTCTACTCCCCACTGTGCTAGAGAGAATATGGCCATATCGGATGATTAAAATATATATGGTGGAGTTGTGGAAAATGAACAGTCTTCTGGGATGAGGTCTTTCAGTTCATAGTCTTACTAACTTAATTTGCCTCCACCCCCAATCCCGCCCTTGCTATTCTGGGAATTGGTAATGACTACTGGCCACATGAAACCCAGACCTTTCTCACCCATTCGTTGATTGCGGCCAGATGAAGATGTCCTATGAAGACAAAATACCTTATTCTTAATACTCATGCCCACCTTGTGTATTTGCTAATGCACAATGTAAAGGACCTGTTTTCCAGGAACATTGGTCCTGCTGGCCAACAGATAACAACTTTACAGTATTGGTTTCATTATTGAGTTTTGACATCATGTTGCTGATTTTGTTTCAGACGTTGTATGTGAGAGAAAAAGTTTGGAGGAAAACACAAAAAAAGGGCTAGGAGTAAGGGAAAAAAAGGGGTATGGCCTAATTTAACCTAAACCTCATTTGTTTTGGCAACCGCTTATGTTTTTGTGGTACGTCTGAGATCTGAGGCATGTACTTCAGTTTCTAGCCAATTCACCATGTGATTATGGGTAAGCAAAGCAAGGTAGTAGTGATTATGTGAAGGAACCATAAAGAGAGGAAGTTTTATCATAGATGTCAAAAGTCATTAATTAAGCAGAGTTGTGGACCTTTGTGACATGCAACTACTGTATATCTCTATACATCATTTACAGTCTTTCTTTTGCAATGTACGTATATTGAATAAAAATGTCCATTATACATAAAATTAAGCAGATAGAAGCTGATTGGTTGTCAGGTATAGCTGCTTCGGATTTTGGTTGCTCTAGTGTTGATAAATTCCCTTCTATGTTGCTACTTTGCTCTGTATTGTGTCCATAAGGCTACATTCACAGCAGTGATTAACGCTTGTGCAAATTATTGCAGCTGCAGCTAGGAGCGGCCACCAGCCCCATTCACTATAATGACAGGTCGCCAGTGGCCACAGCTATTTGTGACTCTCTGCACAGCCAGCGATTACCTGCAGTGATTGCTTCTGGATGCATTTTGTGGATAGAAGCTGATTGGTTGCAGGCATAGCTGTTCCAGATTTTAGGTGTTCCCGTTTTGATAAATTCCCTTTTCTGTTGCTATTTCCTCCTGTATTGGTCCATAAGGCTACATTCACACAGGCAATTTAGGCCCATGAATGCTGAGGCTGTGTACACTCAAACTGACTTTAACATGACCTTATGGTATGCACTGACTATAAAAGTGCCAGCGGGCTATTTGTTTGTGTTGATTGAAAACTATATTCATTTTGGCCACCTCGGGTTGTTGTATATATGTGACATGCCCTATTATTAGAATGTTCATTTGGGTTGTTCTGGCTTAGTAAATAGAGTAGATTTTCCTGATGTCTAACGCACTCAAAAGTATATATGCATTCCATGTTTTTATGTTAATATTTTTTTGCTTCCTTCTACAGCTGGATGTACCTTTGAAACTCCTAGCGACATTGGTCCCTGTGAGGTGACACAAGGCACAGAGGATGATTTTGATTGGTTCAAAGTGCAGGATCCCCATGGGAACACTGATTTACCCCAAGGTGAGCACCTAAGTAACTAATGCATGTCTGTGGGTCCATTTTGTGTATACCAGTTAATGAACAGCTGCAAAGGTGTACCATTACAAGAACTTGATGGAGTCCTCTTATAATACCATCTGCGCAACCATAATATGATGCTCCATTGATTCAGTATCCTCCTCACAGTTGAAACAGTTCCATCCTTCTGGTTAGTGTTTATGGATATGGGTGAAACTGTGTATCTGAAAATATTCAGGTTAAAGTGGATCTCCAGGATCCCCCACCCCAAAGAAAATGTTTATTTAGACCCCTGCCTACCTTGATGCAGGTTTTGAGCATTTCAGATGCTCACCCGCATACAGGATCCAGAGGTGTCCTGCAGTATCCTCTCAGAATTCTGCCCGTTCGGTTCTGCACCGCCATGCTCTTTTATAACATCATCCCAAGGCTCTTCCGGGTTCAGTCGTCGGGCCTCTTGATATTGCACCGTGAAGCCCACCCCCCTCCTCTTTTGTCAGTGGAGCACTATGCCTATGCACTAGGCAAAGGGAGGACAGTGCACGTCATTCACCTAAGTGAATGCGTACATATTTGCCAGCACACCAAGGATCTACAATTACCGTCCAAAGGTTTTTATCACATCACAGAGACAAGTGCAATGTTTCGGAGTCATGTGATAAAGTGTAACAGTGGAAAAACAGAACATACGTACATCAACCACCAATCAGAACATGAGAAAAATAGTGCCACCCCCATCCTCTGACGTCAGATGATGTCAAAATATGTTCAGAAAGCTAATGGTGACAGAGCTAAGTGTAACAAGTATCAACAATGGATTACATAGTGAGGGGGGATATAGTTCTTATAGATCCTATCAAAGCTTCTGCTGATTGGGCACATTAGCCAGATGCGCCGGATCATAACCCGTGGTCATTAGGACCCAGTGGTTATGCCAACGAGTCAAAAGTGCCTTAAGCCTCGTACACACGGTTCGGCGGTCGTACGATCGAACGGACCAAATCGTATGTTGGCTGTTGTATCTAGCATACTGACATGCACTACACGATCGTACGACCAAGCTGAACATAGTGACGTGTTATGAACGTATAAAGACGTTCAGGTGCATGTAATTAGTGTCCGGCCGTTCCTGACTTCTAAGCATGCGTGGTTTGCACAATACAACTTGTTGGACCAACTTCTCTGTACACACGATACAACGGTCGTATGACCGCTTGTTGGTACTACCAAAGTTTTCTAGTTTGCTCATACAACTCCTGTTGTACGACCGTCGTACGTCGGCTGTTCTAATCGCGGTTACTAACGATCAATTTCGCATACAACGGTTGTTCGTACGATCTGTTGTATACGATCGTTGAACCGTGTGTACGAGACATAAGTGAATTATATGCATGGAGGGGTGGGCCGAACATTTTAAACAAAATGTAAATAAAAAAAAAAAAAAATGCACTCCCCATGTAAAGGAAGGGAGGAAGGGTGGAGAGGAGGTAACCTACCAATGAGGGTGAAGGTCCGCTTTAAGCAAGATGCTACCTCCAGGTTGTTATGCACATATAGCACGCATCAGCACTGCAATAAACTTCAGGGAAGTCAGGAGTATACTACTTTGCAGTTTGTATGCATTTTAGCATATGTCTAAAGCCAGTGTTTTTATTTTTTGGTTTGTTTTTGGTTTTAGATTTGCTTAAGATCTCTGTCATGTTTCATTGCTGTCTGTGTTCCTACTGGGTGAGATTTAATGTATTTGTCTTGGTGATCATTGTCACCGAAACGGGAATGATGAGAAATCCAAAATGTTATGGTTATCTTTGGAGCAGGAATAGGGGAAAAGTATTCTACTCATTTGATCTGGTTATGACTGCTTAAGAGGGTATTTTTCTCTCTCTATAGAGATATTTCCCATCACATCCTGTTGTGTCTTTAGATCAGTAGGTAGAGGGGAATATCCCAAACAAGGCACAGACATAAAGCCTGAGGTGTATTTCAATATTCACTTGTTTTTTGTTTTTTTTTAAATACATTTGGCTTTGCATACACTTTTGTATATGTCCCCTCATGTCTGTATGTTTTTTTTCTTTTGCTGTTTTGTGCATTGTGTGCTTCTGTTATTGTTGTACTCTTTTTTGGTTTTACTCTTGCATAAAATTCCCTGACGAGATGTCATTCTAACTGTCTCATTAATATACTTTATGTCATGATCCTTAACAGGTCATGCATTAACTTCATGTCATTATGGTGACTGTGTTATCCCTGTGCTTTGCATTGTAATTCTTCTTTTCTTATTGATGTGGTTTCCCTATACAGGTTCTTACCTCCTGGTTAACTCGTCTGAACATGCTGCAGGGAAGCGGGCTCAGCTCCTCTTTCAACCTCTAAGTGAAAATGACACCCACTGCCTGCAGTTCAGTTATATTCTTCACAGCAGAGACGCCAGGGGTCCTGGCTCATTGCGAGCCTATGTGCGAGTGAATGGAGGTCCCCTAGGCACAGCTGTTTGGGAGGTTTCAGGGCCACGTGGAAAGCAGTGGCAACAATCAGAGCTTGCCGTAAGCACTTTCTGGCCCAGCGAATACCAGGTAACTATAATGTACTGATTAGAAGATGTTATTTCTGAAGGCATGAGCTATGATTATTATGTAACAGCATTGATTAGAAGCTATTCAATCACAGCTAATAATCTTAGAGCACCGCTTTAAGAATTTTACCTTTAGTGCCCCTATAGTAGAGTAGTCAGAGGTAAGTTTTATCCTGCACCCTGGCCCTAAGCAAAACCTGCCATCCATAGGCGTGTGCAGCCTATTGCATTAGGGTGTGCACCCCAGAGCACAAACACACATGCGTGTATATCAGCAGAGCAATGGAAGGTGTGAGTAGAGCAGAGCTTGGTGCCAATATGGCAGTGGGCGGTGTCAGTGTTTTTTTATTATTTTTTACAATTTTATTTTTGTTGTTCTTTTTTACAACATTTTTTTTACAATTTTTTTAGGAGCCCCGTTGAGGGGGCCTTGGTGAAATATCAATTGTTTAAACAGACTCCTGATGTCTCACAAACAAATATAATTTACTATGCTTCAGTTAAGAATGAACACAGGAGCGCTACAGATCATTCACTGTGTTCATTCAGAAAAGGAAAGGGGAATTTAAATATTTACCGGCCCCTTCCCCCACTCTCCATCCTGAAACATCCCCCACAGCAGCTGGCGGGAGAGGAGGGAAGCTGGCATCACTGCAAGGGGGAGACAGGGGGTGCCAGGAAGTAGGGAGAATCAGCACCACAAGGGGTGATGAGGGTGTGCCCAGGCACACCCTGTGTGCACGTCTATGCTGCCATCTTTCTGTTGTCACTTCAAAAGCTGGGTAGAATCTGTGTTTACTGTAGGGAGACCAGTGAGTTGTGTGGACAGGTCTCCAATCAGGGAGGGAAAAGTAAGTGCCGTAGAGTGATGAATGCAGCTAAATAAAACATGCGACTTCTACAAAAGGTTTCTGTATCACTCATAGGTATCTGCAGCTTATTGTATTAGGTTGTGTACCCCACAGCTCAAACACACACGTGTGTGTGTGTGTGTGTGTGTATACAGTATATATCTATACACACACACACTCTTATCAATAAGTGTTAACAAACATTTTAAAATGTATTAAAACATTGACAGTGTCAGTAGAGCAGTGGACAGTGTCAGTAGGGCAGAGGGCGTGTCAATAGGGCAGAGGTGGGTGACTGTACAGCAGTGGACAGTGTCAGTGGCTAGTTCACGACAGACCTATAGCAGATTTACTGCTACAGGAAGGCTGTTTTGTGCAGAATCACATATATATATATATATACGTGATTCTGCACTCCTGCATAGGGGGCACGCCACTTCTGCTTTGATTAGTCACAGAAGAAGCCAATCAGCAGATGCTGGCCAATGGATGACCACTGGCACCCGCTGATTGTCGTGGAGAAACACAGGACGGAGCTCTGCATATGTATACAATGCAGAGCTCCATCCTGTCCGCAGGGATGTGGTGCATTTTGTTTTCCCAGGGTATAAAATCCACCATATCCCTTGGTAAAAACACCTCAAAGTATACCCACAAACACTGGCTAGGCACACATTTAACCCTTTGATTGCCTTAGATGTTTAACCCTTTCTCAGCCAGTGTCATTAGTACAGTGACGCTGCATATTTTCAGCATGGATCACTTTATTAGTGTCACTGGTTGCCACAAAGTGTCAGTTAGTGTCAGACTGTCTGCCACAATATCGCAATCCCGCTATAAGTCACTGATTGCCGCCATTACTAGCATAAAAAAATAAATAAATACAAATTCCAATATACAGGGTGGGCCATTTATATGGATACACCTTAATAAAATGGGAATGGTTGGTGATATTAACTTCCTGTTTGTGGCACATTAGTATATGTGAGGGGGGAAACTTTTCAAGATGGATGGTGACCATGGCGGCCATTTTGAAGTCGGCCATTTTGAATCCAACTTTTGTTTTTTCAATAGGAAGAGGGTCATGTGACACATCAAACTTATTGGGAGTTTCACAAAAAAACAATGGTGTGCTTGGTTTTAACGTAACTTTATTCTTGCATGAGTTATTTACAAGTTTCTGACCACTTATAAAATGTGTTCAATGTGCTGCCCATTGTGTTGGATTGTCAATGCAACCCTCTTCTCCCACTCTTCACACACTGATAGCAACACCGCAGGAGAAATGGTAGCACAGGCTTCCAGTATCCGTAGTTTCAGGTGTTGCACATCGTATCTTCACAGCATATGGTTTTTTTATGGTTTTTATGGTCAGTAAAAACCAATACCGGGTGAGCTGCTCCTTCTAGGAGGTACCGCCATTCCTCCAAAGCCGACTTGATGGCCAGCAATTCCCTATCAACGACATCATAGTTCCAGCAAGATGGTGCACCACCACATTATGGGTGTCAGGTCGGAGCATTCCTAGATGAACAGTTTCCTGGAAAGTGGATTGGTCGTCGTGGGCCAGTTGAATGGCCCCCAAGGTCTCCCGATCTGACCCCCTTAGACTTTTATCTTTGGGGTCATCTGAAGGCAATTGTCTATGCTGTGAAGATACGAGATGTGCAGCACCTGAAATTACGGATACTGGAAGCCTGTGCTAGCATTTCTCCTGCGGTGTTGCTATATCAGTGTGTGAAGAATGGGAGAAGATGGTTGCCTTGACAATCCAACACAATGGGCAGCACATTGAACACATTTTATAAGTGGTCAGAAACTTGTAAATAACTCATGAAAGAATAAAGTTACGTTAAAACCAAGCACACCATTGTTTTTCTTGTGAAATTCCCAATAAGTTTGATGTGTCACATGACCCTCTTCCTATTGAAAAAACAAAAGTTGGATTCCAAATGGCCTACTTCAAAATGGCCGCCATGGTCACCACCCATCTTGAAAAGTTTCCCCCCTCACATATACTAATGTGCCACAAACAGGAAGTTAATATCACCAACCATTCCCATTTTATTAAGGTGTATCCATATAAATGACCCACCCTGTATATATAGCATAGTTTGTAGACGCTATAACGTTTTCACAAACCGATCAATGTATGCTTATTGGGATTTTTTTTTACCAAAAATATGTAGCAAAATACATATTGGCCTAAATTTATAAAACAATTTGATTTTTAATTTTTCTTTATTGGATATGTTTTATAGTAGAAAGTAAAAAATATTGTTTTTCTCAAAAATGTCAGTCTTTTTTTGCTTATAGTGCAGAAAAAAACAAGTGGTGATCAAATGCCACCAAAAGAAAGCTCTATTTGTGGGAAAAAAATGATAAAAATTTAATTTATGTACGGTGTTGCATGTGCAATTGTCAAAGTAATGCAGTGCTGTATAGCAAAAAATGGGCTGGTTATGAAGGGATGTTAATCTTCTGGAGGTCAAGTGGGTAAGGCAGTGGATGGTGTCAGTAGAGCAGTGGATGGTGTCAGTAGCAGGGGGAATCCGTGCCGCACGGGGTGATTAGGGTTTGCCCAGGCACATCCAAGCACACCTTGTGCATATGTCTATGGTATCACTATAGAAACAAAAGTGAGTACACCCCTCACATTTTTGGAAATATTTTATTATATCTTTTCATGTGACAACACTGAAGAAAATACACTTTGCTACAATGTAAAGTAGTGAGTGTACAGCTTGTATAACAGTGTAAATTTGCTGTCCCCTCAAAATAACTCAACACACAGCCATTAATGTCTAAATCGCTGACAACAAAAGTGAGTACACCCCTAAGTGAAAATGTCCAAATTGGGCCCAGTTAGCCATTTTCCCTCCCCGGTGTCATGTGACTCATTAGTGTTACAAGGTCTCAGCTGTGATTCACAAGAAAGCCTGCAAACAGTTTGCTGAAGACAAGCAGACTAAGGACATGGATTACTGGAACCATGTCGTGGTCTGATGAGCCCAAGATAAACTTTTTTGGTTCAGATGGTGTCAAGCGTGTGTGGCGGCAACCAGGTGAGGAGTACAAAGACAAGTGTGTCTTGCCTACAGTCAAGCATGGTGGTGGGAGTGGCATGGTCTGGGGCTGCATCAGTGCTGCCGGCACTGTGGAGCTACAGTTCATTGAGGGGAATATGAATGCCAACATGTACTGTGACATAAATAATAATCGGGTGAACCTCGCGCCACTTTCTGTGACTACTAAATAGTGATAACCCAAGTGTATAAGTGTAATCCCAAACAAAATAATATGAATATATGAATCCAAGGGGTTGCTGCAATATCTAATATATATCACAATATATATAGGTTTAAGTAGAAAAGTGATACTGCACAGCCTAATAAAACTTAAATTTCTAATGTAAACATCATACAATGAGTTGCAAATGTAGCAGTGAACAAAAAAGTGCTTCTTATAGAACGTATATATATAACAAAAATATTTCTTTACATAAAGTGCATATTATAAACCTGTGCCCTATAGAAATAGTTCTTTCAAAGGTACCACTAATGGTGACTCCAGTGTGGTCCCATTAGTGGTGTTGACAATAATTAACACAAACGTTAGAGTCTCTGTGAATTAGTGGTAAAGTGCAATTTGTGCAAATAATGTTTTCAAACAAACTGGAGTGATTCACTCGTATAGACCCAGACGATTTTGGGGGGAGTCCTCAGCACACCGCCAAAAGGACTGTTGGGAACGTGCCAAAATCCCCGTCCCGTGCTCACAGAACTCTCACCTCCAAACCATAGAACAATCGCCTATGTATAACTATTCCTCTCTTTGCTGAGGCGCCTTATCCTTTAAGACCCATCCTCCTTATTCCTCCTTATCCTCCTGCTCAGTGCGGTTAACTTCCACCAGTATTGTGCTCATTCATACAGGGGCCACGCAGAGATAAGAATAAAAACTCCCATAGTGTAATATGTAAAGATCAACTGTACTGTTTATTCTGGCCAATTGCCTACTTACATCTATGGTAAACAATAGTGCAATAAAATGACAGATACAGCAGCTGTTGCCTCTTACTCTGCCTCGCACTGTGTGTCCAATAATGTTCGTTCTCCGGTCACTTCCGCCTACACGTTACGTCACATGACTTCATCAGGATAACCGGATTGGATGAAACGCATTTCAATTTATGTGGAAAAAACGGAAATCGTCCGGCGGCCATTTTGTTGATGACCGTGTACCGTGCATGCGCCGCGCCCATTTTCTAATTGCCACACTATACCTCCGTTGCGTACACCGCTCAGATATGCTGGGCGGGACTGCAGCAAGAGACATCGCTCTGATATTTATTATCTTTAATGGTCACGATATCCAAAGCAGCAGACTCAATAGAGCTGGTACCTTGCCTATGGAAAAAAGTATTGGTATAACTGCCTTAATAAACATCCTATCATCTCAAGTAGTACGTTAATAGTTCATCAGGCAAGGTAGTTCACGGGGCCAAATCTGTCTCATGATTCAATGCCTCGATGTTAGACTGCGCTGGCCCATATCTAAAGCACCTCAAAGCACTGCATACATGAGCCCTGTACTAGTGTTACACTTGGGATATAGGATGTGCCGTTTAAAAAGACGTATGTGAAAAAAGGGATTTTATTATAACTTACCGTAAAATCCTTTTCTCCGAGTTCACTGACAGACGCAGCTCTTCATGACTTTGTGGGGTTTTATGTTCGTCTTACCAGGAGTTAAATAGGCAGGGAAAAGAAATCAGCTGGCCCCTCCCCTGGGGGCCGTCCTCTTTTCCTACATTAAAACCCCCCCTCACAGAGGAGCTCTCCAGTTCGTACACAAGCCGTACCAAGATGGAACGGACTACTTGATAATTGCATGATGAACTCTACTATCCTACAAATAATTCCGTCAATATGGTTATG
>BLSH010123018.1:272128-309580 GCA_018402905.1 Glandirana rugosa | reverse complement strand
CGCCAGGAAGCACTAGAGGGTGAGCACACCTCTCAGGCAACTTGCAGTACTGATTCTGGCCGCTCCGAGCGCTAGAGGGAAAGCCCCATAGACTGAAAATGTCCGCGGCTACGGCAAAATGGCGGCGATCTGCGGCAAAATGGCGGCGGTCCGCCGCAAAATGGCGGCCGAAGACCGCATGGCGATGCTGGACGAGAAGGCTGAACGGAGGTACAGCGCTGGGCAGGGGAGTGGGGGTGGGGGCTGGCAGGGGGCAAGATGAGAGGCTGATTCCCACCCGGTGGCTACCCCGGACAGCTACAGGAGCAGAGAAAAAATCGCATTCGCGGACGTCGGGCCCTCTCACTCCCCATGTGGGGAGGGAGGCAGGGCGCTCACTTACCAGTCCGACGCCACGGTAGCCACCCGGATGCAGACTTTCCACCCTTGGCGGGGGGTCACCCTGCCGAACGAATCGGAAAGGGGACCAATATGGGGGATCACGCCCCGGGCCACCCGCACGGAACGGGTAAGATGCGGCGGGTCCCTGTGTTGGGGCCGGCTTCGCATCATGTTGGCCAGGTCGGGGAAAGTACAGAGCACGAAGACTCTCGATGCCCCGACCGGCTTCTTGATAGCAGATCATCTTGATTGCAGAAAAAAATAAAAAATAAAATAAAAAATAAAAAAAAATGGTCACAATAGGACCGCAGTTCCCATAGGGAAGCCAGGTCAACTCCTTGCAAACTAGGCATTGAAACTGGAGAGCTCCTCTGTGAGGGGGGGTTTTAATGTAGGAAAAGAGGACGGCCCCCAGGGGAGGGGCCAGCTGATTTCTTTTCCCTGCCTAGTTAACTCCTGGTAAGACGAACATAAAACCCCACAAAGTCATGAAGAGCTGCGTCTGTCAGTGAACGTAGGAGAAAATAGTAAAATGGCAATAAGCCGATGGACCCATATTAAAAATAGACAAGAATAAAACAGTTGCTAAAAAAGGGGAGGCTACAAATATGTATGGTAATAAAGCGCCTGTTCAGCGCCAGTGAGTAGTCTATATTAAAATGTATAAGAATGTGAAAATATATATGTGTAGATGTCTTTTATTCAAAATATACAAAAAAGGGGGAATGGAAGAGAACAAATAGGAATAAAATAAATAAAAACACACACATATATATATATATATATATATATATATATATATATATATATATAAAATATTAATATATATAAAATAAAAATCTGGGTAAAAACAATTGTCTCAAAGGACAAAAAATAATCACATTCCGGACGTAATCACGCCTCCAAAAGTTAAGACTTAAAGACCATTGGTCCCAGTGGCGGAGCCCCACAGAGGAAAAATATTATTCATAAAAGCACTAAATCTAAAACTATATATAAAAATGATATTCATAGGAATAGTGTACTTGGAACCATCTTACTGGACTCAGAGTGGGAGGCTTCCAAATAAATACCACTCATCTAGGCCTCATGAACAGACATTCATACATATTGCATCATAATAATACCCAACATTAATAGTTGCTTAAAAAACAATTAAAATCGAATTCCACGTTCATACCTCTTGGTGTCAAAGTGCCCAGGGTATAGATCCATTTTGATTCTTTCTGGCTAAGGGTTCTGATCTTATGGTCCCCCCTCCACGGTTTGATGTATTTCTCTATGGCCCAAAACTGTAGCTGCGAGGGGTCTCTATTGTGTGCTACTGAAAAATGTTTTGACACACTGTGCTTTGGGAAGCCCTTAATGATATTCTGTATGTGTTCTTTTACCCTCACTCTTAGGGCCCTCTTAGTTCTTCCGACGTATTGCATGTTACAAGAACATTGTAACACATACACTAGCCCCTCTGTGTTACACCCAATGAAGTCCTTGATGGAAAATACATGCCCTGTTGTAGTTGACTAAAACTCTTTCTGCTTATAGGAATGTTTGCATGCAAAACACTGTTTACAAGGATAAAAACGAGTGCCTGTGAAAAAAGAGAATGTGTTTTTTGGTGGGGTACTATCACGCTTTTTACCAGTTTGTCTCTGACAGTTGGAGCTCGCTTGTACACATACTTGGGTTTCTCTGGCAGAATAGTTCTCAGATGTTTATCTCCCTTAAGAATATGCCAGTGTTTAGTCACTAATTTTTCCACCTCTGTAACCACTTGCCGACCATCAACCGCAGGTTGACGGTGACAAAGTGGCTCGATATCGCAAACCGCCGTCATATGACGGCGGCTGCGAGATCGCGCACTGTGAGCGTGCGCGCACCGCCGGAGGCGCGCCCGCACGCTCACTGTGTTCGGGGGGGGGCCAGGGAGCGGGTGCGGCGGACTCGATCGCCGCCGGCTACCCGCGATGCCCCCCCGCACTGAAAGAACAGAGGTCCGTGTAAGTAAACACGGACCTCCATTCTGTGAGAGGGGGAAGGGCTGTGATCACAGCCTTCCTCTACATGGAAGCTGTGATCACTTCCCTTCCCCTGCTAGGGCAGGTCATACATAGTTAGAACACGCCCAGGGAACACAGTTAACCCTTAGAGCGCCCCCTGCAGGTTAACCCCTTCACTGCCAATGGCATTTACACAGTAATCAGTGCATTTTTATAGCACTGATCGCTGTATAAATGCCAATGGTCCCAAAAAAGTGTCAAAATGGTCCAACATGTCTTCCCCAATATCACAGTACCGCTAAAAAATCGCAGATCGCCGCCATTACTAGTAAAAAATAAAAAAAAATAAAAACCCCAGAAATGAATTCTCATCATCCGTAAATGCGGCCGCTTTTGCGCAAACCAATCAATAAATGCCAATTGCGATTTTTTTTATCACAAATATGAGGAAGAATATAAATCGGCCAAAATCGATGAAAAAAAAATGTTTTTTTGTATTTTTTTTTGTATTTGTATTTTAGCAAAAAGTAAGAAATTTGGGATTTTTTGCAAAATTGTCGTTCTTCTTTTGTTTATAGCGGCGATCAGAAATGACGCAGCAATGATCAAATACCACCAAAAGAAAGCTCTATTTGTGGGAAAAAAAGGACGCAAATTTCGTTTGGGTACAATGTAGCACGACCGCGCAATTGTTAAAACGACGCAGTCCCAATTCGCAAAAAGTGCTCTGGTCCTCAAGTGTGAAATCCTTCCGGGGCTGAAGTGGTTAAATTGGATGTTGTAGTCTAGTATAATAGGAGGTGCTTCTGGGGGAGCCACTGGTTGTCTCGTGCCATCCTGCAGCATCAGATTGCGATCCAATTCCTTGACTTCCTCTATCTGTTTTTCTAAAGTTCCTTCTGAATAGCCTTTATCCGCAAATCTTCTTTTTAGCATCTTTGCTTGGGTAATGTAATCTTCCTCTGTTGTACAATTCCTCTTAATCCTTATTAGTTGTCCTTTGGGTATATTGTACACCCACTTTTATGATGACAGCTTTTGGTAGACAAATAGCTGTTTCTGTCAACATCCTTAAAATGTGTTTTGGTTAATATCTTACTCCCTTCAACTTGGATATTGAGGTCCAAGAAATCGATCTGTTTATCATGTATGGTCCATTGTAATTCAATGTTCCTGTCGTTATCATTAAGTTGATTAAAAAAATCAACCAATGACTCTCTATTGCCATTCCATACGATAATCAAATCGTCTATATATGTTTTATAAAGTGTCAGTTCCAGGGGCATATTAATGTATATAGTGGTCTCTTCCCATTGTGCCATGAAAGAATTGGCTACGCTGGGTGCAAATTTTGCCCCCATGGCTACCCCGGTTTGTTGCTTATAATAGGCCTGGTTGTGCCAGAAATAGTTGTTCTTCAAGCAGAAATCTATACATTTCACCTGGAACTTCCTTTGAAAACACTGCAACGGACTAAAATGTCTTAGGACCCATTTAGTCGCTTCACATGCCTGATGGTGTTTAATGATTGTGTAGAGGGAGGAGACGTCTGCTGTAGCAAGTAAGCTCCGTCCCTCCAATACTGGTGTAGTCTGTAATATCTGTAACAGATGTTTCGGGTCCTTTAGAAAGGCTTTCGTGGATTGGACCGCTGGCTGTAGGAACGAATCAATATACTGTCCCATTCTTGCTGTCAGGGAGTCTATCCCATTAACTATTGGTCTTCCTGGAGGGTTCTCTTTATCCTTGTGTATTTTGGGGATAATGTATAATATCGGTATACTACATGCTTCCGGAACTAAATATTTTGCTTCCTTTTTTTAAGTATATCTTTTTTAGTGCCTGAGTGTACAAGTTTTTCAAGCTCTTTTTTGTATGTCAAAGTGGGGTTCCCCCTTAGTTTTTGATAAGTATTGGGATCCTCTAATTGTCTATTGATTTCTGTCATGTATTTCTCTTTAGATAGTAGGACCACTCCTCCTCCTTTATCCGCTGGTCGGATCACTAAGTCTTTCCTTCTCATTAGGGATTGAATACCTTTCTTAATGTGTATGGGATCTGAAACTTTTTAGATTTTTAGTTTATCCAGATCCTGACATACCAGTCTCTTAAACACTTCTATGTGTTGGTTGTCTTGTACTTGAGGGTTAAAAACTGACTGATTCCTTAATGCACTATGAATTACTTCTGAGGAGTTCGACACTGTTTGGGGGAGGGCTCGCGAGTTGCTCAACAAATATTTTTTAATATTAATTTTCCTTACGTATTTCTGAATATTAATATACGTATCAAACTTGTTCAGGTTTTTGGTGGTTGCATGTTTCGAACCTTTATCCAATACCGCTATTTCTTCTGTGGTGAGGGTTTGTCCACTGAGGTTAAAGATGCCTTCGCCTATTGGTCTCTTTTTCTCTTGGACTCTCTTACCCGCTCTGCATCCTCTCGTACGTCTTCTCTTCTTGGTGGTTCCTCTCGAGTATTCCTTTTTGTTGAGATCTGAGTGGTGTACGCAATGGAGGTATAGTGTGGCAATTAGAAAATGGCCGCTGCGCATGCACGGTACACGGTCTTCAACAAAATGGCCGCCGGACAATTTCCGTTTTTCCACATAAATTGAAGTGTGTTTCATCCAATCCGGTTACCCTGATTAAGTCAGGTGACGTAACGCGTAGGCGGAAGTGACCGGAGAACGAACGCTATTGGACACACAGTGCGAGGTAGAGTAAGAGGCAACAGCTGCTGTATCTGTCATTTTATTGCACTATTGTTTACCATAGATGTAAGTAGGCAATTGGCCAGAATAAACAGTACAGTTGATCTTTACATATTACACTATGGGAGTTTTTATTCTTATCTCTGCTGGGCCCCTGTATGAATGAGCACAATACTGGTGGAAGTTAACCGCACTGAGCAGGAGGATAAGGAGGAATAAGGAGGACGGGTCTTAAAGGAGAAGGCGCCTCAGCAAAGAGAGGAATAGTTATACATAGGCGATTGTTCTATGGTTTGGAGGTGAGAGTTCTGTGAGCACGGGACGGGGATTTTGGCACGTTCCCAACAGTCCTTTTGGCGGTGTGCTGAGGACTCCCCCCAAAATCGGCTGGGACTACGCAAGTGAATCATTCCAGTTTGTTTGAAAACATTATTTGCACAAATTGCACTTTACCACTAATTCACAGAGACTCTAACGTTTGTGTTAATTATTGTCAACACCACTAATGGGACCACACTGGAGTCACCATTAGTGGTACCTTTGAAAGAACTATTTCTATAGGGCACAGGTTGATAATATGCACTTTATGTAAAGAAATATTTTTGTTATATATATATATACGTTCTATAAGAAGCACTTTTTTGTTCACTGCTACATTTGCACCTCATTGTATGATGTTCACATTAGAAATGTACTGTGACATACTGAAGCAGCGCATGATCCCCTCCTTTCGGAGACTTGCCCGCAGGGCAGTAGTCCAACATGATAACGACCCCAAACACACCTCCAAGACGACCAATGCCTTGCTAAAGAAGCTGAGGGTAAAGGTGGTGGACTGGCAAAGCGTGTCTCCAGACCTAAATCCCATTGAGCATCTGTAGGTTATCCTTAAATGGAAAGTGGAGAAGCGCAAGGTTTCTAACATCCACCAGCTCCGTGATGTCATCATAGAGGAGTGGAAGAGGACTCCAGTGGCAACCTATGAAGCTCTGGCGAACTCCAAGCCCAAGAGGGTTAAGGCAGTGCTGGAAGATAATGGTGGCCACACCAAATATTGACACTTTGGGCCCAATTTGGACATTTTCACTTAGGGGTGTACTCACTTTTGTTTACACAGTGGTTTACACATTAATGGCTGTGTGTTGAGTTATTTTGAGGGGACAGCCCCCCTCTTGGCCATCTTCTGGGACACGTCACAGGTCCCAGAAGATACGCCGGCCATTCACAAGGCACAGTGTGACTTTGAAGCCAAAGCTGGGTGCCCACACTTGTGATGCCACCGCCGCTGAGGGGAGGGGGAGAAGAGCAAGCCGGGCGACTGCATCGCTGGACCGGGGGACAAGTGAGTTTCCGATTGTTAAAAGTCAGCAGCTACACTTTTTGTAGCTGCTGACTTTTAACTAGTTGGAACTCCGCTTGAAGTCTTTAGTCAGTTATTCAAACTATATTACAATATTTGCTCAAAACTGTTCTCAATTCTGATTTCTACAAATAAGGCTTTACGCAGTGTTTTATTCTTGTAACTACAGTATCTCACAAAAGTGAGTACACCCCTCACATTTTTGTAAATATTTTATTATATCTTTTCATGTGACAACACTGAAGAAAACTGGATTTTTTAAAACATGTTTTCTTCTGATGAGGACTTCAATCAAGTAGCCGGCTGGGTGACAGGCTGGATATCTTAGATCCAGGTAGTCTCCCCAGCGAAGCCAACGGACGCGAGCCGACCTTAGCTATGCCCTGGGTCGGCCGCGTCAGGCCCCGTTCCGTGCGGGGCGACCTGCAGGTTAAACGTCCCGCTGACGCACTTAAGACCGGGTGTCAGACCCGGGTCATGGGTGTCACTTTGGCCGGCAGCTCCCCCCGGAGTAGTGGGTGTGGCAGGTCTGTCTCAGGCGGGATACCCGCTCCGCCCGTCAGGATAGGTAAGTACACCCCCCGCTCCCTTCGGGGTGAGGGGGGGCAGGCGGGTTCCCCCCCTGGGGTGTTAGGCTGGCGGACTGGTTCCCCCCACCTTTTCTTCACCCCCCTCCCCCCACACCCCAGCTGCTGCACTACCGCTATCCTTTTCTCCCCCCCACCCCTTCCGGGGGTTCTCAGGGACGGGGGGGGGGGCCCTTAGTGGCAGCCGGTTCGGTCATTAGCCGCGGCCGGCACCATTTTGCGGTGGTCCGGCCGCCATTTTCCCGTAGCCGGCCACATGTTCGGCCTCTATTGCTGATCGCGGCCGCCTTTTTGTTGTGGCCGGCCACGTGTTTTGGTGCATGGCGGCTATCTTGCAGTGGCCCATACTTTCAGTCCAACCTTTATGTGTGTGGGTGGTTCCCTGGCCTTTTGGCGCTGGTTTACCCCCCGCACAGTAGCTGATGCTGGTCACAGCTCTGTCCCTGCATGGGTTGGGGGACTGTTTGGTGTGCACAGGCCTGCTTTGGCAGCGGCACGTGCAGGGAGAAGGCAGCATGCAGAGGTGGGCAGCAGCAGCGGCAGGCACGGGTCCTTTCAGAAGGAGGGAGCGGGCAGGTGGTGAGTCCCCTCGGGGTTACCCTCCTGTGGAAGTCCTGCGCAGTCTTGGGGTGGGGGGTGCCTTGTCTCCTGGTACTACAGGTCCCAGTTTGAGGGTCATGTTACCAGGGTAGGTCACAATGGCAGCCGATGCAGGTGCCTCCCCACTTGACCTCTCCGTGGCGCTTGGGGACTGCGAGGCGGTCCTGGGTTTCCCGGGCGGGGTCGCAGGCACATGGCAGACCGTACCCCCCTCCTGCCTCTGGGAAGAGTCAGACCCTGACGGGGGCCCCTCTGTGACAGGGACCCCCCTTGAGATATCGGATGGTGTGCCCCGGTTTCCCTGAATAGTTTGGAGGAGTATGCAGCGGTTACGGCGGCGCACGGGAAGGCACCAGTCAGCGCCCTGATCACAGCGGTGTAAGCCGTGGGTTAAAGGGTAGCAACTCGGTCTACCATCGCAGATGTCCTGTGTTCTCGGACATGTTACTTTATGTAGCTTGAAGCCCTGTAGACCGATTGGCCCGGCAGCGGCCACCTTCTCCCACTGTCGGGGGCCACGAGCTCCCTGTTTCGGGGATACGGCTGGACCCTTGAAGGGAGGGGCCATCCCCGTCAGACCGCATAGCCCGGCCTGTGTGGCTGTGGGTCCCCCAGGTGTCTTACCTGGAGTGGAGCTGCGGGGACTGGGAGCGGTCTCAGTCCCCTTTATCTGTACGTGGCGGCCCGTGGTTGAATCCACTATGTCTCACCTGATCGTGGTGACCACGATCTTGGGGGGTGGCACTCCGTCCTTAGGCCACGGCTGACAGGAGCACTGAGTCTGCCGCCTGATCTGGACTGAGCTTTCGCACCGCGAAGCCACTAATGCAGGGTTCCTCCTGCATGTGTGGGGTGCGCTGACCAGCCCCTTCAGGGCTTAGATATCTGTGCCCTGGACGCGGCTCCCTTGGTACCTTGTTGACTAGGTCTTCTGAAGGCCCTAGCAGTGCCGCGATCTCCGCCGTTTACATTCCAGGCGTCGAGAATTGGCTAGCAGACTGCCTTAGTCGTCTGAGGTTGGACCAAGGGGAATGGTCCCTGCATCCGGATGTGTTCCGGCAGATCTGTCTGCGGTGGGGGACGCCAGACGTGGTCCAGCTGGCGTCCCAGCAGACTCGGAAGGTACAGACCTTCGTGAACAGAGCGAGGGACCCGTTGACTGACACGGTGGGTGCCCTCATGGCTCTGTGGACCTGGTGTCGGCTCATCTATGCCTTTTCCCTTCTGAAGCTGCTCCCACGCCTATTGCGCAGGATAGAAGCAGAGGAAATACCGACCATTCTCGCAGCGCCAGATTGGCCTCGGCATCCCTGATACGCCGACGTGGTTGGACGGGCCCTGGTGACTCCCGCTTTGCGAGGATCTGTTGTTCCAGGGCCACATCTTGCATTCTGCTTTACCCTCTCTAGCTTTAACGGCCTGGTTATTGATTCTCAGGTATTGGGGGATCTCCGAATCGGTGTTTCCCACCGTGCTTTCGGTACGCAGGTCCATTTCACGTGTGATATACCACCGCACATGGAAGACTTACATCGCCTGGTGCGAAGCGGGGGGGGGGTGGTACCCCCATACCTTTTCGGTGTAGGGTTCTGGCCTTCCTTCAACAAGGCCTCGACCAGAAACTGGCGTTGAGCACTATCCAGGGGCAGTTCTCTGCCCTGGCAATCTTTTTTCAGCATCCTTTGGCGACGCATTCAGTGATCTGTACTTTTATGCAGGGGGTTCAACATGTCACCCCCCAGGTGCGGTCGCCTTTGGCGCCATGGGACCCCAGTTTGGTCCTCTCGGTGCTTCTGAAGCTGCCTTTGGAGAATATCGGGGAAATCTCCCTGCAATGGCTTTCGCGGAAGGTTGTCTTCCTGGTGGTGATCACACCCTCGGCGGGTGTCTGAGTTGGCAGCTCTGTCTTGTAGGTCCCGTTATTTGGTCCTACGCGGATAAGGCAGTCTTGCGCCCATCACCTTTTTTTTTTTTTTTTGACGAAGGTGGTATCATTTTTCCATGTCAATGAGGGCATTGTCCTTCCTTTGTGGTGCCCACGCCCGTCTCACCCTTAGGAGGTTGCTTTGCACTCCCTGGTTGTGGTTAGGGCCTTGCGGGTATACCTCGCATCCACGGCCTCCTTTCGGGGGTCGGACGCGCCCCTTATCGTGGTGGATGGTGCCCACGCAGGGATTTGGCGGCCTCATTTGGCCACTTGTTGATGTCGACAGGAGGTGAACCATACTTTTACTATTAGGGGTCTGGAGCCCCCTTTTTCAGTCACAGTCCATTCTACCGGGGCGTTTAGCGCTTTCTGGGCTGTCCGACATCAGGTGTTGGTCTCTTGAGTGTGCAAGGCAGCTATTTGGTCCTCTGTGCACTCCCTTTTAAAGTTTTACAACGTTGATGTTTTTAGCATCCTCGGATGCTGCTTTTGGCTGCAAGGTTTTGCAGGGGACTGTGTGAGGCACGTCTAGTCTCTCACAAGAGGGCTCTTCTGTTGGGTGAAGGTTTGTTGTTACGTTGCCCACCCCTCAATTTGACACTGCTTTGGGACATCTCCATATGTCATGAATAGCTGCTGCGTCCGTCAATGAATAAAAGAGAAAACTGGATTTTTTTAACTTAGCGTAAAATCCATTTCTCTGAGTTCATTGACAGACACAGCACCCACCCCTCTTTTCTTGAGTTTGTACTGCTTGCTACGAACTGAGTGGGCTTAGCAGGGTGGAGGGGTTATACCAAGTGAGTGTCTGCTTTTAGCTGAACTGTGTTCTGCCTAGTCCACTCCTAGTGATAAGGTGGATAAACCCATATGTCATGAAGAGCAGCTGCGTCCGTCAATGAACTCAGAGAAATGGATTTTACGGTAAGTAAAAAAATCCAGTTTTCTTCAGTGTTGTCACATGAAAAGATATAATAAAATATTTACAAAAATGTGAGGGGTGTACTCACTTTTGTGAGATACTGTAGTTACAAGAATAAAACACTGCGTAAAGCCTTATTTGTAGAAATCAGAATTGAGAACAGTTTTGAGCAAATATTGTAATATAGTTTGTATACCTGACTAAAGACTTAAAGCGGAGTTCCAACTAGTTAAAAGTCAGCAGCTACAAAAAGTGTAGCTGCTGACTTTTAACAATTGGACACTACTCACCTGTTGCCCGGCTCGCTCTTCTCCCCCTCCCCTCGGCAGCGCCGGCATCACAAGTCTGGCCACCCTGCTTTGGCTTCAAAGTTACACTGCACCTTGTGAATGGCCGGCGTATCTTCTGGGACCTGTGACATGTTCCAGAAGATTGCCGGGGGGGGGGGTGAACTTCCTTCCGGAGCCGTGGCTCTAAGAGAGGAAGTGGACCTGGAACCCCGTGGAAACAGTGTCTCCGCCCCCCCCCCCCCAAAAAAAAATTACATGCCAATTGTGGCATGTCAGGGGGCCACCTTCCTTTAAAGCGGAAGTTCCACTTTTGGGTGGAACTCTGCTTTAATTGACAAAGCTGACACTCAGGTTCATAATATTTTCTTTTCAACAAAAGTGGACAATTCATTTTAGCTGAGCCCAATGAGGTTTGACAATTACAACCACATGGCTGAAAATAAAGATCCCTTTCCATGTGTTAAAGATTTATGAAATGAGAAATAATTATAGCTTTCTCCCTAAGCCCTGTCCTAATGCTACCTTGTGCTTCAGGGTGTGCAGTTGCATAGGAACCTGACAGAGGATCTAATCATTCTATACTAAGAAATAAATTAATGGATTGTCTCAATGTATAGCTAACTACTATGTTTTAAATACACCAACGTCACAAACTGCAATAATAAAGATTAAGTATAATGGGCACCCCTTTTACCCAAAGACAAATAAGTGCTCACCGATTCTTTCATTAGCTTTTTAACGTGCAAGAGGCCTCTGGTCCTCTCAAGTGCAGTTGCTGGATGTGCTATGTAGTATCTTCAAGGCTGATATATTGTTTTGTGAATGAAGGGGAAGTTTTTCTTTTCACTCCATTGTGTCTTCACAGATGTGATTCAGCTTTTATAGTGCTTATTTTACTAACCGTTAAAGAACGTTGTTCAGTGGCTGCCTTTTGTTCTGCTGAAAACAGAAATATTGACTGTCACTTATCAGCTACATAGTTAATAATGCTCCTTCAGTATTATGCCACATTTATTGTAACAGGCCAGGTTTTGGCTATTAATATTGTTATCTTAACAGACTTATGCAGAATATACTGTACTTGTAACACATTTGTAACTGAATGTTAAACGTAGCTATAATTTAAAATGTCATTAAACCTTTGGAAGTCGATTGCATTAAACAATAATTTTGATCAGTGAATAACTGTTAAAATGGAGAAAACGAACAATTGACGCTGGTGGAAAAATCCAGCTGAATTTTACCAAATCTGTCTTTTCATTGAGCAATGTTTTTTTTTTAAACATGTATGACCAGCATTAGGCTACCTAGACATTGGTAAGCAGTCTGTAGATTGGGCCATC
Organism: Glandirana rugosa; assembly: GCA_018402905.1. Classification (NCBI taxonomy): domain Eukaryota; kingdom Metazoa; phylum Chordata; class Amphibia; order Anura; family Ranidae; genus Glandirana; species Glandirana rugosa. The sequence goes on along the minus strand of BLSH010123018.1, from coordinate 297,457 downwards.
TTGAATGTTCTTTGTTTAAAGCTGACCACATATGTTACAATTAGGTTGTGCAATTTTCTTTTACCAACTTCTATTTAGTGCCAGGGCCTGCCAGATTGGATATAAATAGATTGATTGTTGCATTAGGTCCTAATTGTTGAACACTAAGGAAGATTTCATAAAAAGTGTAGTCAATCTGTAAGCAGAATATTTAAAGTGGGTTTTTGTTTCCCATAATCTCTTTCTTGGACAAACTATATTTTTGAATCAGTTTTTCCTTTTAAAGCTAATAGGTATAATGAACAGAATATGCATGTGCAGGGCCAGGACAAGGGGTAGGGGAAGCAAAAGGGGCACAGAGGTGCATGGGCACTGGGGGACTTTGTCATGGCACTGTGCATGCGGATTTTCTGTACCTGGAGGTATCAGCTCTACAAGTAACTATCAAAGCAAATACGATTGTTACTGTCTCATGATGGTTTGTACATGCTTTTACAATATACTGTGTGTATATATATATATATATATATATATATATATATTGTTTTACAAATAAACATTTGATACTTGTTAGAGCAGGGATATGCAATTACCGGACCTCCAGATGTTGCAGAACTACAAGTCCCATGAGGCATAGCAAGACTGACAGCTGCAAGCATTACACCCAGAGGCAGTGGCATGATGGGACTTGTAGTTTTGCAACAGCTGGAGGTCCGCTAATTGCATATCCCTGTGTTAGAGGATTCCAGGAGTAATGTGGGTTCTATAAAGAGACAGCACAACAGAGGAGCTTGCTTTGCCGATCAGATTGTTTGATTGAAACCTCCAAATCAGCCTTCAAATGAAAGATGAGGCACTGCTCTGTTGACTCGTTGGAATTCTGTAAACACGGGGCTTCTTAAGCAAAGCTGAAATGTGATCATGCCAATGATGTGAAAGGGAGGCTGGAGTGCCATCTGCTGGGTGCATAAAAGATTACACAATATTGATATGCAATATTTCATAGTTACCTGATTTTTTTTATTCAGTGCTGACAATAATAGAGAAAGCACATACAAATACATATATTTAAAGAGCAGTAGAAAAGGTAAAGTAACCAATGACAACCATAACAGATGAGATTTCAGTTTGATGCAGCCACATCAGATGAGGGATGGTTGTTATGGGTTACTGTTCTCTCTAGATTACAGTTGCTCTTTTCACTGCCTATTACCGTACATGGTCCATTTTATGATTTATTTAGCTTTTATACCTCATTCCTTCCTAGTTTTCTGTGACTAAATGACCAAAAAAGGTAAAAGATTATTCAAAATCACCACATTTCAAATCCAAACATTTTGACTGATTTTTGCTTGTTTACTAGAGGTGAATATACCTGTATATGAAAGTTGCATCTGATTTAATTCAGCACTTGCTAAAAGTTAGTTGTGTAGATAATTAAAGCGGTAATAAACCCAAAACCAAAAATGTGATATGTTGACACTTACCAATCATTAGATGTGGTGTCAACATTAGTTTTCTTTTTTAGGCTTTTTTCTCCTCTGTTTTCACCTAGTGATCTGGCTAGTAACACACCTCCTGTATTAGAGTGCCCCCACTCTGGATGGAGGAGCAACAGAGACACCTTTGGACAGCACCCTTGTCAGTCTTAGGGGAGTGTTAGATACACTAGCAGATTTAAACTAACAAATTGAAGCCAAACCCCACCTATCACTTTATAAGCAGTTACAGTAAACATTTCTTTTTCCATTTGGGATAAAAGCTTACATAAATAAAAATCTGAACATTGTAAGCACCCATGTTGGTGTTAAATGGTTTGTCTCTTTCTTGTAAGACCCGGTTCACACTACCACGACCGTTCTAATCGGTGTGACCCCAGTCGCTCTGACTTAGGAAAAGGTTCCTGCACTACTTTGGGGAGATTTCAACAAGACTTGCATTGAATTCTGTTAAAGGAATTGTATGCAAAATGTAAATTTGAGCAGGGATGTCGGATTCAGAGTTGCATGACTTTGAAACTGTGGCAGTGTGAACAAGGGCTAACTGCTCCATCTCCAGGAGAGCTTGTTCTTTAGAAATACAACAGACTTACTGGCAACACTGTCAATCACAGGCAGGGAGTAGGGATGGGGCTGAGATGCGCTCTGTGTGGCTATGGACACATAGAGCTGGCTCAGGAGCGAGCACCTATGAGTGTCCCCCTAGCAAGCAGCTTGCTCAGGGGGGGCACTCGGAGTGGGGGGCACCGGTGGGGGATCCCAGAAGAGGAGGATCGGGGCTGCTCTGTGCAAAACCATTGCACAGAGCAGGTAAGTGTGACATGTTTATTTTTTCTTTTTTCTTTTCTGCCACTCACAATGTTCAGCTCTGCTCTGTTGCCGGAGAACTGATCCCCTAACGTTTGCAGGGAAACCGGAACTTCCAGGAGTGTCAATCTTCACAGTTCCCTGCTGCTCCTACTAGTTCCTTCTACTTACCTCAATGTCAATTTAGGGGGTGTAATAACATCAAGGTCAGCAGGAGGAACCGGCAAGAGCTGTGGGGGACCATGGAGATTGACACTCCATGATGTGGTGATAAGTAATCAGCTTCTAATTTACAGAAATTAGCTTTTGCTGAAACAACTTTATTAAGTGATAGGGGGCACAATTCAATAAGTAATACTTTATCGCATTCAAGTATGTGATAAAATAACGCAACGGTCTGAAAAAAAAACTTGTGTGCAATTCACGAAGAAACTCTCTGTAAAATTTTGCATGTAATATCTTTTTGAAGTATGCTTTAAATACCGCATGCAGTAAATTATTGCATGCATTTGATATGGTGCTTTGTCAAACGAGTGTAAGGCAGCCAGCAATTTAGTCCTGGCTGGTATGGCATGTCTTCTCTGTGTTGAGGGCTCAAGGTACGCTATGAGTTGGGTATAAAGCTCCATAAGTGGCTTGGATAACCTGAACTTCTGCAGGGTATCAGCATCCGTGAATTGCTACAGCAATGTGCGCTCTTAAAGCTTCTTTCCTTTAAAAAGACCACTTGAGATCTTCTCTTTCTCCTCCTCTTCTGCATCAGTGTTGCTAACCGGTCCTACCACCAGGTAAACTAGGCAGCCGCCTAGGGCGCACTGCTGTCTAGGGCCACCCAGTTGCTGTTTTTTCTCCGCGTCTGCATGCTCTGCAGGCTGCAGCATGTAACTAACTCTCAGGCAGCTGCTCTGTTTGACCGGTAGTGTGACCGGTAGAGGCGCAGCATTGGAGCCAGCGCTAGAGAAAGCAGAGCCAATGCTTCCTGTATAGTGCTGCCTCTTGTCAGATGGGCAGAATGAAGGGGGTAGAGTCAGGGGTGGAGGCAATGTGGGCGGCAAAATTAGGTTTTGCCTAGGGTGTCAAAAATCCTTGCACCAGCCCTGTTGCCAACCTCCCAGATTGAAATTTACTGACACAACACCCAAAATTTACTGGCACAACCAGTTTTAAATGCAGATTTCAGTATTTAGGCTACAAACAAGAACAATATGCATTTAGCAATGTGATTTAAGGTAGATATTAAGGCAAAAAAGATATTTCTTTTCATTTATTTTATTTTCAATATAGTAAGTAAGTAGGGGAGAGACAGGAAACACCAGGTGGTCCATTCCATCCACTACAGTCCAAACAACACTGACAGTCCCGCTCCCGGCTTGCCTTGCTCCCATCCCACAGATCCGCACACAAGGCTCCAGCTGCTCTGCTCGGCTCCCTTGTACCATGATATCACATGACAGGCTCAGGTGCCCCTCCGCCAGTCTCCCCTTCCATTGGCGCCTCAAGGACACAGGCACTTGGATGATCTTGTCCTGCTCTGGACCAGAACTGTGCATGAGCAGTTCCAAGCCGAGTGTTACAGCCATATTTTTTACTGGCAACCTTTTCCTGTTACAGGCATTTACCGGCAGGAGAAAAGTGCTCATTTTTAATGGCTGCCAGTAAAAATACTGACGGTTGGCAACACTGTTCTGCATTGCTTTAAATTACAGAAGACCCGATTCAAAGGGCTCCATCATCTTTGCTATGCCATCTGCCAGCCTTCAGGAAATAACTCTTGACTAAAATCTAGCTGACACCTGTTCCAGCTTTTACTTTCCTGCCTATTTTTTTAAACCAATCACTAAGGGGTCTGACCATTTTCATAGTTATCGCAAGCTTGGACCAGTACTTAATTACTGCATGCATTTGTTTATTTATTTCCTTCTGTGAATTGACTTTAACCATTTCAGCCCTGGAAGGATTTACCCACTTCCTGACCAGGCCATTTTTGCGATATGGCACTGCATCACTTTAACTGACAATTGCACGGTCATGCGATGTTGTACCCAAACAAAATTGATATCCTTTTTTTTTTTACCACAAATAGAGCTTTCTTTTGGTGGTATTTTATCACATCCTGTGGTTTTTATTTTTTTACGCTATGAACAAAAAAATAGCGACAATTTTGAGAAAAAAAAAAAAACAATATTTTTTACTTTTTGCTGTAATAAATATTCAAAAAACTGTAAAAAAACAAATGTCTTCCTCAGTTTAGGCCAAAATGTATTCTTCTACATATTTTGGTAAAAAAAAATCCCAATTAGTGTACATTGATTGGTTTGCGCAAAAGTTATCGCATCTACAAAATAGGGGATAGATTTATGGCATTTTTTTTACTAGTAATGGTGGCAATCTGCAATTTTTAGTGGGACTGCAACATTGCGGCGGACAAATCTGACACTTTGGACACTCCTTTGGGACCAGTGACATTTATACAGCGATCAGTGCTATAAAAATGCACTGATTACTGTATAAATGACACCGGCAGGGAAGGTGTTAACACGAGTGGTGATCAAGGGGTTAAATGTGTTCCCTGGGAACTGTATGGGGGCTGGGCTGACTGGAGTAGGAGAGAGATCGCTGTTCCTAATCACTTGGAACAGACAATCTCTCTCTACTCCCTTGACAGAACGGGGATCTGCTTTGTTTACACTGGCAGATCCCCGTTCTGCCTCTCTGGAGCGATCACGGGTGGAGCTGCTGGTTAGCTCCCCCACTAGCGAATGGGCGCACGCGCCCACAGATTGCTGTGTACGCGCCTGACCTACAATGATGCCGATTCGCGCAGCCATGCCAACCTGCTGCAGTAAAAGCGCGGCGGCTGGTTGGCAAGCGGTTAAAGCTTTTTCAAGCATTTTTGGTGTTTGCGTTAAATACCGCATAGGAGCAGCAATGAATTCACATTTTCATTATCACATGCGTTAAATGGTCACGTGACCGTCATAACGCCTGCGATAACCTTTAGTGAATTGTGCCCACTGTCTCAGTCTTATTTGGATGGTTATAGCACAACTCCTAGCCATTCTATACACTGTTTTGTCCTACATTTTTCATGTATTTTTTTTTTCCTTTTATCTTAGGTATTGTTTGAAGCAGAGGTGTCTGGAACTCCCCAAGGATTCATTGCATTGGATAATATTCTATTGCTAAGTTACCCTTGTGGTGAGTATCTATTACCCGACAAGCATTCCAACCCTTTCAGCGCAGAAGTACCAATGGAAAAGATAAGGAGCAAAGTGCAGTAACCCTTGGAAGCCAATCAGTTTTCAGCTTTCTGTAGCACACTGGTAGAGAAAGCAAATGTATTGTGAAATCCCATTCAGCGGATAATATAAAAAAGAAAAACAAGCTTTAAAATGCTAGGCTCTTTCTGTATTGCAGAATAATAGCTGAAATGTCAGAATAGAAAATAGTGTTTTACCATTTTAGCTGTATACAGTGTCTTTGTTTTGTTTTTGCTTTCAGTTTTTCATAGTCAGGTCTGATTGCTTGCTATGGGTTACGGCACTTTGCACATGGGCACTGCCCTTTGTATTCCTTATTGAATAAGCAGCTGTTGTAGCAATTTCCATGCTTTTGATCATCTCCCCTCCCTTTGTTTGCAGCCCAGGCCCCACACTTCTCCCGTCTGGGTGAGGTGGAAGTGAACGCTGGGCAGAATGCCACATTCCTGTGTCCTGCTGCTGGCAGGGCGAATGAAGGAGAGACCTTCTTACTGCAGGTATTTTCTGTCTTGTGAAGTCTGGGATTAATATAGTATGGTAAGGACAGGTATCTGAATAGGGATGTGTGGTACCAGCTAGAGAGTGCTATGCTAATGTTGGCATATGCTTAGAGGATGGGCAGAGTTATTGTATCAGTGACACAATTTCTCAGCAGGGCTACTTCATTGTGCTTATTCACTTGCAGGTTAGACTTTTCTGTGTGATGCAGATGAACACAAAGTACTGGAGATAAAGGCAGTATAAGGTTTCTATGACAACAACTTGAACAGATGATAGTGCGTACTGATAGTGTAACTTGGTGTAATTAGTGACTAGAATTCTCCCGGGAGATGAGTTGTGCAGAAACATTCACTTATTTCATTCATAAACCAAATATTCCTATTCATTCAAAAGTAATGTAATTATAACATTGTTGCAATATGTACGCGGGTGAATTGTTTGTGGCAGACATTAGTCTAATTCAGTCACAAATATGAGGCTTTTTAAAGGAAACTACACTTCTATTGAAATTGATGGAACATATAATTGCTACACAAGCCTTTGTGTAATTTAATGTTATTAAAAATGACTTTCCTGTTTCAATCTGCAGCCAGCTATAAATTCTATAAACTGGCAAGAAATTGAAATGTATCTATGTGTTTCAGTACTCAGTTTATAGATGGAAGTTCCCAAATTTGCATTGTTTTATAGGCTAAAGCAGGGATCTCCAAACTGTGGCCTTCCATCTGTTGCAGAACTACATGTCCCATGAGGCATTGTAAAATTCTGGCCTTCACAAACATGAGTAGGTATCAGGGCCGTCTTTAATATTGATTGGACCCTGGGCAAACATTTTCTTAGGCCTCCCCACCTCCATTAAATTTCGCTCTCCACTTGCTCTGAGGTATACAATAAAAATCAGCTTACAGAATCAGATCAGGCAGCGATTGCCATTGGTTGCCAGAGGTTACAGTGAATCATCACCACTCACTGACTGGCTGCTAGATGTTACAGCACACATTATGGCTCACTGATTATTTGCTAGAGGTCACAGTACATGATGTCTGATTGTTGATTAGTTGCTTATTTATTTATTTTATTTCTGGTACTTATATAGCGCTGTCAATTTACACAGTGCTTTACATATATATTGTACATTCACATTAGTCCCTACTCTCATGGAGCTTACAATCTAAAGTCCCTAACTCACATTCATACATATCATTTAGACATGATCTAATTAACCTACCAGCATGTCTTTGGAGTGTGGGAGGAAACCGGTGTACCTGGAGGAAACCCACACAGGCACAGGGAAACATGCAAACTCCAGGCAGGTAGTGTCATGGTTGGGATTCGAGCCAGCGACCCTTTTGCTGCCAGGCGAAAGTGCTATCCACTACACCACTGTGCCGCCCTATTGGTTGCTAGAGATTACTGTACATCAATACTGCTCACTGGTTGCTAGAAGTTACTGGATTTCCTTACCACTCACTAATTGTTTGCTAGAGGTAACTGCACATTATTACTGCTCACTGATTGGTTACTTGAGAATATTGCACATTATTACTGCTTATTGTTTGGTTGCTAGAGGTTACTGGATATCCTTACAACTCACTAATTGGTTGCTAGAGGTTACTGCAAATTATTCCTGCTCACTGTTTCGTTGCTAGAGGTTAGTGGACATCCTTACCACTCACTAATTGGTTGCTAGAGGTTACTGCACATTATTACTGCTCACTGAATAGTTGCTAGAGGTTACTGCATATCCTTACCGCTCAATAGGACAGAGCTGGGCAGCATTAGTAACAGAACTTCACACTGAGATATTGGGACACAGCACAGGAGTAAACCCTCAAGAGACAAGTGAATTTTAACTGGGATGGTTGGCAAAAATGAGGCAGCTGCTTTGGGCAGCACAACAATGATGGGGCCCAGGGCAGCTGCCCCTTTTGGCCTGCCTTACAGACGGCCCTGCTAAGCATGATGGGAATTGTAGTTCCTGAACAACTGGAGGGCCATAGTTTGAGGTCAGATTGGAGACATTCCCAGTAATGTCCTATGTTAAAATAACCTGCTGAAGTACAGGCAACTTGTGGTCCCCTTGTGCCCCCTAGATGCTAAGTTAGGTTTACTTTAATAGTTTAAAACTTAACTCTAGACAGATAAACAATACTTATTTTAGATACAGGGAAAGGGAGAAGCAGCACAAATAGATACAAATAGACACTCATATGCTAACAAGAGACATGCTGAGAAAGGATCACAGTGAAAGTGTGCTCATCAGTTTGCTGCTTCTCCTTTTTCTGTCCATTCACAGGCTGGGGCATATTAAAACCTGTAAGTGTTACTTAAAGTATAACTAAAGGCAAAACATTTTTTTTATTTTTAGGTAGAGTAGAGGGAGGTTAGAACACCTGTCTTCTTTTTTGTTGTTGTTGTCTGTGCCCCCGTTAGGAGATTCCCCTTCTCTATTTTTCCTGTTTACCATTATCATTGAAAGTGAAAGTAAAAGCAAAATCCCAAATTTTAGGTAATCCCCAGAAAAGTAATAGGTGGAAAATCTTCCAGTGGGGACACTAGTTCTGGGGGTGTAAATTAAGGGATCCCAAGGGATTCCCTTAATTTACAGGGATTTCCCCTAACTTCCTGTTTGGCTATGGGACAGGAAGCGTAGAGAAATCTTTGCATTGAGACACAGATGGCGAAAAAAATAAATCTGGCAGGGGTTATAATCCTCCGTGTAACAGAAAAAAACGGACTAGATGGCCGCACTCCTGTGCAATGACTTTATTCTTGGTCAAAATACAGCATACAGGCGAACCACAATGACCGGCTGACGCGTTTCACACCAACGGGTGCTTAATCATAGCCTAAGGATACATATGCACACATACTGGTGTATATACACACACAGTTATGCTTAGAAAGGATGTTAATTGTATAATTGACCTTGCAATAAAGCAATCAAGTGTCAATTAACAACCATATGTCAGTTTTGTGTCCAAGAAACTGAACTAAAAGTGTATACAAACAAAATGTTCACAAAAACAGGTGAAATAGTTATATAAAAATCTGTATTATCATATTACATAATTGTTACAATATCACAGTACCACAACTAACAATAATACTTGATGGCTGGATGTGAAAAGACCCAAAAAGAATTAAACAAAACAGTCTTACTCAAACAGCCAAATAAAAAACAAAAAAACAATATATATGTAAATAGAGACAAAACATTTATGTAACAATATATGAAAACATTGTATTGCTGAAAATAGCAAAATTGTGTGCTTGTTGTTCCACTCTCTCTCTTTCCCACTAAAAATCAAATCTAATGAAAGAGGTAGAGAGCAGAGTGCAGGAACAAGTATGTATAAGAGAGAGCCATCACAAAACACCACCCAGGGGTTAAATTAGACTGGAGCAGTCTCAAATGGTTGGGCCAATCAGAACGATCTCCCTGGTTGTGTTGTGTATGTGCAATATGTGCAATCTGTGTGTGGGATATTGCAGAGCCATCTCCCTTATGAATAAAACCCTGAAAGAAAGAGAGAACTACCCTGTTTTATAAAACCGAACTAAAGAAACTAAAATGAACTGAAAGAAAATAAGATCACTAAATCCACTGTGCAAACCACTTTGCTCCTCAAATCTTTATTTTATATATCAAGTATCAAGAACTGAGAGCTAAAGGAGGTAAGACTTCCTAGTGAATGTAGATAGGAATCTTTAGTAAAGAATGTAGACAGTAGAAGAAAGTATACCAGTTTGATTATATTGAGTCTGAATATAGATATAATTATAGCCCATGCACAGCCACATAGACCCAGGAATTCAGCACAGGGATGGTGGGAACCCCTCACCATGGGCACAGCAGGTGTACCCTGCATGTAGAGTGTAGCGGTAAGGAACACCTGCTGGTTCCTCCCACCAACATGGTCTACCTGCACTGCACAGAGACCCAGTGATGATGTATCTTCCTCTAAAATAAGGCACAGAGGTTATTTGGAAGGGTTAGCCTGTGATAAGGGAACAGGGAGGAACAAGAGAAGGCAAAATATATAATATAAGCACCTGCTGGTTCCTCCTGCCAGCCACGATCTACCTGCACTGCATAGAGAAACACAGAGACCCAGTGATGATAAAAAAAAAATAATAAATGTTAACCTGTGATAAGGGAAATGGGAGGTGCAAGAGAAGGCACAATATAAGCAGATTAGAAAAAGCCTTATTGCTTACCCATCAAAAACTGGAGTTACTTAAATCAATCATAAAAATAGGTAATGTCCCATTCATGGTTGAGTCCGAGGGGCTTTCTGGTATTACACATGAATATCCAAAATGCCTCTCTTTTACATAGTGACCTAAATTATTCCCACCTCTTATGGGTGTAACTATTTTCTCTATCCCTTGTATAGAGAGGCTGGAGACATCTTTGTCATGACATTCGTTCCAGTGTCGAGCGACGTTGGTGCCATGACTTTTGTGGATGTCATACAAATGGTCGCCCAATCGATCTCTCAATCTCCGGCTTGTACGACCAACGTATTGAATTGAACACAGGTTACATGTGATGATATATACAACACACCGAGGGTTACAATTAATAAACAATTTATTTTTATCATTTCTATTGGTGGAGATGGAGTGAACAAAAACACTTCTCTTAATGTGTGGGCAACAAGGGCATGTATTTTTACCACATCTGAAGGACCTTTTGAACTGCAACCAGTTGGACGATTGACATTTACTGCTAATTAGACTGGGAGATAGGGTCTGACCCAACGTAGGGGCTCTGCGGGACACCATTTTTATACGCTTAGATAGCAATGCTGCATATACAGGGTCATTAAACAGTGTAGGTAGGAATCTTTTTATAATGGACTCTATCTTCCTATATTCTGTACTGTATGGTGTAGAGAATATTGGAACCCTATTGGCTGTAGGGCTCCTCCCTGGTTTATTGACCCCTGTCTTATCACTGAACAGAGAATCCCTCATAGTATTGATTGCTATGTTAATTGCTCTATTAACAGTTTGTTCGGGATAGCCTCTGCTCATAAAACGTTTTTTAATTTTTTGAGACTCTACGTGGAAGTTTTGATGATTACTACAAATTCTCCTGAGTTTCAGGAATTGCCCAAAGGGGATCCCCCTGATAGTATGCCTGGGGTGGCCAGAATCGGCCCTCAACAATGCATTACCCACCAGGGCTTTCCTGAAAAGATTGGTTTAAATAGTGTTGCCTGATCCTGTTAGTGTGAAGTCCAAGAAGTCAATAGATGAAAGGTCCATATGCCCTGTGAAGTGCAAGTTTAAATTGTTGTCATTTAAATACGACAACCAGTCATCAAGACTCCCGACTTCCTTAGTACATATGAACAGGAGATCATCTATGTATTGACGGTAAAACCTAATAGATGCTCGATGGGGACATCTAGTGCCAAAGATGCGGGACCTCTCCCACCACCCCATGTACAAATTAGCCAAGGAGGGTGAGAATTTAGCACCCATAGAGGCCCCACACTTCTGCAAATAGAAGTCCCCATCGAACATAAAGTAATACATAAATGTTTTTGTCTTTATTTACATATATATTGTTTTTTTGTTTTTTATTTGGCTGTTTGAGTAAGACTGTTTTGTTTAATTCTTTTTGGGTCTTTTCACATCCTGCCATCAAATATTATTGTTAGTTGTGGTACTGTGATATTGTAACAATTATGTAATATGATAATACAGATTTTTATATAACTATTTCACCTGTTTTTGTGAACATTTTATTTGTATACTCTTTTAGTTCAGTTTCTTGGACACAAAACTGACATATGGTTGTTAATTGACACTTCATTGCTTTATTGCAAGGTCAATTATACAATTAACATCCTTTCTAACCATAACTGTGTGTGTATATACACCAGTATGTGTGCATATGTATCCTTAGGCTATGATTAAGCACCCGTTGGTGTGAAACGCGTCAGCGGTCATTGTGGTTCACCTGTATGCTGTATTTGATCAAGAATAAAGTAATTGCACAGGAGTGCGGCCATCACACTCTGGGGATAGTGGTTGAAGCAGCAGGGTCTTGAGTTACCTGGAGCGACGCTTATCTTTTCACTATACATCTGGTTATGATCCTCCCTTGCTCTATCCAAAATGAAGAAAAAAAGTTTTGCCTATAGTTCTACTTTAAAGCGGAACTTTAATCTCTCAATCAACAATGACTATTTTTAATCCCTATCCTGCTAGCATTAGTAAATAGATAGGAAAGTGTATCATATTAACTTGTTTTCAACTTTTTTTTTTTTACATGTCATCAGTTACTTCCTGGTTTTCAGGCCTATGCAAATGATGGCATACACCCCAGGAGTCTTCATGGGGGGTTCTCAACAAAAAACATCATCCTGCCTGCATGCCTGGATTCTGGGAAGTAAATGCTACATGAATCATCTGCCCTTACTCAAGGTGGGCAGGGGGTGTTTTTCCAAGTGATTTTTCAGGAAAATAAAGCATGGAGACATGGATGGATGGGTTTACTTTGAATATTATAAATTAATTAAGTAGCATTATTGGCTTGTAGTGCTCAGTGTAGTTCTGCTTTAACTGCTTTGCCGTGTGGCACAGCTGTGTAACGCTTAGTATCTGAACAAGCCAGATAGAAATACTAATACAGGTTAAATGACTGCCATATATTTATTTCATCAGTGTTTTTAGCTGTTCTCCTGAAGTGTAGCTTTAGGCCTCATGCACACTGGACAGCAAACAAACGTTCTAAAAACGTCAGTAGCTTTGCAGCGAGTTCTTCAGCATTTTTCAGCATTTTGCACTAGCGTTTTTGAGCAGGAGCAATATTTTTTTAATGGACCAAATACGCCCAAAAATGTTGGTGAGCTGCGTTTTTGAGCAGTAGCGTTTTTTTCCCCCTCAATTGGTCTAAAACGTCCAAACACGTTGGTGAGCGATGGTTTTGCACATTTATGAGAGTTTTTGAGCGTTTGAACGTTTTTACAGCTGAAAAAAATGTCTCTCAGAACCCACTGGTCTTGGTTTTTTTTTACAGCTCAAAAACGTCCCTGCTACAAAACAGCTGATGACAGCCTGTGTGTTCATGAACACATAGGATAACATGATGGGGAGTTTATTGACTGTAGAAAAAAACATCTGCAGCTGAAAACAGCAGCTGTAAAAACGTCCAAAAACGTCCTGCGTGCAGGAGGCCTTACTGCTTAATGAAGCACTTGCAAAGGAGCTATACATCAAAGGAGGATGGGGGTAGGATGGTAGTTGCAGTGTTTCTTACTGCAACACTGAGGCTGATTATTTGATTATAGTTGGCAGAATTTCTCACTTAGCACTGACATGTATCAAGAACACTGCAATGACATATCTCAAACATATGAGGGCAAGATGAGCAGGACTCTGCAGTAAACTTTTTAATGATTACAGAATTTACCTGTGGGGATTTGTTTTTTTTGTTTTTTCCCAGCAAAATTTGAGTTTTACCTTTAACCTGTTTTTAAGTGGCTGCATTTATTGTTTGATTTATAGAGGCAAAATGGAGGAATTATCTCAGCAGGGATAATCCAGCATACCAGCCACTGGCGACTGCTGGCCTCCTTCCAGCTCTTTGAAGCTGGGCGCGAGGATCAGGACCTGTACCGCTGTGTGAGCCGCTCCATTTATGGGGCTGGAGTGTCTAACTTTGCTGAGCTCGTAGTGAAAGGTGAGAGTCGTCTGGATCAGGTTTGCATGTATGCTGCTCTGTACCTAACATACAGTGACTTTAATTGTAGTTCAAACAACAGTGGGCTTCATGTATCAAACTGCCTCTGCATGGGAACTGAGCAATTAAATGTCAGGAGATGCCTTTGAAAAAAAAATGTATAGACTTGCCTCGGTTTTTCGTTTATTTCTCTCAGTTTTTCTCTGTTGTAGAGAATAGTGTTGTTCCTGGGCATTTTTGAAAATGCATCGATTAAATTGTAAATAAAGCCAAAAGTTATTGGATAGAGTATTGAGAACCCCTCTTCAATTTATCTTGTTACGTAAATGTATTTATTTATTTTATTTATTACAGGTACTTATATAGCGCTGTCAATTTATGCAGTGCTTTACATATACATTGTACATTCACATCAGTCCCTGCCCTCAAGGAGCTTACAATCTAAGGTCCCTAACTCACACTCATACATACTAGGGTCAATTTAGACAGGATCCAATTAACCTACCAGCATGTCTTTGGAGTGTGGGAGGAAATCGGAGTACTCGGAGGAAACCCACGCAGGCACAGGGAGAACCTGCAAACTCCAGGCAGGTAGTGTCGTGGTTGGGATTCAAACCCTATTTGCTGCCAGGCGAAAGTTCACTCCCTCTAGATGTCCAGTGGTGACCATTGTCACTGAGACTTAAGACGTGTCGAATCGTATCTTGGCTGTTGTATGTAGCATACTGACTGCACTACACGATCGTACAAGCACAGAAGAACATTCAGGTGCATGTAATTAGCATCCAGCCATTCCTGACTTTGGAGCATGCATGTTTTGCACAATACAACTTTGTTGTACCGACTGCTCTGTACACACGATACAACGGTCGTATGAGAGCTTGTTGGTACGACCAAGTTTTCTAGTCTGCTCATACAACTCCCTTGTACAACCGTCGTATGTTCGACTGTTCAAATCGCACATATGAACGGTCGATATCGCATACAATGGTCGTTAGTACGACCTGTTGTATGCGATCGTCGTCCAGTGTGTACAGGGCTTTAGGGAAAATCCAAAATGTTAACTTGTCACCACAACAGGAATAGAGGGGTTATCTCTTAATGGGGAGGCGTGTTGCAGTTACAACTGTCTAAAAGAGGAATACTGTCACTTTGATGAGATTTCTTCTCACTTACTGTTGTACCTACAAAAAAGGAAATTATGGGAAATTTCCCCAATGGGACACAGATGGCTTTTCCTACTCTATCCAAGATGAAAAAAGATTTGCCTGACATACACTTTAGGATTTGTTTTCATTGCCTGTAACAACTAGCTACAGTTGCTTTTTAAGTTAAGTAACTTCTTTCGGTGTCAAAGATGTCAAAGTCTCATATGTACAATAAGAAAATTCATAAAAATATTTTTAAAAGTACAATGTAGTAAGTGTTTCAATTATATTGAAAAGATAGGAGCAAAGTATGCATTCCTCTCAAAAAACAAAAAACAAAAGTATATATAGGTGATCATGTATACTGATACTTTTTATATGCTTTGTTAGTAATATATTAGCAATACATCTTCAGCTTTCTGTGCTGAAATATATACAATTTTCATTGATTTAGTTGTCATGTGGACCAAAATAGTAGCAGTAGTCTCTACTGAATGCACTGCTTATCTTCGGCACTGCAGTTGGATGATTTCAACTGCCTTGTTCTGTACAATCAATTGCATACAGAGCTTCATATAAGGTATGGAAAATTCAGTGGGCCATTACAACACAGTAAAGGTTAGGAATCATAAAAATTAAAGTGAACATGTACTTTGTACACTTAGAGCAAAGTAACAGATTTACTAGATAGCCAACACTCTCTAATATGGATGCTTACCTTTTATTCGCTCCCCCAGCCACCTAGCCCTGTAAGAAATTATAGATTTTAATGTATGGTCTAGAACAGCCTTTCTCAAATTTTCAACACCAAGGAACCCTTGAACTAATTCTCCAGTCTCGGGGAACCCCTGCTAAAAATTAAAAATCTACAACTCATGATACATTAATATGATGGTCATTGGGAAGAATGCTCCTTACACTTGTGGTCATGGGGAAGAATTACCCCCTTCCAGATAGCTAAAAAGATCAATGGTGTCATTGGGAACTTATCTGAGTGGTAAAAATTGATCATTGCTCAAGGAACCTCTAGCAACCTCTGGAGGAACCCTAGGGTTCCACGGAACCCTGGTTGAGAAACCCTGGTCTAGAATGTGAGTGCCTGCATGGCTAATTGCCAGTCCAGATTGCTGACGTAAGTATGGGTTAGCGCTCTGTAAGTTCCTATCCAGAATGACTGTGAACTTACACAGGAATTCTAGAAGTAGCTCTGACAGGCAAATGGGCCATTGGAGGTTGAATGGGTACCGTGTTTCCCCAAAAATAAGCTCTACCCCAAAAATAAGACCTAGCCTGATTTTCAGGGAGGGCTGCAATATAAGACCTACCCTGAATATAAGCCCTAGTAAAGTCCATATATAATCAGTTTTGTAAAAATGTTTTATAATGTCCATCATATTTCCTTTTATAGCAGATCATTATCAGGAGTCATCATTATGACATCTTCAATCCAAAAAATATAATAATTCGTTTTTTAAAAATATTATATAATGTCCAGTGAGACTTCCTTTGTAACTTTATTGTTGAAAATACCTTATTTACAGCGCCGCTGGGAGCTCATGTGACGCTCTAGAGATCTTCTTCTCTCCTGGAGTGCTTGGAGCGGGGCTGAAATCAGCAGACATCTTGGCCCTTCCCTCGGCAGGGCTCGGAGCGGGGAAAAAGAGCTCTGGTGGATCACATGTGTGCCCAGCGGCACTGTAAATAAAGTATTTTTCGACAATAAAGTTACAAAGGGAGTCTCACTGGACATTATATAATATTTTTACAAAACATTATATTTTTGGGATTGAAGATGTCATAATGATGACTCCTGAGCTGAGAGGGGGAGAGAAGACATGGGAAATAGATAAGACATCCCCCTAAAATAAGCCCTAGTGTGTTTTTGCAGTAGAAATTAATATAAGACCCAGTCTTTATTTCGGGGAAACACAGAAGTATCTGCATCAGGTATCAATATGCTACCTACAGAACACATTCTAAAGGCCCGTACACACAATGCGAATTTCAGACGGGAATTTTCTTTCGACGGCCTATCGTTCAACTTTCAGTTAGTATGTTTCTTTCAACAGCCGATTTAGATTTTTTTGGACAACAAAAGCTGGATGTGCAGGCTATAAAAAACATTTTCGTACGTTTCGTGAATATTTTTGCATCTTTTTTTCATTTCTGAGCATGCGTAATCTCGGTCGTCTGATTTTTTTTCTTACGAAAACTGTACTGACTGAGCAAAAATCGAAAGTTGCATTGTCATATGACAAAAATGTACTAGTCCGCACATCCAGCTTTTTTGTCTGACGAAAAATCAAAAGCGGCTGTCATAAGGAGCATGCTAACGGTAAGAATTTTGGACGGCAGGCCGTCGAACGAAAATTTCCATCTGAAATTCGCATCGTGTGTACGGGCCTTGAGGGACACGCTGGAAAACTCAATCAGCGGCTGCACCTGCAGCAGTATATCCTTAAAGGAGCAGGTGCGGTTGTTGGATAACAATGTCCAGGTAGTGGCGATTACTCCATCTGCACAAATGAGGTTTGCGTGAATGGAAGAATCTGCTATTTTTTTTGTTCTGCCCACTGGCAATCTAAATGTAATAAAAATGCATGTTTTTACATATGAAAAAAAACATTGTCCAAAGATCCACTCAGTAATGCATGCTATTGCCTTTTTGTGAATATTTACTTATTATGGAAGTAACTATTTCCACATACTGATGTATCGTTGCTGTATATTACACAGAGCCTCCCACCCCGATTGCTCCACCACAACTTTTAAGAGCCGGTCCCACGTATCTGGTTGTACAGCTTAATACTCGTTCCATCACGGGCGATGGGCCCATTGTGCGCAGGGAGATTGAGTACCGAGTGAGTGGTGGGAGCTGGCGGGAACGGCATGCCGTCACGGCGCACACATACAAGCTGTGGCACTTGGACCCTGACTCACAATATCACATTTCTGTGCTACTTACTCGACCTGGGGAGGGAGGCACTGGGAGACCTGGACCAGCCCTCGTCAGCCGGACAAAATGTGCAGGTAGGAATCTAAAACTATCATAAATTTATTGAATATTACTGAGCTCGTCATTCTGGAAAACTATGCAAATACTGTGAGTTTTTTTTAAAGGAATCACAAAGCATTCAGTACACAGGGATGAGTGACGTGCAGAACTGCGGGGAGTTAAAAAAAAAAAGAACAGCAGTGCTTTGTTATGTTGTATAGATGCTCATGTCATAGCTGTTGGGTATTGTATCCCGGGGAAGCTGAATGGCACATCTGAACAGCTGTAAACCACCTTTTATATAACCAGTAAAGACATATGAGTTCGTGGCTTTGCCTTCTCCTCACTGTGTCTCTTGTTCTATCTTTTCAGAACCAATGCGAGCACCTAAAGGCCTTTCATGCACAGCTGAGCAGCCACGCCAGCTGACTCTGTATTGGGAAGCAGTTGGTTTCAACATCACCCGGTGTCACACCTACTCTGTAACACTTTGCTACCACTATGAATCGAGCACACTCCAAGACTGTGTGACAGTTGAAGGGGGATCTAGTCATTATACACTCCGAGGCCTACCACCGTATAGTACCATCCACTGCCGCCTTGTGGTTTCCAACCCTGAGGGCCGAAAGGAGGGCAAAGAGATTACCTGCTATACACAGGAAGATGGTGTGTGAGACATCCCAGTTCAATGTCGTTATAATTCTACGATGCCTACTAACTATTTCCATATTGTGAAGCATACAGAAATGTAGAAACCTTTATTTTGTTTTTCAGTTCCAGGGACCATTGCCTCAGAGTCTCTTGGCGTCACCACTATAGATGATGCCATTCTGCTGTCTTGGGATGAGCCTGCTGAACCTAATGGGATCCTTACACAATATGAGGTGAATAGCTTTATAGTCAATATACTTCTTGATCTTTATTGTTGTAGTAAGTTATGGTTTTTAAAGACATTGATACACAATGGTCCTTTTTTAAGTTATTTTTTATACACATGCACATATTTCTAGTAGTAATTATTGAAGTATAAAGCAACTGCTTCTGTAAAGCAGCCCATACATGGAGCAAATTCCTCTCCTGCAACCACAGGTTCACAGACATCTGTTGACAGGGGAATCCCTCCTGCCAGGCTATTGTATACTAGCTGCTAGCAATAATTACATGCAAAATCCGGCAAACTGGTTGTACCAAAGTTGATCAACTTGGTACATTCAGCCAGCCCATGCATGGTTTGAATCTCAGTCGGTTCCTGCTTTGTACCAACAGAACCGTCAGACTGCACAAAGGAGGCATACCTATTTGGGCCCACTTTCTTAGGACTGGGGCCACCCGGCCCTGTTTGTATTATAAATTCAGGGTAGATGTTTAATATAGAGTAGGGGGTGGTTGACGCTGGCCCTTTAAATATGTAAATAGGCAGTGTGGGGGGTCCAATGGGAATTCCTGGAAGGCTCTGGATTTTCCCTTGGGAGGCTATACATAGGGCTGCAGAGGATTGGGCAGAGGCCCAGGACAGTGGAAAAAGCTCCCTCCCTTCCCGTCGTGGCATTTTGTGTGGTTGGGTAACCCCGGAATCTGGGGGGGTATGTGTTTTGTTGATGAACTTTAAATCTGCCCGAGTTCTAACAACTGGGCAAAGCCTGTTTGTGGTTATGTTATGCAAGTATTGATTTATTTATGATGGCATTGGTAATATTGTAAACCAATAGCCGTGGCTATTTCCTGCGATTTTTGGTGTGATGAGGTTTTGTTACATGGTTGTACTTGGGGAATGGGTTGGTGGGCGGGTGTGGCCTACAGTCCCATAAGTTTCTGCTTGTTAGATTTTTATCCACATACAACAAATCAAAAGTAGTCAAGGTAACAGCTATTTCTGTAGACAGTGAGTCGTTTTTTTTACACTCAAGGTCAAATTTCTGCATAGCTAACATATATAGTGTCTTAGGGTGGCAGGGCAGCCAGGGGTGACACAGAATTACCGGCAGATTGTGTTCTTGACAGTAACACATTCCCATTTATGTGAAATCTAGATAGGTTGTCTGTTTCTATCCCTGCATAGTTTTTGTGTTTTAGTTGGCTGAATAACCTACTGGCATGTCTTCTACTTTGGGTCTGTACACCTGGAACCCAACAGCTAACAAAGTAGGGCAACAGTTTATGGGGCCGATTGGGAAACTGTTTAATCTGTGCACATGGCTCTAGATTAGGTCCTGCATTTTTTGACTTGATTCTAGGTCCAGGTGTATAAGCACACATTATTTCTGAAATCAGACAAATATAGTCACCACAATTCTCTTTTCCTTTCTACAGCTCAGCTATCAAATTATTGAATCCTCAGATCCTGCTGTAACTGTGCCAGGGCCGCGTTCCACCATCTGCAAACCTCCCAATGAAACATCCCATCTTCTAACGAACTTGCATCCAGGAACTACCTACCTACTAAGTGTACGAGCACGCAATAGCAAAGGCTATGGTCAAAGTGCTCTTACTGAGCTGACTACCAATATTTCAGGTACCTATTCTCCATCAGGCTGAGATGTTATGATATCTGTCTTTCAATTTCTTGAATATTCCACAGATCAAAGAAATCTAACATATTGAATGCAGTTCCTTTTGCAATCTGTGTACTGTTACAAAGTGATTTAGGGCCATGAAGCAAGAGCTGCATACATTTATTAGAGTATCTGATTTGTCTTTAATATAGGCAGTATTGCAAAAATCTTGCCAATACAAGTATACCATTACACATTGAAATCACTAATTTCACAGCATCTTTACATCTGTGGATGGCACATTATCCTTAGGCTACTTTCACACTGGGGTGGCAGCGGTAAAGTGACGCTAGTTTTAGCGTCACTTTACCGCTGTTATAGCCGCGCTTTGCCAGAAGGGGTTAACAAGAGGTTAAAACCGCCTATGTTGCGGCGCTTCCGAAGTGCTTTGCAGACACTTTGGAAGCTCTGACCATTCATTTCAATGGCAGGGGCAGTTTGCAAACGTTGTATACACTGATCCCGCACCGCCCCAAAGATGCTGCTTGCAGGACTTTTTTTCCCTTTCTGCACGAGCACCGCCCCAGTGTAAAAGCACTCGGTCTTTCATACTGGAGTGGATTGGGGGCAGTTTTCAAGCGCTTTACAGGCGCTATTTAGCGCTAAAGCACCTGAAAACCATACCAGTTTGAAAGTGTCTAAGTTTTATGCTAGAAGTTAAAGTGTTTCTCTAGACAAAAAAATCTTTTCAATTTTGGATAGAGTGGAGAATGGTTGAAACTAGGGTTGCACGGTTACCAATACTAGTATCGGTATCAGTGCCGATACCAAGCATTTGCCCAAGTACTTGTACTCTGTCAAAATGCTCTGATGCCTTACTTGAACAGTCAGAGTGATCAGTGTAGCACTGGGGAAGAGTTACAATCACCGATCTCCCTTTATACATTTCATTAAAGCAGCTGACAGCCGCTTCTCCTCCCACGGCTTTCAGCTGCTTTAATGAAATGTATACAGGGAGATCGGTGATTGTAACTCCCTCCGCGTCACCGATCATCCCCGACTGTCCCCCGTACCTTCCTCCAGTCCCCCTCCATGCTCCACTGATCCCCCTTCATGCTCCTGTCCCCCTCCATGCGCCTCTGGTCCACCTGTGATTGCCCTCCATGCTCCTCCGGTTCCTTTTCGTGCTCCTCTGCCCTCGATCTGTCAGGATGGAGATCAGAGGAAGGAGCCGGTAAATATGTAATTTACCGCCTCCTTCCTTTTCCGAATGAATAGAGTCAGTGATCTCTGTTAATTCACAACTGTCACAGCATCATAAACTTTGTTTACGTTGCTTCAGTTTACGAATGAACAGGAGCCGCTGTCTCCCGTCCATTCATCTGCAGTGCAGCTGAGGCTGCTAAGAAAGGGACTGGGTAATCTGTTTTCTCAGTCCCTTTTCCTGTCTCAAAAGGGACAATGTCAGGGGTCTGTTAAGACCCATGATATCTCGCCAAACCCCCCCCCCCCCCAACAGGGCTGATAAAAAAATAAATAAATAATTGTAATAAATACATTTTTAAAAGTTAAATTGTAAAAATAATAAAAAATAAAATAAAAAACACACTGACACCGCCCACTCCCCCCTCCCCCAAAAAAGAAAGCATTGTAAATAAAAAAAATAAATTGTAAAAAATAATAAAAAAATAATAAATTGTAAGAAATAGAATTGTAAAAAAAAATAAAATAGAAGATAAAAAACTACTGACACAGTCCACACGTCATTAGTGCTACATATTAGTGCCAGTGTCACATGACATTGACAAAAAAAAGTATAAGGTATCGGTGAGTACTTGGAAAAAATGTATCGGTATTTGTACTCGGGCTTAAAGAAATGGTATCGGGACAACCCTAGTTGAAACCCTTATTGTACTTGTATTGCTAGCTATGTTCCATTGGAGGAGATTTCCACTTACCCAGTACCTAAGATCCAACAGGAAGTGTAAGGAAATCTTTCTAAAATAACGGGAATACACTCTTAGGTACTTGTCACAAGAACAGGTATGAAATTGAAAGGTTTCACTTCTTATTCCTTAAGCAACCATATATTTTTTCCCATCACTTTCTGTCCTGGTGAAAATGTCACTAGGATAAATAGAGAAGGTAAATCTCCCCTTCTCTATTCAAAAATGTAAAAAAGATTTTTGCTATAGCTATATTTCAATACTAGTATATTTCTGTATATGTATAATTTCCATGGAAAATGTATACAGTATTATTGGTTCTGTGTTGCCTAAAATTCATCTGAGGGTTATTTACTAAAACTGAAGAGTGCAAAATCTGGTGCAGCTCTGCACAGAAACCAATCAACTTCCAGGTTTTCACCTCAAGCAGGTTTTATTGTCAAAGCTTAATTGAATAAGCTGAAGTTAGAAACTGATTGGCTACCATGCAGAGCTGCACTAGATTCTGAGTGCTCCAGCTTTAGTAAATCAACCCCTTTGTGTCTTGGCAAGTAGGGCAGCTAACTATTGGCGTTCATAGGTATTAGTATCCATCTTTAATCTGATTAACATCTCTGGTTATACTTGGCTATCATGCATCATATTACTATATCTCTCAATGTACATTTTTACATACATGAACATAAATCTAATGTGCAAGATCATGAGTTGGGCCCCATTTCTTAATTAAAAAAAATATGGTGTGCCACAGAGTGAGCATGGTTTTCATTGTGCCAGGGGAGTCGCTAGGATTGTAAAAGACCTGGGGCACACCAAATGGAAGAGTAATGCGGTACACGTAGCACGCCACGGCAAACAGTGGGTCTGGCCAAATTGTGATTAAAGGTGGGAGGGGCTTAAGGGGCATGTTTACAAAAACCAAAAGCCTTCTTGTATCTATAAAATATTCTTAGATTGCTGTGCCACAAGTAAGAGTCTCACAAACATATATAAATCTCAGCACAATCATTAAAAAAAAAAAAAAAATCCATTATATACCTTATGATTTTGTGTATACTGAAATGTGACAGAGAACTAACACCTTGTTTAAGCCTACCTTAAAGAAGAACATCATTAAAATAGTCAGGGACTGCTCAGAAGTATGTAATGTAATATATAATGCAGGAGTATGTAATGTACAGTATAGTGTATATAGTGCAGGAGTCTGTAATGTACAATATAGTGTATATTGGGCAAGAGTCTGCAATATACAATATAGTGTATATAGTGCAGGAGTATGCAATATACTATACAGTGTATATAGTGCAGGAGTCTGAAATATACAATATAGTGTATATAGTGCAGGAGTATGCAATGTACAATATAGTGTACTGTATATAGCACAGGAGTGTGTAATGTACAATGTAGTGTATATAGTGCAGGAGTGTGCAATGTACAGTATAGTGTGTATAGTGCCGAAGTGTGTAATATACAATATAGTGTATATAGTGCAGTAGTATGCAATGTACAATATAGTGTACTGTATATAGCACAGGCGTGTGTAATGTACAATCTAGTGTATATAGTGCAGGAGTGTGCAATGTACAGTATAGTGTGTATAGTGCCGGAGTGTGTAAAATACAATATAGTGTATATAGTGCAGTAGTATGCAATGTACAATATAGTGTACTGTATATAGCACAGGAGTGTGTAATGTACAATGTAGTGTATATAGTGCAGGAGTGTGCAATGTACAGTATAGTGTATATAGTGCCAGAGTGTGTAATGTACAATATAGTGTATATAGTGCCGGAGTGTGTAATGTACAATATAGTGCAGGAGTATGCAATGTACAATATAGTGTACTGTATATAGCACAGGAGTGTGTAATGTACAATTTTGTGTATATAGTGCAGGAGTGTGCAAAGTACAGTATAGTGTATATAGTGCTGGAGTGTGTAATGTACAATATAGTGTATATAGTGCCAGAGTGTGTAATGTACAATATAGTGTGTATAGTGCCGGAGTGTGTAATGTACAATGTAGTGTATATAGTGCAGGATTATGCAACGTACAATATAGTATATATAGTGCAGGAGTGTGTAATGTACAATATAGTGTACATAGTGCCGGAGTGTGTAATGCACAATATAGTGTATATAGTGCCGGAGTGTGTAATGTACAATATAGTGTATATAGTGCAGGAGTCTGCAATATACAATATAGTGTATATAGTGCAGGAGTCTGCAATATACAATATAGTGTATATAGTGCAGGAGTATGCAATGTACAATATAGTGTACTGTATATAGTGCAGGAGTGTGCAATGTACAATGTAGTGTATATAGTGCAAGAGTGTGTAATGTACAATATAGTGTATAAAGTGCCGGAGTATGTAATATACAATATAGTATATATAGTGCCGGAGTATGTAAAGTACAATATAGTGTATATAGTGCAGGAGGGTGTAATGTACAATATAGTGTATATAGCGCAGGAGTCTGCATGATACAATATAGTGTATATAGTGCAGGAGTATGCAATGTACAATAAAGTGTATGTAGTGCAGTAGTCTGCAATATACCATATAGTGTATATAGTACAGGAGTCTGCAATATACAATATAGTGTATATAGTGCAAAGGAGTATGCAATGTACAATATAGTGTACTGTATATAGCGCAGGAGTGTGTAATGTACAATGTAGTGTATATAGTGCAGGAGTGTGTAATGTACAATATAGTGTATAAAGTGCCGGAGTATGTAATGCACAATATAGTATATATAGTGCCGGAGTATGTAATGTACAATATAGTTTATAAAGTTCTGGAGTATGTAATGTACAATATAGTGTATATAGTGCAGGAGTATGCAATGTACAATATAGTGTACTGTATATAGCACAGGAGTGTGTAATGTACAATGTAGTGTATATAGTGCAGGAGTGTGCAATGTACAGTATAGTGTATATAGTGTCAGAGTGTGTAATGTACAATATAGTGGACGTGATATATGTGATGTA
>BLSH010123018.1:244568-272118 GCA_018402905.1 Glandirana rugosa | reverse complement strand
GTGTATAAGAGACAGGTGCAAGAGTGTGTAATGTACAATATAGTGTATAAAGTGCCGGAGTATGTAATGTACAATATTGTATATATAGTGCAGGAGTGTGTAATGTACAATATAGTGTATAAAGTGCCGGAGTATGTAATATACAATATAGTATATATAGTGCCGGAGTATGTAAAGTACAATATAGTGTATATAGTGCAGGAGGGTGTAATGTACAATATAGTGTATATAGCGCAGGAGTCTGCATGATACAATATAGTGTATATAGTGCAGGAGTATGCAATGTACAATAAAGTGTATGTAGTGCAGTAGTCTGCAATATACCATATAGTGTATATAGTACAGGAGTCTGCAATATACAATATAGTGTATATAGTGCAAAGGAGTATGCAATGTACAATATAGTGTACTGTATATAGCGCAGGAGTGTGTAATGTACAATGTAGTGTATATAGTGCAGGAGTGTGTAATGTACAATATAGTGTATAAAGTGCCGGAGTATGTAATGCACAATATAGTATATATAGTGCCGGAGTATGTAATGTACAATATAGTTTATAAAGTTCTGGAGTATGTAATGTACAATATAGTGTATATAGTGCAGGAGTATGCAATGTACAATATAGTGTACTGTATATAGCACAGGAGTGTGTAATGTACAATGTAGTGTATATAGTGCAGGAGTGTGCAATGTACAGTATAGTGTATATAGTGTCAGAGTGTGTAATGTACAATATAGTGTATATAGTGCCGGAGTGTGCAATGTACAATATATTGTATATTTGCAGGAGTATGCAATGTACAATATAGTGTACTGTATATAGCGCAGGAGTGTGTAATGTACAATGTAATGTATATAGTGCAAGAGTGTGTAATGTACAATATAGTGTATAAAGTGCCGGAGTATGTAATGTACAATATTGTATATATAGTGCAGGAGTGTGTAATGTACAATATAGTGTATAAAGTGCTGGAGTATGTAATGTACAATATAGTGTATATAGTGCAGGAGTATGCAATGTACAATATAGTGTACTGTATATAGCACAGGAGTGTGTAATGTACAATGTAGTGTATATAGTGCAGGAGTGTGCAATGTACAGTATAGTGTATATAGTGCCAGAGTGTGTAATGTACAATATAGTGTATATAGTGCCGGAGTGTGTAATGTACAATATAGTGTATATAGTGCAGGAGTAAGCAATGCACAATATAGTGTACTTTATATAGCGCAGGAGGATGTAATGTACAATATAGTGTATATAGTGCAGGAGTCTGCAAGATACAATATAGTGTATATAGTGGAGGAGTATGCAATGTACAATAAAGTGTATATAGTGCAGGAGTCTGCAATATACAATATAGTGTATATAGTGCAGGAGTCTGCAATATACAATATAGTGTATATAGTGCAGGAGTATGCAATGTACAATATAGTGTTGTGTATATAGCGCAGGAGTGTGTAATGAACAATGTAGTGTATATAGTGCAGGAGTGTGTAATGTACAATATAGTGTATTTAGTGCCAGAGTGTGTAATGTACAATATAATGTATATAGTGCCGGAGTGTGTAATGTACAATATAGTGTATATAGTGCAGGAGGGTGTAATATACAATATAGTGTATATAATGCAGGAGTCTGCAATATACAATATAGTGTATATAGTGCAGGAGTATGCACTGTACAATATAGTGTACTGTATATAGCGCAGGAGTATGTAATGTACAATGTAGTGTACTGTATATAGCGCAGGAGTGTGTAATGTACAATGTAGTGTATATAGTGCAGGAGTGTGTAATGTACAATATAGTGTATAAAGTGCCAGAGTATGTAATGTACAATATAGTATATATAGTGCAGGAGGGTGTAATGTACTATATAGTGTATATAGTGCAGGAGTCTGCAATATACAATATAGTGTATATAGTGCAGGAGTCTGCAATATACAATATAGTGTATATAGTGCAGGAGTATGCAATGTACAATAAAGTGTATATAGTGCAGGAGTCTGCAATGTACTATATAGTGTATATAGTGCAGGAGTATGCAATGTACAATATAGTGTACTGTATATAGCACAGGAGTGTGTAATGTACAATGTAGTGTATATAGTGCAGGAGTGTGTAATGTACAATATATTGTATAAAGTGCCAGAGTATGTAATGTACAATATAGTGTACTGTATATAGCGCAGGAGTGTGTAATGTACAATGTAGCCTATATAGTGCAGGAGTGTGTAATGTACAATATCGTGTATAAAGTGCAGGAGTATGTAATGTACAATAGAGTGTATATAGTGCAGAAGTGTGTAATGTACAATATAGTGTATAAAGTGCCGGTGTATGTAATGTACAATTTAGTGTATATAGTGCAGGAGGGTGTAATGTACAATATATTGTATAAAGTGCCAGAGTATGTAATGTACAATATAGTGTATTGTATATAGCGCAGGAGTGTGTAATGTACAATTTAGCGTATATAGTGCAGGAGAGTGTAATATACAATATCGTGTATATAGTGCAGGAGTGTGTAATGTACAATATTGTGTATAAAGTGCCGGAGTATGTAATGTACAATATAGTATACATAGTGCAGGAGTGTGTAATGTACAATATAGTGTATAAAGTGACGGAGAATGTAATGTACAATATAGTGTACTGTATATAGCGCAGGAGTGTGTAATGTACAATGTAGCCTATATAGTGCAGGAGTGTGTAATGTACAATATCGTGTATAAAGTGCAGGAGTATGTAATGTACAATAGAGTGTATATAGTGCAGAAGTGTGTAATGTACAATATAGTGTATAAATTGCCGGTGTATGTAATGTACAATTTAGTTCATATAGTGCAGGAGGGTGTAATATACAATATAGTGTATATAGTGCAGGAGTCTGTAATGGTGTTTTGTGCATCCCTGTGCAGACAGTCCCATTAATTTCAATTGAGATTAGGCAGCTGCACGGACGTGTTCCTAATTGAAATCAATTGGACAGTCTGCACAGGTTCTGTGCATCCCTGCTAGGCCTTGCATGGGTGTACATTGTAGTGAACTAGGTCTTACTATGTTTTTTTTTTTACATTGCTTTCTTTTAATATTGTTTACTTTTGAAACATCAGCAGTGTCAGAGAAAGGAACTAAGGACCTAGACTCAGTCCCTTTCTCTGCTGCCTCAGTTGCACTGCAGATAAATGAATAGAAGTCTCAGAACAGAGACTTCTTGTGCATTCACAAACCAATGCATAGTAATCACAGTTTACAATGCTTCAGAGGGAGGAGGGAAATCGACTAGTAGTGCTGCAGGGAGGAGGCGTCTAGGGGTTAGGGAGGCGGGGCCTGATACAGGGAGAGTTGTAGATGCAGGGTGATACATTTTCAGAGTTAAATCCCTTTGTGGCCATCAGGTGCAGGGAGCCACAGAGGGTCAGTGTTAGGGGAAGCACATAAGAGTGGAGGGAGGGCATTTTGGAGGATTTTTCTATATGTGCATTGTGTGTTAGAGCACAGTGGGCCCCACCCCCCTCAGGGCCCGTGTGCACTGCACACATTGCACACATGGATGATAATAAAAGCAAAATGTTTTTCCTTTTGATGATACGCTTAAGATAATTGTTTATAGTATGCTGGCAGCAAGGAATTCTAGTAACTGTAGAAGAGAAGAGGTATTTGAAGGCATGTCAGAGCCCGTGATAGCTTCTATAGGTGTTGGTTATTTCTAGCTTAATTCATGAAACATACAGTATCTCACAAAAGTGAGTACACCCCTCACATTTTTGTAAATATTTTATTATATCTTTTCATGTGACAGTACTGAAGAAGTGACACTTTGCTACAATGTAAAGTAGTGAGTGTACAGCTTGTATAACAGTGTACATTTGCTGTCCCCTCAAAATAACTCCACACACAACCATTAATAATGATAGCCAAATAACCCGCGCTGGATATACTAATATCAATGTGTACTAAGCACCGGTTGTGAAAGAACCAAGTCACTTCCTGGAGCAAACAGACTGTCCTTTGATGTTTAACCTTTTGTTAACCCATTGTAAGCAAGATTTTTAACTGAATAAACCAAGACTTACTTCACTCTGTGGGCTCTCTCTCCTTATGTTTGAGTCTGAGACACAAAGGAAGATTCGTCTTTGAACTGGCGTCTCATCGCCCTGCTCACCAGTCTAAGCCTGATTGACCCACATGTAATATTGCTAAGGGGTCTATTTGATCTGGTGAGACTAACCACTTAGGGTGGTGTGTGAAGCACGAATCACTTGTGTGAAATTTGAGCACCACAGCACTTTGGAATATTTATTGCACAGCAGCACCTTTGAAGAATTATTGTGTTTGGGACTGTTTTTTTTTTTGTAACTTAAGGCCCGTACACACGATCAGAAAATCGTACGGAAAATACCGCTTTTGAAGCGGTCGTACGATAATCGGATCGTTAGTACAGAGCATTCGAGAGCCGATCATGGCAGTTCATCTGATGTTTTCCGTCCGGGCAAGATCGGACATGCAGGAAAAATTCTCTCGCACGGTGCCCGATCGTACGATTTTCGTTTCATCAGTACAGCTTCTGATTTTTTATTCTGTTGTGCGAGAATTTTCATAACTCTTCCTATTCGATCTGAGATCAGCATGAGGAAAAAAACAGACGATCTGTAGTCCGATTTTCGGATCGTGTGTACGGGGCATTAATTTGAACTTTCACTGGCTACATGCTTGACATTTTTTTTTGCATTTTGCTTTGTTTTGTTACTTGCTACTATTTACTTTGTCCATTTATGCACAGCACTTGCACTTTATTACTTTGTATTGCGCTTTGGGTTTGTTTTGCGTTGTGAGTTACACTTTTTAACACAACCATAAGGGCCAGTTCACATTGCAGCAATGCGGGAACCCTGCAAATCCACTGCGGGTTCCCGCACCACATGTCTCCGGGGCGGCAGTTCACACTGCCGTATGCGAACTTTGGGGAGTGTCAATACAATATTATTGACACCTCCAAATCAGTTCGCATATCGCACTGCAAACTGCAAACTCGCACAGGAATTGGATTCTGACCCTGCGAAAAAAAAAGGGTCCTGTGCGAGTTTGCTCCGATTGCGATGCAAATTCAGCCATACAATCTCTATGGCTGAATTTGCATCGCACAGAGATCACATATGGCACACACTGTGGTGCGGTGCGAATCATATGCGATCTCCATGTTCGGAGCAGTGTGCACCGGTCCTAAAAGTCTAAACTGCTGGCAACAAAAGTGAGTACACCCTTAAGTGAAAATGTCCAAATTGGGCCCAATTAGCCATTTTCCCTCCCCGGTGTCATGTGACTCGTTAGTGTTACAAAGTCTCAGGTGTGAATGGGGAGCAGGTGGGTTAAATTTGGTGCTATCGCTCTCACTCTCTCATACTGGTCACTGGAAGTTCAACATGGCACCTCATGGCAAAAAACTCTCTGAGGATCTGAAAAGAATTGTTGCTCTACATAAAGATGGCCTAGGCTATAAGAAGATTGCCAAGACCCTGGAACTGAGCTGCCACATGGTGGCCATACAGCGGTTTAAGTTTAGGTTCACATCTATGCGTCTGCGCTTTCTGCGTTTTTCCCCCGTTATTACCGTGTTCTTACCGCGATGTTGCGTTTTGCGTTTTTGTTGGGGGAGGGGGATTTGTTCCAAGGCAGATTTAAAAACGCAAATCGGTGGGAAAATTGCGGGAAAAATGCATAAAAAAACAACACTTGAATTTCTGGTGAAGCTCCATTGAAGTCAAAATGCAAGCTGCAGTGAGAAAAAAAGTCCCTGACCCTTTTCAAAAAACGCAACCCCGCAAAACGCACATATGTGAACTACATCCATAGGAAACCATGTTAAATGGACTGTAGTGCATTTCTGCAGACTGCAAAGCACGGTAAAAAAACGCATAGTTGTGAATTTAGAGTCACAGGACAGGTTCCACTCAGAACAGGCCTTGCCATGGTTGACCAAAGAAGTTGAGTGCATGTGCTCAGCGTCACATCCAGAGATTGTCTTTGGGAAATAGACTTATAAGTGCTGCCAACATTGCTGCAGAGGTTGAAGGGGTGGGAGGTCAGCCTGTCAGTGCTCAGACCATACGCCGCACACTGCAACAAATTGGTCTGCATTGCTGTCGTCCCAGAAGGAAGCCTCTTCTAAAGATGATACACAAGAAACCCCACAAACAGTTTTCTGAAGACAAGCAGACTAAGGACATGGATTACTGGAACCATGTCCTGTGGTTTGATGAGACCAAGATAAACTTCTTTGGTTCAGATGGTGTCAAGCGTGTGTGGTGGCAACCATGTGAGGAGTATAAAGACAAGTGTGTCTTGCCTACAGTCAAGCATGGTGGTGGGAGTGTCATAGTCTGGGGCTGCATGAGTGCTGCCATCACTGGGGAGCTACAGTTCATTGAGGGAACCATGAATGCCAACATGTACTGTGACATAATGAAGCATAGCATGAACCCCTCCCTTTGGAGACTGGGCTGCAGGGCAGTATTCAAACAGGATAACGGCCCCAAACACACCTCCAAGATGACCGCTGCCTTGCTAAAGAAGGGTAAAGGTGATGGACTGGCCAAGCATGTCTCCAGACCTAAACCCTATTGAGCTTCTGTGGGGCATCCTCAAATGGAAGGTGGAGGAGCGCAAGGTCTCTAACATCCACCAGTTCCATGATGTCGTCATGGAGGAGTGGAAGAGGACTCCAGTGGCAACTTGTGAAGCTCTGGTGAACTCTATGCCCAAGAGGGTTAAGGTAGTGCTGAAAAATAATGGTGGGCACACAAAATATTGACACTTAGGGCCCAATTTTTACATTTTCATTTAGGGGTGTACTCACTTTTGTTGCCAGTGGTTTAGACATTAATGGCTGTGTGTTGAGTTATTTTGAGGGGACAGCGAATTTACACTGCTATACAAGCTGTACACTCACTACTTTACATTGTAGCAAAGTGTCATTTCTTCAGTGTTGTCACATGAAAAGATAGAATAAAATATTTACAAAAATGTGAGGGGTGTACTCACTTTTGTTACTCACTTTTGAGTACTCATTCCAGACTTGGGGATGGACGGTGCATAAACAGGAGTTGTAAATTACATGATAAAAGCTTGGCATTCAATAAAACAAAATAAGCAATAGCTGTTGATTTGAAGTGAGCCCATTATCAGTAGAGCTGCCAGTATACATTCAGTTTGGTCTCCTAGAGACATCTTCTCGTTGCAGATGGTCTGGTCTGCAGCAGTTTTGGTCATCTGCAGTTAAATAACTCATCGCTACCAATCAGGATATATTCTTCTGATTACAGTAAATAGAAAGAACACCAGAGGAGACTAGAATGTATGTAGGTAAAGATAGCTGTTTTGTAAGGAAAACAGTCACGATTTGAACTATATTGATAGTTTGTCAGGTAGGTGTTATGGAAATATTAATGTGTAAGTTTTTTTCCCCAAGGGCTATAAACACCATTAATGCAGCATTTTACATTTTGTTTGTAATTGCTGTCCAATGTTGCATGCAGTAGTGGAAACTGGATGTGTATTATATTTGAATACTGCTATTTTAATTGATGATTATTTTATTTATTTTATTGTGTGTGTTGTTATATTGTGTGTAAGGCATTGTTCCCTCTGTGAGAGTGGCATCAAACGTTCATTGTATGCTTTTGTACAATGAAAAAAAAAAAAAAAAGGTATTTATTGATAATAGCAGTCTTCACAACCATGAATTCAGATGCTAGCGAGGACCTTGAAAACTCATTGCTGTGTCAAATGCATTGTGAAGGCGTCACTTATACAGTACAGAGTAGTGGTAATGGAAATACCATGATAAGGGCAGAGCTCGCACCTTAAAGTTTGTGTAAGATCCAAAAAAAAAAAACCTTTTTATGACAAGGGAAATTTTTCTTGTAAACTTTAATCCCTAAAGCCTTGTACACACGGGACGACGATCGTCCGTACGATAGTCTCAAATCGTATGTTGGATAATGTAACTT
Source organism: Glandirana rugosa (assembly GCA_018402905.1). NCBI lineage: Eukaryota > Metazoa > Chordata > Amphibia > Anura > Ranidae > Glandirana > Glandirana rugosa. The sequence continues at coordinate 264,102 of BLSH010123018.1, read as the reverse complement.
GCATACTGACTGCACTACACGATCGTACAAGCACAGAAAGAACGTTCAGGTGCATGTAATTAGCATCCGGCTGTTCCTGACTTTGGAGCATGCGTGTTTTGCACAATACAACTTGTTGTACCAACTGCTCTGTACACACGATACAACGGTCGTATGACCGCTTGTTGGTACGACCAAGTTTTCTAGTTTGCTCATACAACTCCCCTTGTACGACCATCATATGTCGGCTGTTCTAATCGTGCGTACGAACGATTGATTTCTATACAACGGTCGTTCATACGACCTGTTGTATACGATTGTCGTCCCGTGTGTACGAGGCTTAAGTCACCACAATATGCTTTTTTTAAAATGTGGGATGGGAGTTGTATACAACCATTGATAAAGAATGCAACATAATCAAATACATGAGAGTCACAGTCCACAACACATTTATTTGCATAGAGGCACAGATAATTGTAGGTAACAAATTAGGCAATTTTTTTCTATCCTGGTGCAGGAATTGCAGATTTTTCTTCTGCTGTTTTTTTTTAACAATAATTTAGATAAAGAATGGCCAAGAGAAGCTTGCTTTAATGGGAACAATTGTGTAAAATGAGGGTATTTTGATAGTGGAAAGAATGAGAGAGATATGCTTTTTGTTAGCAGATATTAAACTGCTTATAGTGTTTCAAAGGCAATATTTTTGCTATGCTTTACACATAGGTTAAACGCATTTGCATTCTACAAAATTCCAGTTATTGTCAGCAATACATGTAACTTTTATAACAACAAAGTTGCTGTTCTCTCCCTCTAGCACCTGCTTTTGATTACCGAGACCTACCTGCACCAATCGCTGAAACTGATCAAACCATTACGGTTCTCTTAAGGCCTGCACAAGGAAGAGGATCTCCTGTCAGGTAAATTTCCCTGCCTTTGTTGGATATGTCTTTTTAAAAGTTGGAACTATTTATTCCATAGCATTAACATACTCTGCTATATTTTACCTAGAACATAGAATTAGTCACATCAATCACAGCCCTCCTTATCTGGTTTGATTTTTAGAAGTCATAAAAGCAGGGTCATTTTTCAAATTCATACTAGGCATTCAAACAATCAAATCCTATTCCTGTGGATGCAGCAAGGCTGCGGGTGCAGAAAACCTGCAGTGGACGGTAGGGCTGTAGAGGTGGATACTGGCTTCGGGTAATGCTGGGTATTGGCTTCAGTAGCTTAGCAGAGCATTCTGACTCATTGCTGGAGTGGTGACTGTATCTCCCACTTGAGCTAAAATGACAGATTTCTACATAATGCAACCACAACACTCTGGGCAAGACCTGCAATTGCACACTGCTGTGCAGTATGGAGGAAGTACTTGCACTATGTCATAGGCGGTAAATAATTAGGGTAGATCTTGCGACAGTGATGTCACACTGCTACATCAGAGTACCAAGTGGTGACGATCAGTGTATGTATCAGTGACTAATTTTTCTCTGTTTTTATGTGTTTGGATGGGTCTGGAGTTTAGATGCCATACCCTTGCTATTGTTCCTCATTAAAGTAATTACTACACTATATGGCGCTTTCTTTATTCATTGCCATGGTGTATACCAAACAACAAGCAGAGTACTGCCCCCTGGAGGATGTAGGTAAGATACTGGAGAGTTCCTCAGATTGATATCTGCATTTACTACCACCATTTAGGCTTCATGCACACAGGACTTTAAAAAAACATCCAAAAATGTCAGTAACTTATCAGTGATTTTTTTCAGCTTTTACCAGCATTATATTATCGCCATTTTTTTGCGTTTTTAAAGGGCCAGCATTCTTTTTTTTTTTTCCAATTGATCTAAAATGTTCAAAAACGTTGGGGATCTACGTTTTTGAGGGTTTTTGAGTGTTTTTGAGCATTTATGGGCGCTTGAACATTTTTACAGCTGAAAAACGTCCAAAAGAACCCTCAGCTCTTGGGTTTTTTTTACAGTTGAAAAACGTCACTGCTAAAAACAGTTGATAACAGCCTATGTGTGCATGAACTCATAGGTTAACATGATGGAGGGTTTATTGACTGTAGAAAACAGCTGCTGTAAAACAGTCAAAAACCGTCCTGTGTACATGAGGCCTTAAAGTGATTGTTAAGTCTCCTTTTTTTTTTTTTGTTTTCTTTTTAACCACTTCAGCCCCGGAAGGATTTCCCACTTTAGGACCAGAGCACTTTTTGGGATTCGGCGCTGCGTCGCTTTAACTGACAATTGCGCGGTCGTGCGACGTTGTACCCAAACAAAATTTGCGTCCTTTTTTTACCACAAATAGAGCTTTCTTTTGGTGGTATTTGATCATCGCTGCGTCATTTCTGATCGCCGCTATAAACAAAAGAAGAGCGACAATTTTGCAAAAAAAAAACAAATTTCTTACTTTTTGTTAAAATACAAATCCAAAAAAAAAATACAAAAAAACATTTTTTTTCAACGGTTTTGGCCGATTTATATTCTTCCTCATATTTGTTATTAAAAAAATCACAATCGGCGTTTATTTATTGGTTTTGCGCAAAAGTGGCCACGTTTACGGATGATGAGAATTCATTTCTGGGGGTTTTTATTTTTTTTTTATTTTTTACTAGTAATGGCTGCGATCTGCGATTTTTAGTGGTACTGTGATATTGGGGCAGACATGTCGGACTATTCTGACACTTTTTTGGGACCATTGGCATTTATACAGTAATCAGTGCTATAAAAATGCACTGATTACTGTGTAAATGCCATTGGCAGTGAAGGGGTTAACCTGCAGGGGGCGCTGTAAGGGTTAACTGTGTTCCCTGGGTGTGTTCTAACTGTGTGTGGGCTGGACTGGCTGGGTAAGGGAAGTGATCACAGCTTCCATGTAGAGGAAGGCTGTGATCACAGCCCTTCCCCCTCTCACAGAACGGAGGTCCGTGTTTACTTACACGGACCTCCGTTCTTTCATTCCGGGGGAGCATCGCGGGTAGCCGGCGGAGATCGAGTCTGCCGCACCCGCTCCCTGGCCCCCCCCCGAACACAGTGAGCGCGGGCACGCCTCCGGTGGTGCGCACGTGCTCACAGTGCGCGATCTCGCAGCTGCCGTCATATGACGGCGGTTTGCGTTATCAAGCCACTTTGTCGCCGTCAACCTGCGGTTGACGGTTGGCAAGTGGTTAGATAACAAACATGTTAGGCCTCATGCACATGGGACATTTTTGACTGTTTTACAGCTGCTGTTTTTAGCTGCAGATGTTTTTTTCTACAGTCAATAAACCCTCCATCATGTTATCCTATGTGTTCATGCACACATAGGCTGTTATCAACTGTTTTTAGCAGTGATGTTTTTGAGCTGTAAAAAAACCCCCAAGACCAGGGCGTTCTTTTGGACGTTTTTCAGCTGTAAAAACGTCCAAACGCTCCAAAACGTCGATCACCAACGTTTTTGGACATTTTAGATCAATTGGAAAAAAAAAAAAAACGCTGGCCCTTTTAATAATGTGAAGAAAAAAAAAACTGAGGTAATATAACGCTGGTAAAAGCTAAAAAAAAACACTGAGAAGCTACTGCCATTTTTTGGACGTTTTTTTTAAAGTCCTGTGTGCATGAAGCCTTATACTTACCTTTTCTGCGCAGTTGGTTTTGCACAGTGCAGCCTGGATCTTCCTCTTCTCGTGTCCCTCTTCACTGCTCCTGGCCCCTAATGGAGCCCGACCCCGGCCCCGTCCCTCTCTTCCCTGATTGGCTAACTGCCTTTGATGGACAGCCATGGGAGCCAATGGCACCGCTGCTGTGTCTTAGCCAATCAGGAGGAGTGTCCTGGGCGGCTAAGACACTCGTGGACATCGTTGGAGAGAGATGGGGTTCAGGTAAGTATTAGGGGGTGCTGGGGAGGCTGTTATACACAGAATTTTTGTTATCGCAATGCATAGAATGCATTAAAGTGGTTGTAAAGCCGCCCAGTACCTCCCACAAAAAAAAAAAACCCTGCAAAGCAAAGGAATAATGAGCTAGTATGCAGCGCATGCTAGCTCATTATGAAACACTTACCTTGGAACGAAGTTGTTGCAGTGGTCTCAGCACACCGCTGTGAGCAGTGACATCGTTCTTCCGGGTCTGCGGCTCCGTCCAGTCACTGCACGGGCTCCAGTGCTGTGATTGGCGGAGCCACGCTGACATCACTCCCGCGCATGCGTATGGGAGCCGTTATTTACGGCATGAATACAGAAGAAACGGCATCCTGGGCTACCCCGGGTGCTGATTCTTCAGTGCGCATGTGCCGATGACGTTGGCACATGCAGATACAGGGGATATCTCCTAAACCGTACAGGTTTAGGAGATCTTTCCTGGACCTACAGGCCTTATTGTAGGCTTACCTGTAGTTTAAAGTGGTTGTCATGACTTGACAACCACTTTAAGATAAAAAACTATCTGCCTTTACAACTCCTTTAACCTTCCTGGCGGTATTCCCGAGTGTGATTTTTCATTACCAAAAGGCTGTAACCCCAAGCCACCCTCAGGATCGCATCGCTGAATCCAGGCAATGTTACTTACCTTGTTCCCTGGATCCAGCGATGTCCTCCCATTGTGTCAGCAGGCTGTGTCCTCCGCCTGATTCACTGTGATGCCGGGTTCCGTTCCCTGCGAGTGTCGAGTTGTATGGGGGCGAAGCCCGGCGGCAAATTCAAAAAGTGAAACACACACAACACATACAGTACACTGTAATCTGTAAGATTATATTACTGTATGAAATCATTTCACATCCCTTTTGTCCCTAGTGCTTTGCCCAGTGCCCTTCGTGCACTTTTATATTATATATGCCATTCTTTCTGCTTGGAAACTTGAGAATGTCCATGGCATAAAAAAGCGTCCCTTTACATGAAAAGTGGTTTTTGATCAGCTAGAAAACACCGATAGTAAATAAGAATCACTTGCAGAATTGAGTGATACTGATTTTTGGGGAAATTTATCATCAGACACTGAAAGTGACGATAGCGACAATTCTGCAAATGAGCAAATTTCTGTGTTTTTTATTTGATTACATTATTGAATTCATTTTATTATTATTATATTATCATTTCTGAAAATGATTTATAGTTATTTATTATATTATAATTTATGATTTTGTGTTTCAAACTTTATCATACCCGGGATGTCTACTAGACTCTTGTTTGGACAGATTTAAGTGACTTATTCCTAAGAATTACAGGCCTACAATATAAAACACCAAATTTCTATGCGAAACAATGTACCGTTTTGAGACACAAAAATCTGACATAATCATTCTGCCAGGGAGGTTAGGCTACCTTTGCTGCACATTGATTGAGTAGCAATATCAGCGGTGAGTGTGCATTGCATGCGGGTGAAGGCTGATGTTTGGAGCACTTTTTTTGCACAGAGTGGCACTTTATTCATGTGGCTATTTAGAAGTAGATTTAGCAGTTTTATGCTATATGTTCTTTTCCTAAGTTCCAGCTCCTAAGAATTCACTTTGATCATGTATCTGGTCTGAACTGGCAGAAGTTGTATTCAGAGTTAACATATTATATGCGTTTATGCTGCACTTAAGTGAGCAGACTGTTTTTCTGGTGAGTGAGCATTTCAGCTATACTGCAACACAGAAGATTTCTTACTTGGACTTTTATTTTATGAAAGGTTATTGATTGTTTATTTTCATTTATTTATTTATTAATCACATTTCGCTGGTCTGATGAGTTTGAAATCCAGTGGATACATACATAATATGATCACTGGTTTGAATATTCATATTATTGAACTTTAACACATACATTAGATTTATGTTGTGTGAAACATTGTTCCTAGCCGGTAAATTTATTGCCCTTAAATGGATGCAGCCCTCCCCACTTTCTGTGTGCCAGTGGGTGCATGCAGTTAACCAAGTTATCTCATATGAAATGGTAATCTATGAATATGGTTGCCCTCCCCAAACGTAAAAAAATCTGGAATGTGTGGTGTGCATCTCCTTTTACGTTAACAATTCTGGGGATTAAATCCCATTTTCCTTATAGCTCCTAAAATATGCTGAGAGCAAGTCTTCCAATGGGAATATGTTTTCTATGTAAATTTAAAACAATACAGTGAATCTAAGAAATGCCTGTTTATTATGTTTTGTATCAGAATTTATTGCACCACTGCAGTATTTAATGTACAGAACTGATGTTTTATATAAGCACTCGCTTATTATATTGTGATCTGGATACTCTGTCGTACCTCTTTGCAATAAAGAGTTATGAAAAAAAGGAATAAGAAGGTCACAGTGCGCTTTCTTTTCAAGGGAGAACTCCGCTCTCTCTCAGCCTCAACTTTCCAGGATGTCAGGAATACTACTCTCCATCTGGTCTCCACAACACCATTAGGCCAACAAAGACCAATGGAGAAAACTTCATTGTGCAGTGCTTATTATAACATGTGACCTTATGCTTTAGAGTTGGTAAGATGGAAAATTGAAGGAGTACCTCATAACATTTATGGACACTTGATATTGGCACAAAACTTATATTGACTATGCAGTCAAAAGGTTTCTAGATGAAGATTGGTGCTAGAGCTGCAGTGCACAGAAAAGTGGAAAGGGAAAACCTTATGTATGTGCTGACAATGTTTGTGGCTGGAGGAATAGACAAGAATGGCATCAAGATACCACCAAACACATATAAAGGAGGTCTCGAAATATTTAATTAACTGGATTTTCGGAGACCATGGGAGAATTACTAAACCAAACAGCATTATGAGATATTTCTGTGGAACTTCCGTTCACCTTCCTTTTTTATTCGAACCAGATTCTGCCCCAGGTCAAGTCTGGATAAAATATGGGCTCCATGCAGCGATTTGAATCATTTAGAGATGAGGGACAGCAGCTACAGTGGTGGCATTCAGGTCCTGGTAGCATATACAAAGTCTTAGGGCTCCATCTTTCCAGCCATTGATATGGATTTCCGGGTTAAGCCTGTTTATAAAATTTACTGAAATCTATTCACACATGACATGTGTGTTGGGAACTGAGAGTGGCTAGGTTTGTCCTAACCCCCTACTAATCGAGTGTTAGAGACTTATTACCTGGTAGGGAGGGGGTGGGTGCTATCAGAATAGGAATTTTAGCTGTCTAGAGTACAGTTTTAAGGCAAACGGATAAATGCTCATTCTTGTTTATTAATTGACTGACTTGCCAAGATTTGAGATTTTTTTTTACCACAAAAAAGTGTTTTGCTTTTTAACATATGTGCTTGTTGTTTTCAGCTTTTATCAGGTTCTGGTTGAGGGTGAAAGCTCCGGCCGATCTCGGCGTGAGCTTGCTGTTCCGGGCTGCTTCCCAGCGGCAGGTGGATATGAAGAAGCGGAAATAGATGGAGCCACTAGCTATGTAGGAGCAGAACTTCCGCCCAGTGAATTGCCTCGGGACACTCCCTTTATAGTTGGTGACAATCGCAGCTATGGAGGCTATTGGAACCCACCACTTGATCCCCGGAAAGGCTATCTCATCTACCTGCAAGCTGCCAGCCATCATCGTGGGGTAAGTCTATCAGAAAAATGTGAGCTAAATTTAATTATTGTGATCCAGAAATGCAAAGGTGCTTAGAATATGTATAATAAAATGTCTTTTACCATTAAGCATATGTTGCTCCCTTTCTTTATAGGAAACACGTCTAAACTGTGTTAGGATTGCCAGGAAAGGTGACAACCAGATTTATTGTTCTAAAGTGTTATACATTTTACTTTACATCTTTTTTATCTCATTTATTCCACTATTGATCACTGCACCACCTCCTACAGTCTCACTTATTTACATATCCCTTCTGCTCTCTGTAATACTGTCATGCATTCTTTAGCCTTTCAAACCTTCTATTGACGTTTTGTCCAATTAAAATAGTCTTTATCCTCTTCCTGTACTATGTTTTACAGTCTGTCTGTTTTTTTTCATTCTTTCTGTATTGACATCCTGCTTTTTGATCTCTTTTTACCCACCAAATATCTTGCATCATTGTTCTAATTCAGTCTTTGTATGTCATTTTAGATATCTTCTGGTCGTACCTTCATATCTTATATGTTATTTTACTCTCTGGTAGCTCCCTGCAAGGATAGCCACCGATTCTCTATGGCCCCACAGCATTCAGAAGAGATGGGACTTGTACTTGGTATCTGTGCTGGTGGGTTGGTTGTATTCATCGTCCTGCTTGGTGCTGTCATTGTCATTGTACGGAAGGGGTATGTACCTGGACACTCTTAATTGTATGTTGAGTGGCACAGTATATTGTACAGTTGTTTTTTATGTGTGATGTTCCTTAAACTATAATTAGTACATTGCATTCAGTTCTCAATCTTTCCTTTTTATCTTTAATGCTACCAGGAGAACTCAGTTTTCTTATGCTTACTATCCGTAAGTATGACTGCAGAAGTCTGACAAAAGCATATCAAATTAGGGCTTATCAGATCAGACAAAAGCTTGGGATTTACATAGTGAACTTTGTTAAAAGCCATGAACAAGGTCTATAGTATTGTAGGTAACTTACTTTCTCCCTGCTAATTTTGTTTAAATCTTGGGCATACCTTGCTAAAAAACTTTATATTTGGCAAGTTAAAGTCTCCTTGCCTGGTGGCGATACTTGCCCTTTCTTTGGTAGATGGAGTGATATGGTTTAACTATCCATTTTTGTTTTCCCAGTCATGTATATTTCAGGTAATGTCAAGAATTAAGTATATTTTTCTAGTCTAATTTATACTTTGTGGCATTAGTGATGGGAGAAATACAGCATATTAATTAATTACTGAACTATTTCTTCATTTTCGCAGAAAACCGATGGGTTTGACAAAGTCTGCCTTACCAGTGCGGCATGAGAATTCCTGTGCTGCAGTTCCTAGGGAACATACTAAGATTACAGACCAACCAAAGCTATTGCAGGAAGAGGCAGCGCTGACGTTCCTACATAACTATGGCTCTCGAGGTGAGTCCCATCCGACAACTACTCTAGCAGTTGAAGATTTGACAGATGATTTTGGCTTTGCAAAAAGAAATTCATTTTTGGTGCAGCTTATAAAGTAAAATATGTCCCATGTATTATAAACTATGATTTTTTTTATAATGTGCTGACTTTAATTGATTGCGAACACTAAAAATAGCAGGAATTAATTTGCATTTTCATCTTTTCAGGGGAGCAACGTGTTGGCTCTGTGACAGAGTCAAGCAGCCTTCTGGGAGGGTCACCTCGCAGGAATGGAGGCAGGAAAGGCTCTCCCTATCACACTGGGCAACTACACCCTGCTGTACGCGTCGCAGATCTTCTCCAACACATAAACCAGATGAAAGTTGCAGAGGGTTATGGATTTAAACAAGAATATGAGGTATAGTTTCCAGAATTATACTATCAACACTGAAAAATGCCATTGATAGGTTACATCCGTCTTGTTAAACCATCTTTTACCTTGGCTGTTCTTGAGAATAGGTCAGTCTCTAATGATCCCCCATACCCTGCAGACCACATTCTAAAACAGACAGAACAAGTCCTCTAGATGATCTTTTAGAACAGGCAGAACATGCCCTACAGACTACTCTTTAGTACAGGAGAACATGCCTTAAGAGCACTTTCTAATAAAGGCAGAACACGCCCTCCAGAACATATTCTGGCATAGGCCTGTAGGCCTTATTTTAGTACAGGGAGAAAATAGGAGTAGGCTAGAATTATTTGAAAATGTGGAACATAATAAAATGATTTGACCATACTTACACTTTAATTTGCAGAGCCAGAGTACCCTGTGCATCTGTGAGGCGTATCTTGTGGAGGAATATGTACAATATGTTAGAACCCAATGATATTACACTCTCTATCTATTCTTCAGCTTCTCAGCGTTGAGACAACTTATTCAGTTTAGGAAAATGGTGCTTTTCACTGTGAGCAATGCCATTTTGAGTTATAAAACTGCTGTTTTATGTGGAAATTTCTCAATTTATAATAATTTAATGAAAACAGAAATGCCTACTATTTTGCATATCACAGAAAAACCCTAATTATATTACGCTTACTGACCTAATCAATGTTCATTATATTTCAGAGCTTCTTTGATTGGGATGTGACCAAGAAGAAGGATAAAGGGAAAGGAAGACAAGAACCTCCACCAAACTGTATGTGGTATAGTTTGGGTATCTACTGTTTCTGTGCTGGCCTTAGAATTGATGGTTACAACTGGCTAGTTTTAATTTCAGATGAGAGACATCGTGTCCGGCTCCACCCGCTTCAGGCAGAATGCAGTTCAGAAGAGATAAATGCCAACTACATTGATGTAAGTATTATAGTATTATAAGTATGTAATATTAATTGTAAGTGTGTACAAGTTGTGTGGAGCACCACCCAGATATATTTTCTGTATAGTATGATGTAACTCCATTACACACACAGTAGAAATGAAAAGCAAAAGTGCTACTTCCAGCAAAAATAGCTCTAGAAATTGGTTGCAATATGAGCATAGTCAGTAATTCAAACGGTGGTAATTCTTTCACTTAGATCAGAAAAAATGTAGTCATGGGAGCAAGACAATAATCAGGTGACAATTATTTGAAAATATGAGTGCTGATAGGTTGGACAAATGTTATAAGCCTTTTCTTGCACACAAAATGAGATCAGTAAATTGATTGGTGATGTGCTGTAAATCAGTGGTTCTCAGCCCTCAAGTACCCCCAACAGGCCATGTTTTGGGAATTTCTCTTCGATAAAATAGCTGTTCAAAATACCAAGCCATTGACTCTGATTTAAAGTACCTGTGCAAAATAAAGGAAAACCTGCAAACATGGCCTGTTGGTGGGGGTACTTGAGGACAGGGTTGAGAACCACTGCTGTAAATAACACTATTCAAGATAGACTGGCCAACTCTCCCGGGGTGCAGAGATGAGCTGATAGTCAAGTTTTTAACCTGCCAGTTGTTTTCCCAATCTGTCATATTGGTCACAGAACTTGTTAGAAAGGTTTCAGTCAATTCAAAGAACTGATAACAAACTGTAGAATAAAAATCTCCCAGAAGTCAATACCCTAGCATATGAAATGACATTGTTGTATTAAGGTGCCAAGTAACCATACATATATTTTGTATAAATAAACAGACTGATTTTAAAGGAAACCTTTATCAAACGAGATACATAGGCTTCAACTGTGGGCCATTTTCTGAAAATACTAGTTGTAATTCTTAGTCACTGACACAGAAAAAGGTTCAAGGAAGTGAAGAAAGACCACTTGCTTTGCATAAATGACTTGAGACTTTTTTGTGTATATGCTTTAGCAGTTTTCCATAGACTTTAGGTCTGTGCAAAGTTTGACAGGAGAGTGCTGAGGCATTGACCCATGGACATGAAGTACCTCCTAAAAATTTGCATAACAGATAAAGCAGAATTTAGTGCAGTGCCTTAACAAAAGCTGCTGGTCAAGTTCAACCTTTCTCTATGTCTGTAGCACTGCCTAGAATCCTAGCAGGGAGATACCTGCTGTATACCTCTGACATCCAGGCCAAGTATTTTCAGCCAAGATATCTCTCTGACTATCCTAAATCATGTCCTCATATAGTCCTATGGGGAATACACTAGAGGAAGCAAGGCCCATAAATATTGTACTATCAATTCTATCTATTGTACTATCTACCCTCAGTAAGGAATATTTAGGTTAATCATTCAAAGGAAATTCATAATTTTTAATATTTCTTAAAATTTTGTTCATTGGTAAATTTTGTTTTTGTAAATTAGACGTGTTTTGTATGAATCTTTCATATTTATCACTTGCAGATGGGTAGATAGCAGCTATTAACAAATGCAGCAGCCTTCGTCAGCTCAATTTAGAGCTATGAAACAGACATAAATAACAGCTGTATTCAAAGTATAACATGTTACTGCTGCAGCGGCCAACCCCCTCCTGCAAGTACCGACAGCTTTTGCAGCAGTCGGCTTGTAGTTGTCAATGAACTACCAGGGCACTGTTGCGCACTCTAGGTAGGTTATTAATGCTTTCTTTCATTGTGTAACTGCCTGCTCGTATGAGGTACGAGCAGACAGCTTATGCTGAAAGTCTGCATGAGCCCCGCATTGCACCAGTGATCTGCTGAGTGTGGGTGCGATGCTTTACAGGCTCCCAATAAAAAAAAAAAAAGAAATGCACATTTTTTTACCCGCAAAAAAAGATATGCATTTATTATTTTTTTAAAAAGGTGAACTTATCCTTTAGGCATGCAGCAAGCAGGGGCGTAACTACAGGGGTTGCAATTGCAACCGGCCCAGTGCTCCAGGGGGCCTGTGTGCCTCCCTTGTACACCTGGATAGGAGGGATGGCGGCATTTAGAAAAACCAATCTCCTGCATTTTCCCCCTAATGGAGGAGATTGGTTCCTCTATATGCTGCCCCCACCGCCCCTCCTATCCAGTTTACTTGTCTTCTGCTGTTCCCAGGGTCCCTGTGTGCTTCCCTAGTCCCCCCCACAGAGCTGCTGTCTTCCCCCCTCCTCTCTCCTGCCAGCTGCTGAGGAAGATGTGTCATGATGGAGAGATTCCTTTTCTGAATGGACAGAGCCAGTGACTGGTACCAATTGGTTCACTCATAACTGAAGCATAGTAAACTGTATTTACTATTCTTCAGTTTCTGAATAAATGGGAGGCTCGGTACACAACTATTCATTTATTCAGTGGGACTATAATAAAGGGACCCGCAATGGGAGTAAAGGGCCCCAGGATCAGTGGGAAGAGGGAAGGGCCCTGGCCGGGGGTCAGGGGGCCTTTCACAATTTCTTGCACCGGGGCCTGGAAGGTTCTAGTTTCACCTCTGGCAGCAAGGACATACCCCCTCCGGCTCTCCTAGCCCTGATTAGATCATCAGGCTTAGATGGGTATACTCAGCATGTGTCAAAGCATGCAGGGAATATCTGGCTTTTTTGTTAGAATATACCATGTACTAGATATTTATTTTATATAGGCTATTAAAAACTTTTAGATAGAAATGCAGTTCAGACTTACATAAGAGTAAAAAAATTGTTATTTTTTTCCTTTTAATGACAGAAGCAGTTCACTAGCACAGCCTGGCAGAGTACTGTATTATGCTACAGTTGAATCAGACCATGCCTTAGTTTGTTAACAAAGGAAAATGTTTCCTGTGGCATTTCACTTTCACAGTGTCCCAAATTTGTGCTTCACACTTCTAGCAGCTATATGACTTTGTGCCATGGGTGAAGTCATTTAGAATGAAATAAATTAGTTGCCACACACTGGTAAAATTAAAATCTAGATAATGTTATGTCTCTTTTCTGGGCCTCCTGAAGTATTTGGTGGTAACAAAAATGTGTTATATTTATGTTAATTATCAACAGAACAGCCAATCCATAAAAATAAGCGTGTAGAGCTAAGGATAGGTAACTATGAATTGACAATGCTGTGTAAATGCACTCAGAATACAGCCCCGTTTTTCACTATTCTTTCTATCTGCACACCTTGACTGTACAGCACAATGGGCTATTATGACACTCTTCCATCACAATTAACATGCTTGTTTGCCAAAGTACAATAGGTTGCAGCTGCTTTGTCCGTACTGTGTGCCAGCACATTTAAGTTTATGTTCTATGTAACACTTTGGAATGCTGAACTTTGAGCACAAATGTAATGACTATTGTCCTTAAATTGCCTGCATTTGGGCCAGACTGTTATCATCTATAATATCCACTAAAATACACTGGATGTGTCATGTACCATTTGGAATGAACACTGTTTTTGCAAAGTAACTTCAATTTTCATTTAAAATGCGTTGTGAATGTTTTTTTTTTTTTTTTTAGAAAACAGGCTGGCTCCTTGGTTAAGAACAGTGTGTGTTAAATGATAAACAGAGGCCCTTATCATGATTTGAAGTCTAGTGTCAGTTCATTATCACACAGAATAAATCTCTTCTATGTCTATATCCAAGGCTTCAGATGTGAGCTTGTGGGGTGCCGTAATGCTTATAACATCCTGTGGGCACTAGAGTGAAAGAATGAGATTGAATAATGCGAAAAATGTTATAACTGTAACAAATGGTGGCTGTTTGTATTGTTTATGTTGCCTAGGTACTAGATTTATGATAACTAGTATAAAAGACTCATCCTTTTATTCTAGTGTCGTGTGATTTTTTATTGCAAATATAAACCTACTAAAGATTAAGATAAGCAACGTAAATATAGTCAACCAAAGGTTACCTCTGTGTATTTTACAGTCCACTTTTTAAAGAAAAAATATTTCTGCATTGTTCCATGGTTATAATGGAACATTTGACTTTTCCGACAGCAACCGGATAGGGATAAACTCCTTCTTGCTAGTCTACACCTGGCACTTAACAATGGGTAACTTAGATCACATACAAAGCCTATATACAGTAATGTTAACTTACTGTATATGCTTAAAGTATAAGTTCACCTTTTCATGAAAAATGAAAAGGTGAACTTAGTGACGGTTCACACAGGGGCAACCTGTCAGCATGACAAGTCATGCTCCATTCAGTACAATGGAACCGGTCTAATAGGAGCGACTCAAGTCGCTCCGACTTAGAAAACGGTTCCAGTACTGCTTTGGAGCAACTTCGAAGTGGCTTGCATTGACCTCTATGCAGAAGTCCTTTTGGAAGCCGTGCTGAAGTTGCGCAGTATGGGGCGACTTTGAAGCCGCCCCTGTGCACTTACCTACAGAGATACATGCAGAGGTTACTGGGGGAGGGGGGGTGTAGGCTGTTATTTCACCTTTTCACTTGTTCACCTGAAAAGATGAACTTGCACCTTAATTCTGTGTTTTGAAAATGAGCAGAGACTTCCATGCACTTCACAACTCCTTGATCTCAAAATGAGATACATTATTTACTGAATTTTCATTTCATGACACTTGCCATTACATGTATCTTGCCATCAAAACATTCTCTTGTTTTTCTACATCAAAACTAGCTTTTACATAAATATTATTTTTCTTCCGTTCACTGACAGACGCAGCATTCTTATGACACATGGGGTTATGCTCATCCTACTAGGAGTAGCCTAGGCAAAACAAACAAAAGTGTAGGTTGGCCCCTCCCAGGGGGCCGTCCTCACCTTAGCATATAATCCCCCTGCTCTGTACAGCACATCAGTTTTTATTTGCCTAGTGCAAGGAGTAGACCTGGTTCCCTATGGGAGCAGTGGTCTCCTGAAGATTCATCTAAGGAAGACTGCTATCAAGAAGCTGGCTGGTAGTATAGAGGATATCTCAAATTCTAGTCTTTCCCCAGTCTGGCCAACACTATGCGAACCCCCTTAGGGGGGCCCACCGCATAGCGCCCGTTCCGTGCGGGCGGCCAGTGGCTAAAACCCACTAGAGCGCAGTGACTGGTTCGCCTGTCCAGTGGCCTGGCCAGCAGCATGCCTTCTTGCGGGGAGGTAGGTCTGCTCCGGGTGGCTACCCGCTGCGCCCGTCGGATTGGTGAGTGAACCCCTCTTCCGCCCTAGAGGCATGGAGAGTGGGCACCTGGGCAGCTCTGTGGTGGTCAGCCGGTGGGGGTCTGTTAGAGGCCTTCCCCCCACTCCCCTCCCCCCTCAATCCCCCGCAGGCACCTTTGCACTAACCGTTCGAATCTGAACCGACCGTCCGGAGCAATGTGTTAGGTGGGTCGTCGCCATTGGATTTTGGAGCACCGCTCGTTCGTGGCCGACCGCACGTGTGTAATGGCAGCGTCCATTGTTTGAGAACCATGTGGTTTCCAGCCTGCTCTCTGGCGGCCTCCAGTGGTCGATTGGGAGAACTGCAGTCATTGTGCAGGAAGTCCTTAAAAACGGGTGTGGGCTTCCGGTTTTTGCTTGGACAGCATGGCTCACACACAGTAACAAGCTCCTGATGTGCAGCAGTTCGTGGGCATTGCTCTTCGGTTGGAGTGCTGAGGCATCAAACAGCAAGTATAGCTGGCGCTTCCTGGGTGCCGGTAGCGGTGGGTGTAATCCGCCCGGGTCTCCCTGGTTGATTTGTGGGGTAGAGGTGGTGGTTACATAGTGGGGGTGCCGGGCTGAGAGGTCAGAGGCCAGCAATTCTATGGCAGGTATACCTGCAGATCTACAGTCCACCCCAGGATCATTAGTGTCCTTGGAACAGCTGAGGGCGGTGTTTGGGGAGTTCTTTCCCCGGGCAGGGGTGCCCCTTCCGAGGGGCCCCCAGAAGCGCCCACCCCCTCCTCTCCTCAGGGGAGGATTCAGATCTAGAAAGCGCCTCAGTGGTCACGCCTGTGGATCTTTCAGAGGGCGAAGAGGATCAGAAGGCTCCTAGTTCGCGGGATAAAGCGATAGTGGAAGCACTGATCACTGATATTCGCGACTCTATGTGACTGGACCAAACGGGAGTCGCATGAGTCCGCATATGTTTGTGGACCGCTTAGACCCCTGAGGTCCCCTAGGGCTTACCCTTATGATCAGGTGTTTGAACAGGCAGTGTTCAAGGAATGGCGGAAGCCACCAAGTTCCTTGGCTTTGCCTAAAAGCTTTGCTGTTCGCTACCCCTTTGAGGAGAGCTTTACTAAGAGTTGGGCTTCCTCGTGGTGGACCCTGCCGTGAATAAGGCAACTACCATCCCCTTGGAGGGGTCTCCATCCTTTAAAGAGGCGGTCGATCGCCGCACAGAGACAGTGTCTAAAGCACTATTCTTGTTGACTGGGTCAGCCATGCGGCCGGTGCTAGCAACTGCTATGGCGGCACAGTCTCTTCGCGAGCACACTGCCGCACCGCACACTAGTTTGTCTAGTGAATATGCACAGGCTGAGGTACAGCGGATGCAACATTTGGAAGAAGGTCTCCGCTACATATGCCATGCGGCTTTGGATCTTCTCCCCATATTGTCAAAAATGTCTGTTTTTTCAATTGTCATCAGGTGGGTGCTGTGGCTCCGCTCTTGGTCGGGCGACCAGGCTTCAAAGAAAGCTTTGGCAGACCTGCCCTTTCAAGGAGGGCGTCTGTTTGGCCCACAGTTGGATAAGATTATTAAGGATTTCACGGGAGGGAAGAGTACTTTCCTTCCAGAGCCGAAGCGACGAGATCGTCGTCGTAGGCAGGGTCCTGTCTCTTCTGGTCAGAAGAAGTTTTTTCTGGCACCCGGCCCAGTGGGTAAGGCCGGGAAGGCGTTCACAGGCCACAGCAAAAGGCCCTGGCAGCGTAAGCCCGAAAAAGCGGAGGACAAGCCTGCCTCCGCATGATGGGTGGCCCCCACCCGGCTCGCGGGTGGGGGGCCGGTTTCTGGGGGTTGCAAGCAGCTCTCTGCCCCCAGAAAAGTCCTTCCCCTCAAACGTGAGGCTTCCGCAGAAGCGTCAGGAGGCGCCTCTAGGCGCCAGTCAGGCGCTCAGCAGACAGAAGTCATCTTGAACGCCGGCTTGCCGGCTGGAGTACCTGGGTCTGATTCCGGACACGGTACAGGCTGGGGTGTTCCTAACACCAAGCAAGCTTCTAATGCTTTAGGCAGGGCGAATCCTGTGATCACGCCAGTGGTTCTCCTTACGGTTCTGTATACGGGTGTTGGGGCTCAGGAGGTCGACTTGCGAAGCGATACCTTACGCCCAGAACACTCGGCTCCTGCAGAAGGCAATTTAGTCACTTTGCGACAAATCTCCATCCCTGGACAGGCCGATCAGGTTGGAGTGTCAGTCCCGGGAACCCTTGGTTTGGGGGATTCAGGTTCGGCCCTAAAGGGGGGGAGAAGTTTTCTTCCCCACAATTGGTCGATGTAGGTACCGGAACTGAGAGCGATCAAGCTCTGCCTGTCCCGTGGGACAGTAGGGCTGTGCCGCCCGGTTCTGGTTCAGTCGGTCAATGCCACGGAGGTGGCGTACGTAAACCATCAGGGCGGAACAAGAAGCGCAGCAACAGCTGCGGAGGTGGCTCTGATCCTTCGGCGGGCAGTGTTTCACAGGCCTCGAGGGCAGTATCAGCTGCTGTGCATTTTTCCTCCTCTAAAGGCTCTACCGCGGGTCGTACGCGGGGTAGAGGCGGAGGAAATCCCGACAATCCGAGTAGCTCCGACTTGGCCCCGGCGCCCTTGGTACACCGACGTAGTACGGATGGTAGCAGAGGTTCCGTGACGGCTGCGGAGGTGGCTCTGATCCTTCGGCGGGCAGTGTTTCACAGGCCTCGAGGGCAGTATCAGCTGCTGTGCATTTTTCCTCCTCTAAAGGCTCTACCGCGGGTCGTACGTGGGGTAGAGGCGGAGGAAATCCCGACAATCCGAGTAGCTCCGACTTGGCCCCGGCGCCCTTGGTACACCGACGTAGTACGGATGGTAGCAGAGGTTCCGTGACGGCTTCCGCTTCACGGGGACCTGCTGTTGCAGGGGCCCATCTTGCACCCTGCTTTACCCTCGCTGGTTTTGATGGCTTGGCTATTGAGTCCCAGGTATTGAGTGATAGGGGTGTCTCGGACTCCGTAATCCCGACTATGATAAAAGCATGTAAGAGTTCCTCACGTAAGATTTATCATAGGACCTGGAAGGCCTACATTACCTGGTGCGAGGCAGGGGGTTGGAACCCCCGCTCTTATAGAGTATCCAGAGTACTGGCATTTTTACAGCAAGGTCTGGACAAGAACCTGGCGTTAAGTACGCTTATGGGGCAGATTTCGGCCCTGGCGGTTCTTTTTCAACGGCCCTTGGCGTCTCATTCATTGATCCGTACATTTGTACAGGGGGTACGCCATGTGGCTCCTCGGATACGGTCGCCTTTGGCACCGTGGGATTTGAATCTGGTGCTTTCTGTGTTGCAGAAACCGCCATATGAAAGGATTAGGGACATTCCCTTACAGTTGGTGTCGCAGAAGGTGGCCTTTCTGGTAGCTATCACATCCGCTAGGCGGGTGTCGGAGTTAGCAGCATTATCCTGCAAGTCACCTTACCTGGTCCTCCATAAGGACAAGGCAGTTTTGCGACCTTCCCCTTCGTTTCTTCTGAAGGTGGTTTCTTCGTTTCATTTAAAGGAGGATATTGTTCTCCCCTCATTGTGCCCGCACCCATCACATCCCAGAGAAGTTGAGCTGCATTCTTTGGATGTGGTGAGGGCCTTGCGGGTGTATTTAAGTTCTACAGTTTCCTTTCGGAAGTCTGATTCTTGATTTTTGCTGACGGAAGGGTCACGCAAAGGTATGGCGGCCTCGTCAGCTACCGTGTCTCGTTGGATACGGAAGACCGTGACTCATGCATATGAGATTCGGGGTAAGGTTCCGAACATTTTGAATCATTTGCACACGAGACTCCGGGTTCACCGACGGAACGTGTGGACTCTGTGGCTCCAAACCACAGATTTGCGGGTCCTGCATGATTGACGGGACCACCTTACTCGGCACTGACCTTTGCCCCCTTGGAATGGGGCTTAGAGTATACGTACTCAGTGCCAGAAGGCATAGGTTGCTCTGTGCCATCGACTGCTCCGGCGGTATGGAAACGCACTGGGAAGGCAGTCGTTTTTAGTTCTTAGTCTGAAGGCTTTCCTTTGACATCTTGAATTTATGTGGGCGTTCCGGGAGTGGTGTAGGTTTCTTACGTCGAGTTGAAGAGACCCTACACTACCCACGCCCGTG
>BLSH010123018.1:233269-244247 GCA_018402905.1 Glandirana rugosa | reverse complement strand
GTAAAATCCTTTTCTCTGAGTTCACTGACAGACGCAGCACCCACCCCTCTGCGTTGGTTTTGTACGGCTTGTTACGAACTGATGTGCTGTACAGAGCAGGGGGATTATATGCTAAGGTGAGGACGGCCCCCTGGGAGGGGCCAACCTACACTTTTGTTTATTTTGCCTAGGCTACTCCTAGTAGGATGAGCATAACCCCATGTGTCATAAGAATGCTGCGTCTGTCAGTGAACTCAGAGAAAAGGATTTTACGGTAAGTTATACAAAAAATCCCTTTATTCATGAGAGAGATTCTTTCTTAAGCTGGTCATACATTGATTGAATTTCATCTTGTTCCTGCCAAAATTTGCTTTGTGGGTTGCCCTGTCAGTACCCTCTTGCCTGATATCCTTCTATTGAATAATCTAAGTAGCTGGGCAAAAAATTGGTAGATCCATCCAGTCACATGCATCCAGTGCATCCAGTCACATGCAGCCACTGTTTGAGTATTCGCACTGGCTGCCAAAATACACTAGCTATACTAGCTGCAGTGGGAGATTCGCCATCTATGCCATTTTCCCCCGGATGAAGGAATCTGTTGGCCAACCTTAGTCATACAGTAAAGGACACAGGATCTTTAGTCTTTAACCATGGGTTATATGCAGCTACCTTGAGGTGTTGGGACACTGGAAAAAAAAAAAAAGCTGTAGGGACATTCCCTAAAATAGCCCTATCAATTCCCAGCTTGGCACAATTTTTTGCTAGTGTTTGTGGGTAATGGACAAATTCTCTCTACTGAGAAAAGCATGCCTCTTTTTTTTTAGGAGGATTGTTCTAACAAGATTTCTGGCTGCACCATAGCTGCTGCAGCTCCTTTCTGTAGCTTCTGGATTTGTTGACTCCTTGGCCAATCCTTTGGAGGGCTGTACCCAAATGATGCCTCGAGAAGATTGGCTTGTAATATTTCTTTGGGCACTGGAATTAGTGTGGACACTCACCTTAGTAAGTGGTGCATTGTGTTGAGTTAGCTGCAGGGTACATTACAGCTCCAGGGCCATGGACTGCCAGCAGCATAGTTCTGTCCATGAAGACCCCACCAAGACTGGACCCATCAGGGAGTTTGGGAACCAGGATAGATTCTGGTCCACTAAATCCTGTCCAGGGTGTGAAGACATCTGCCACAGTGAATACAGAGCTGGTGCCCTGCTTTGCTCAGTGCTATGCTGAAGCTCCTTTGCCTTTGGATGAGGAGGAGCACAGGCTGTGACACTTTAAATGATGTGTTGCAGCCATGGAATGGGAGCCTTCTAGATGGTCCCAAGGGCCTTTTCCCCATTCTGCTTCTCTGACTTTGGTTTAATAGCATGGCTGTTGAAGTCCAGGTCTAGGAGACAAGGGCCCATTCAATTCAGTCATTCTTACCCTATTGAAGGCTAAGTTAACTTCTTGCAAAGTCTGTCATCTCCCCTGGAAAGCCTACTTTGCATGGTGGAAGACCAGAAAATTCCATCCCTATGAAATATTTCATGGAACCCATCTTGTCCTAGATCAGGCCTTGAGTAACATCAAAGAGAAAGTCTTGGTCTTGGTCATTTTGTTTCAGAAACCGTTGACCTCTCATTCCTTAGTTAAGGATGTTGTATAGGATGTGGCACACATTTTTTTTCCCCTATACATGCCAATGTGACACCATGGGATATTAACCTAGTTCTTTTGGCCCCTCAGAGGCCACCATTCAAGTCTATTAGAGATATTGCCTTAGCTAGCCCCACTTGCAAAGTGGCTGTTCTCATTGCTGTTGCCTCTGTGTGGTGGGTCTCTGAGTTAGTGTCCTAATTCTGCAAAGAGCCTTTCGTAGTGTTACACAAGGACAAGGTTGCCTTAAGGCCCAAAGCCTTTTTCCTCCCTAAGGTGATTACTTCCTTCAACCCCAACCATGGGCATTGTCCTCCTCTTCTTCTGTCCTGCTCCAAAACATCTCAAGGAAATCCTCTGTCTTGAAGTGGTATTTTCTGTAACAGTCTACCTCTCAGCTACAACCTCTTTTCAGCGATCTTACTCATTTGTCATCCTCATTCGACACCTATTAGTGTTTGTTTTAGGTATTGCCCACCCTACAGTTGGACAGCTGTTGGATGTCCCATGGTCAAAGACTTAGGATCATGCGTTCTTAATTGTGTGACTTAGAGGTCTCTCCCCTATGTCGTTTATGATCTCCCTATTGCTTACTGCAAAGCTGTGGCTAGCTGGGAGTGCGAAGGATTGTATAAGGGATGACTCATCATTCATAATCAGGAAGAATAGTTTTCTTAAAGCAGAGAACCCCCAAATATGTGGAAATATGTGCCAGATTACTTGCATGTATTTCCGGAGGTGAACTGATCCCATCTGTAATAATAAAATATTAAAACTCCTGAGGTAAACATCTTAAACACTCGGCTCCATGCACACTAGCATTTTTTTAAGCTAAAAAATGCAGGATAAAAACGCTGGTAATAACTGTTTTTTCTAACAAGCTATTTATACCACCATATTTAAACTGCTAAACAAATTGCACACTAGATGGATCCCTTAATGGTCCTATCTCTTACACAAGGTCAAGTACATGCTTTAAAAGTCTTTCTATTCCTTATACAAAATGTAAGATTCCATCTTCTCCATTTCTTTTCAAAACTAATGGGGCTGGTGGGCTACCCATCAGATTTATTAAATACTGTTTAAGATATACGTATTTACTCTTAAGGTGGTTATAAAGTCCAATAATGTTTTTACCCTAATGCATTCTCTGTCCCACTACCTCAGTGGTTCTCAACTCCTGTCCTCAGGACCCACTAACAGGTCAGGTTTGCAGGATAACTGAAATACATCACAGGTGATCTCAGTTGCTGCTCAATGATTGCAGTATTCTAGTCTGTATCTCTCCAAGGTAATACTTAAAATCTGGCCTGTTGGTGGGTCCCGAGGGCAAGAGTTGAGAACCACTGCACTACCTGTTCATTACTTTCCCCAAATACTCTCTCAATCCATTCCTCTCTCAGCACAGTGCTGTGCCCGTCTGCAGCAGCGCTGTTCTCTGTTCCTCTTCTCACAGAACAGATTGAGAGCAGCTGGAGCTAATGGCTGCTGTTAATTAAATCCTGTGAGGAAGGAGCAGGGGACGGGGCCAAGCCATGCTGTGTGTGTCTATGGACCCATACAGCTCAATTCAGGAGTGTGCCTTCAAGTGTGCCTCCATAGCAAGTGGCTTGCTATGGCGGTACACACAGAAGAGGCAGAGCAGAGAATTCTGATGGGGAGCTCCAGAAGAAGAGGAAATGGACCGCTGTGTGCAATGCCATTGCACAGAGCAGTTAATTATAAACCTCTCTTTTATTTTAGGACTAAAAACATAGTCTTTACAACCCCTTTAAGCATTCTATACATGGCTTGCATTTTGTCTGATTCTTTATTTGTCAACGTAGCCTGGTAGAAAATTGTGGGTCACAAATGACTGCATCAATCAGATGCAGTCATTGTTTGGGTATTATGAGGGCTGCAGATGCCAGCTATATGAATACAATGGACAGCAGGGGTGATTCTTTCATTCACACTGTTTAACAAGGGTGGGGAGATTTGTACATGTATAGCTTCCCCTATACGTGGGCTGATGAAGGAATCTCTCTTTCCAACTGTTGTATTAAAAACTGGCTTCCAGGTGCTTCTAACTGTAAAGTCAACCAATATATGGTGTGTGTAATAATAGCTCAACTGTGCTGCTGTTCAGAAGCATATGATTGGATGCCAACAGACTAGAGACAAACAAGGCTGGCAGCGCTCAGGGGCTGAAGTAGATATGATGAACAAAGGCTGTAATAAGCCTATGGGACCCACAGCTGCTGAACACCCCAACAGTGACTGCATCTGATTCGATGCATTGCTTGTTCAACCAACAATTTTCAACTTGGCTCATTTGACAAAAGTCCTTTGAAAAATCAACTTTTGATGAGTAGGGTGCTGCCTTCAAGCTGCCCCCCACTCCTTGAATTTTCTGCTGAATCATCTGGAATTAGAGCAGTATATGGCCAGTTTAAGGCCATGTGTGTTGTGATAGCTTATGTGTTACCTTATGTATTTGTAAAATGCTTGACCCTATTTTATCTAAAACATGGTACAGGTACTCTCTAATAATGTGCAGTAATGGCTGCACTAACTCAAGAATCACACTTCACCAATTTTATTCCACTTGTATGCTTGTTCTTCCTAGTTTTTATCTGCTATGTTGTAAAGTGACTGGTGCCTTTAACTTCTTATACTGCCCCTTTCTTTTGTTTCTGCTAATGCATCTTTATCCTTTTCTTTTCTCTGCTGCCCTTCTATCTGTCTTCTACATTTTGTATCCTTATCCTTGCCACTGTCTCCCATTTATTTGACATAACTGGTCTCATATGATAATGACCGGTTCAATAAATGTCTCTAACTTTCTCCATCTCTCTACTTCTCCACCATCTCTTCACTGCCCACGTTCTCTCTTTTCATTTCAATGTCAATGTTTATTTCCACTCTTATTTTCTGTCTTCATTCATCTGTCTTCCATTTTTCTTATTGCCCCTTTTCTCTGCTTTCTTTGACATCTATGGCCCCACCATTCTGTTATTCTGTCTATGGGATCACCGGTAGATCCGGATTAACAGAGAAGTGAGTATCAAGCTTGTGATCCTATCTCCCACCTTCCAAATCCAGGTGCATTAGTGCCTGGGATAAATGCTGGAATTATACCACTTTATTATACTAAGAAAACTACTACCTTCTGATTAAAAAACATAAATTCTAATATATCAATAACTTCCAGCTCCCCCCCCCCCAAACCCTCATACTTCTGTCCTTATTTTCTTCTACAATCTCCCTTTTATTCTCTCATGTTCCTTTCCTAAGCCCCTCTGTACATGATCTGTTTCATGCTTCCTCTATTTACCCAATATTTCTCAGGAATCTCTGCTCCTCACTTTCTTCCTCTAATAATGCTCCGTATTTCATCCATCTTCATTTTCCATACAATACATCATTCAGTCAAAGGTTAGTAATCTGGTTCAGATTACAAATTCATAACCATGTTAATAATTCAACCTTGGTATGTCATATAGCTATGTTTTGCTTTTGATTTCAGCTTGAGCTTTTAGTTTGTCACTAACTGTTACCTAAAACATGATTTTTTTTTTTTTGAAGGCATCTCTTAAGAATGGCTTCCTTTCCACTTGTCATTTCACCATTAAGCTCTCATTTTTATTCTCTTTTGTCTTTATTTTATGAGTAGAGTCACATGGCACTATGTGGTCTCACTAATTAAAACTTAGAGTAAAGAAAAGTTGACTACATTGCCTGTAACAAGCAGTTAAGTGCCGTATGAATTATTTTTTCTGTAATACAGAAATATCTGAATGCTGACTGGTTGCTACAAGCAACAAACACTTTTTCTTGTCCATCATTTTCATAAATTTTCTTTTTGCCTGTAAACAGGATTAACACTGATTATGCTTGGAACTTATGTGCTCCATGGACATTAATTACATTTGACAGGCTAATAGAGCTCTAAGCGCTGATCGCAGTATGCATCCATGTGACACTACCCCGAATCTTGGTTTTTAGAATTTGTTTGAGTCCTGTAAAGATTGTGGTGTACGTGTTATTTGATAAGCACACACCATTTGTCTGTCCACCCCTGAGCCTATTACTCTACCTGTCTCTTTGTGGGATCAAGTGCTTGCCGATATGCATGGTGGGATTTTTGGACAGACTGGAAGGCATCACTGTAATGTTCATATTTACTTTTTTTCTTTCATTTGTAGGGATATCACAGATCAAACCACTTCATTGCAACACAAGGTAGGTGGTAATGGTAAAATCAGCACTACTGTTTCATTGGTATTAATGCTGGTAACAAAAGACCTAATGTCAAACTTTATTGAGATACCTGGTAATGTATATGACTGAGCATAAATGATTTTATGAAAAAATGAATCCAAAGGCAAATGGATATCATTTATGTGCTCTATTAATGTATTTTTTTTAAAGAGGAGGTTTAAGTATTCTTTGGTGCTAATATATGAATATTGACCCCCATAGGCAAGCACAAAGCATGATACAAATTCCTGTTTAACTCTGAATGATCACATATTTTGTGCTTCTCTCTGTGGCAGCCCATAATATACAGTAGATGGATAATG
This sequence comes from Glandirana rugosa, assembly GCA_018402905.1. Taxonomy (NCBI): domain Eukaryota; kingdom Metazoa; phylum Chordata; class Amphibia; order Anura; family Ranidae; genus Glandirana; species Glandirana rugosa. The sequence goes on along the minus strand of BLSH010123018.1, from coordinate 238,068 downwards.
TGGCATAGCTAATAAGATTTGAAGGGGATGTCAACTTTGCCCATAATTCATCTGTAATCTGAGATTAATCAATGATGCATGATAAAGCAGCTCTTACATGTAATCATTTCTAGAAATGCATAATTACTGTCTGATTACTGATCCACTGCAGGTCCCAAGCAAGACATGATCTATGACTTTTGGAGAATGGTTTGGCAAGAACACTGCTCAAGTATAGTGATGATCACCAAGCTGGTGGAAGTTGGAAGGGTATGTATTATTCTGATTACTATGTATGTTAAATGTTTGAAGAAAGTACATGATGAACGTTATGATGATAAATCTTTAGAGAGGCTTGCTGTTTGGGTTATATTAGCATAAATACCTAGATGTAATTTTTCTAAAGAGCTCAGGATTCAGGTTAGATATAAATGCCCATTTGTGCAACCTCTTTTGGTACAAATAAAGATGGATCTTTACCCTATAAAGGGAAGGGGCTTTCCTTATATGTTACTTCTTGCTATTTCTTTGAAGGTTCTCATTTATCTACGTCCCTATATAGCTAGTAGTAATTGGTCACATTCAACTACACCTGTTCTGTAATGTTGAAGACAGTTTGTAGTTTCTCCAAGCCACTTCATCTGTTCTACTAAGTGTCAGAAAGATAATGGGTTAGTTCACCTTCACCATAAAACTGCCTGCAGATAAAAACAAACTGTGCAGCTCTGACCAATGTTAAATAAAACCCTTGTTCTATGTGTAGGCCATTGACATACCTTCTGAAACCAGGCCAAAAAAACTCCCAGAGATGGTGTTCACCCATTCCGGTCTTGCATCCTAGTGTTGCTAAGACACTCCCAGCTGTTACTGCTCACCCCACCATCACAAAAGCAAGCTTTTTCTCTTATTCAAACATTCCACACATGCACTTTTTTCCCCGTCACATTAACTCTGAGCTCAGTGATGCTGTGACGGAGCATCACATGTGCAAGGGTTTCAGAGTTTACCCCTGTGATGGTTGGGATGATTAGCAATAGCTGGGAGTGGCCTAGCAACAAGGCAAGATGAGTGGATGCCATTTTCAGTCAGGCTTAGGGAGGAACGTAAATGGCCTAGGAGGAACGTAAATGGCCTAAACCAAGGGCCTATAGCAAGGGCATTGTCTAACTTCAGTCAAAGTTGCAGTTTGTTTACCTATGCAGGTAAGGCAAAACTTACCTGCATAGACATTTTTTTGATAAATGTAAACTAACCCTTTAATAAGATCACCATGGATTGTGTATATGTTTGAATACAAAGTAAATTCACCGCACTAGGCAATAAACAGCTTAAAGTCCATGTATTTAGTCCCAATATGGTGAAGAAAAGTGCTTGTGCTATAATCATAAACAATAGCCATGATCTAAAAGTGCTCAGACTGGGTGCCCTACATGGATGTGCACTCACCCCTATATATTGAACAACTATCTCTAGTATGGTCTATCGCGCATGTGGGGAGACCCCTGTAGACTTCTATGACTGCCAGCTCTTGTGGTGCTGTTCCATCACATAGGCTAACATAGGTAACAGAGAAAAAACCTCATTGCGCAATAACGTTTAAAATTGGCTTATTAGAAACAATTAAAATCAGATCACTCACATGTACTGGTGCCTTATAGTCCTGGCACCCGGCGTTCATAGCAGGTCATTTCTGTGGAGAAATCAGGATCAAAACACGTAAGAGGCTTTGAGGCATCCAATTCATCATGGAGAATGGAAAGGGAAGGAGCGGGAAGGGGAGAGAAAAGGGGAGGGGAGGAGCAGGAGGGTATACTCGACCGGCTCCAGTAGGGTAACAAACAGCCTAATGAGGGGCCTTATACATGTAAGGCAGCTTGTAAATGACACTTTGAGGTAAGTTGCCGACACTGAATTGTAAGCAGTGGGTTAAAAGATGGATAAAACCACCCTTTAAAACCCAAGGCTCAACAGGGATCTTAGTGATAACATATTCAGGTATCCCTTGATGAGAAAATTCTGAATCAAAAAACACTGCCCTCTGCACTGGAGTATATGTGGGTACCAGTCCTACTCTCTATCGTCTGCCGCAGGGTGAATGAGATGTCCCATCAATTTATACAGCTATCTTCCTACATCCTTTGGCGCTGAGATCTTAATAATTTATCCATCATAATATGTATATGTTGATTGTCCAAGAACAGGATTGGAGGTGTAAAAGTTGTGGAACCACCCTGTTCTAGTTACATAATCATATCCTTGGTGCCAGATAGCTTGCATTAGTGTTAATTACTCGATTCGCGTGGAAATAACCAAAAGTTAATAGCCAAAAGTGTGTATTGTTTTCATTTGCCACTGAGTTTGGGTTCACTAAAAGCTTGTATTTTGATGTGTATTACATGGCAAGAAAGGAGGTACAGTAGTTGGACCAATAATCTACTGGAAACCTACCCACACAGAGTAGTATCTGTTTTTTGACACCCACCACTGACTGGAACACAAACTGGGGGTTTCTAAAACTATAAAGACAGGGAACACAGACTTTTCATTTGTGGCTACCCAGACTGGAATTATGTTAAAGCTGAACTCCTCCTTTTCATACACTTTACATACCGTAGTTTGTTTGGGCCAGCTTGGCCCAAAGGAACTATGTCCCTCACTAACATGTGAGGCCGCTGAATGTGTTTTATAAGTTGTATGTAGCTACATACAGCATACTGCACTGTGTTCTGGGTTCAAGCTGTGACTTCCAGTCTCATACCCTGAACACAGTGGAGTCTATCACAGTGGCACACAGCCATTCAGAGTAACCAATGTATTCTATCAATGAATAGAAAGCTTCCTCTGAAAGTCAGAGAGGCGGGCTGCTGATGTCACAACAGCTGACTCAACCAATCAGAGGGAGCCGTAGCTACATACAGTTTATACCGCATATCCAGCAGCCTCACATGTTAGTGAGGGACATAGTTAATTTGGACCTAGCTGACTGAAACAAACTATGTAAAGTATGTGGAAAGATGGAGTTCAGCTTTAAGGCCCCTTTCACACTGGTGTTCCAATTAAGTTTGCCTGTCAGTTTTTCAGGCTGAACTGATCGGTAGGTACATGTACACCTGCCTACCTTCGGATCTGCTAAAAAAAAAAATGGAAGAGGACTCTGTGTAGGTGAAGCAGATCGGGTAGCCGGGTAAAAATATACAGCAGAGTCCGTTTACTCCCAGCCGTCTATAGAGAACAATGGACTCTGTCCGTGTCTGCTCTGCAGAAACTTAGTGGATACGGACCTGTCATCCACCTGCTCTGCCCTGATCAACAGGGGATCAGCGGACAGACCCCCTGCTGATCAAAACTGAGTCCGCCCTGTGTGAAAAGGGCCTAGGCATCATACTGATATAAGGAGAAACTAGCTGGTATTCGCAACCTTATGAAAGTGTGCAGCAGGGGTAGTTAGTAATAGTTACATCACTGAACCTTGGGAATGCTGTCACCTCTGCTTAGACATGAAACTGTTTACAGTTGCCATTGTCTACTGCTTCTCTGCTTGCATCTGTCTCTTAAAATGTTTCCTTGTAACCACTAACTTTGAACAGCTTATTTTTTTATTGCCTGTTAATGTTAAAGGAAATCTGTCATGATAGAACTAAAGGAGCTATAATTGCTGAGTTGTAGGCTCCAGGGCTGTCATCTTCATCCTTTTTTACTAGTTAGTAAATCAATGAACTGGAATAAACATGGTCATATTAGGGATCCCAGCATCTTCTATGCACACATTTGTTATAGGTCTAGAACTCATCAAGTAGCGAACAAAAGATACTGATGTCAGCCCCAAGGCTCTTATATTGTATATTGGCATAAAGGTAAATCTTTCAGGAGAAAGGTATGGGGACTGCAATTGTTGAGCTCATTCTGAAAATTGCAGTTATTCTAACCCGCTGGCTTCAGAGATGTGAGTTGCTATCTGACTAGGGACATTTATACAGGCTAGGAAGCTTGGAGAAACGTGTTGCATATGTTCCAGATCAGTAACTCAAAGTATTCAAATCAGATAGAGAATGACAGCCAGGCAGTTAGCCTTTTCAGAAAGAGAGATCAGCAATATTTCTGTCATGGCAGGTTCCCTAAAAAGTAGTGTTGTGAGCTGGAATTGCTGCTTTCCTGTTTTTACAAATATTAAGTTTGCCTGTGGCTAAGAAATAACTCAGCAGACTGACGGTTAACTCCTTTGATAGAGAAATCCACAGATCCATGTTTAATCTTTCCCAGCTGAGGGAGACTAGCAGTACATTGATTAAGCCCATTTCTTGAATGCATAATGTGTTGGCTCTGCAGCTATGGGAAGGAATGTGACATAAAGGTAGATTATGAATGGGATAATCATATATAGACAAAAAGGAGGAAGAACAGAATCCAGCAGATGTTTGATATTTCTCACAAATTTATATTCATAAGAATATGGCCTTTGTCACGTAGACATATAGTTGTAAGGAGAAATAGCAGTTGTTGCTGTGAACTGGATGCTTCTTTGCATGAACCCTCCCACGACTTCCTTCTGACGATTACTCTTCCCTTTTAATCTGGTCGTCTCTGGTTTGTTTTAGTAATGTCAATTACCTCTAAATGCTCTTTTGTGTTAAATTTTTTACTAGACTACATTCCTTGTAACAAGAATTAATGGGCAGTCTCGTTGTGTCGCTGTTATGATTAGTATAATCGGTACGTTTCTTCGTAGGTCAAGTGTCGTTGTTGACGATAAAGAGGAATGTTGATATACAGATGCACTGTTTCCGGTATAAGAATACTTATATTTAAACACTCTTTATAGT
>BLSH010123018.1:212116-232213 GCA_018402905.1 Glandirana rugosa | reverse complement strand
AATTTTTACCTTTTTGCACGTGGTGAACAGAGGTGGAGGACACTGATTGAAGATTATTTATATAAGTTTAAGAAGTTTTGGTTCCAGCACGGGCAATTTATTTTTCCTGGCACTGGCACTTTTTCACTGAACATTTAATATCATTATTTACTTTGTAATCTACCATATTACTCTGGAAGCGCTGCTAACACTGGACTTATTACACGAGTGTTGACTTTATCTTTGATTTTTTATTTAAAGCAGCAGCTGTGTGATTATTTATTTATTTATTTATTTAATTCACAATTTATTTATTATTTAATTCACAATTTATGTTTTATTATATATTGTATGTTTTTTTGCACAATTGGGTTCCTGCACGATTGTGTTTTAGCACCTGTAGCACGGGTTGTTACTTTTAGCGCGGTATTTGCATTTATATAAGGGTATCATATTACTCATTTGCATACATCATCGCATGTGGTAAACCAAGTCCAATGCACAAAAAAAAAAAAATAACGATTATGCAGTATTTACCCCAAAAAGTGCCAGTAAATACTGCATAAAAAGCTCTTAAGTCCAATTCACATGGACCAGAGTGTTAAAAAGCATGCAATATTTACCATCAGGGTTTGGCTGGCGGTATCACATGCGGCATTTGTCAAAAAACAGGCTGGGGGTGGGGAGACCCCTACCCATTCACCCAAAAAAAGAAGTGTAGTGTTACAAAACACAAGAGATGATTTTTGACAAGTCTTTTATTAAAAGTCGTGTCTTCTTCCTCTGGCGTTTCTTCTCCCTGCGGTATTTATTCTCCCTCTTCTCTCTCTGTTGGTTTCTTCTCCCTCCGGTGGTTTCTTCTTCCTCCTCTCTCTCCGGTGGTCTTTTCTCCATCCACTGTCTTCTCCTTCCAGAGTTTCTTCTCTCTCTTCTCCCTCCGGTGATGTCTTCTTCGTGCTATCTGGTTCCAGCCGGATGGCCATTTTCATCTTTTAAAACGAGGCTTGAATGGCTTTGTTGGCCATCTTAGAATATAGGAAGTACAATTTGAGACCAATAATCATGGGGTCACCTCCCTTATCAAGTATATATAAAAACAGGCAGGAGGACAAGCGTGGCGTTTATGCCCCCAGTGATGTCACATATGATGAAACACGTTGGGCAGAGCTAACACACGTGACGTCCCCACTCCTACTTGGACCGTTCATTTTTGGGAAGCATTGTTTGGAACCTCTATCATGCATCGTGGGAATGTTATGCATAAAGACACATATTGTTTTTATTCATGTGAGTAGTAATCGTACTTTGAAGTGCAGTAAAACCTTTTAGACAATTTTACACTATGTGGATTCTTCCATTCTGAGTTTATGTGGAATTTTGTGCATTTATGGTTGCCATTGATGATACCATTGATTGGATTTAAAAGATATACTGCTGAACTCTAGCCAAACAATATGAACTGAATCTCAATCCTACATACAGGTGTGCTCATAAATTTACATACCCTGGCAGAATTTATGATTTCTTGGCCATTTTTTCAGAGAATATGAATGATAACACAAAAACATTTCTTTCATTCTTGGTTAGTATTTGACTCATTTATTATCAATCAATTGTGTTTACTCTTTTTAAATCATAATGACAACAGAAACTACCCAAATGACCCTGATCAAAAGTTTACATACCCTGGTGATTTTGGCCTGATAACATGCACACAAGTTGACACAAAGGGGTTTGAATGGCTATTAAAGGTAACCATCCTCACCTGTGATCTGTTTGCTTGTAATTAGTGTGTGTGTATAAAAGGTCAATGAGTTTCTGGACTCCTGGAGACCCTTGCATCGTTTATCCAGTGCTGCACTGACGTTTCTGGATTCTGAGTCATGGGGAAAGCAAAAGAATTGTCAAAGGATCTGCGGGAAAAGGTAGTTTAACTGTATAAAACAGGAAAGGGATATAAAAAGATATCCAAGGAATTGAGAATGCCAATCAACAGTGTTCAAACTCTAATCAAGAAGTAGAAAATGTGAGGTTCTGTTGAAAACAAACCACAGTCAGGTAGACCAACTAACATTTCAGCCACAACTTGGCTTTTTGCCAAGAGGAATGGGCGGCTTTACCATCTGAGAAGATAAAGAGCCTCATCCACAAATACCACAAAAGACTTCAAGCTGTCATTGATGTTAAAGGGGGCAATATACGGTATTAAGTTAAATTTTGGTCTCATCACTCCAAATGACTTTGTGCCAGAAGGTTTGAGGCTTGTTTCTGTGCTGTTCAGTGTATAGTAAGTAGGATACTTTGTGACATTTGCGTAGTAATGGCTTTCTTTTGGCGACTCGACCATGCAGCCCCTCTTTCTTCAAGTGCCTCCTTATTGTGCATCTTGAAACAGCCACACCTCATGTTTTCAGAGAGTCCTTTATTTTACCTGAAGTTATTTCTGGGTTTTTCTTTGCATCCCGAACAATTTTCCTGGCAGTTGTGGCTGAAATATCAGTTGGTCTACCTGACCATGGTTTGGTTTCAACAGAACCCCTCATTTTCCACTTCTTGTTTAGAGTTTGAACACTGCTGATTGACATTCTCAATTCCTTGGATATCTTTTTCTATACTTTTCCTGTTTTTTACAGTTAAACTACCTTTTCCCACAGATCCTTTGACAATTCTTTTGCTTTCCTGATGACTCAGAATCCAGAAACGTTAGTGCAGCACTGGATGAAAGATGCAAGGGTCTGTCAGGAGTCCAGAAACTCATTGACCTTTTATACACACACACTAATTACAAGCAAACAGATCACAGGATGGTTACCTTTTAATAGCCATTCAAACCCCTTTGTGTCAACTTGTGTGCATGTTATCAGGCCAAAATCACCAGGGTATGTAAACTTTTTATCAGTGTCATTTGGGTAGTTTCTGTTGTCATTATGATTTAAAAAGAGTAAACACAGTTAATTGATAATAAATGGCTTCAGCCAAACACTAACCATGAGTGAAAGAAATGTTTTTGTGTTATTCATATTCTCTGAAAAATGGCCAAGAAATCATAAGTTCTGCCAGGGTATGTAAACTTATGAGCACAACTGTATGCACATGTGTTTGTTTTATATTTTATATGTTATATTTCATTTTAATTGAGTCACCTTATACATTATAATATTTTAGCGCAGCAATTTACACAATTACCAATGTATTAAGATTAGACCACAAACAAGGACACTCATACAAAGGGTATTTGAATGAAAAACTGTATTACTTTGTCCGTAAACATTTACATTTTACACCCCACCCAGGTAAAGTGCAGCAAATATTGGCCAGATACCACTGAAACATATGGAGATATTCGCATAACTTTGCTTAACACAGAAACTTTGGCAGAATATACTGTGAGGACACTTGCTCTGGAACGGGTAAGGGACTAAATCAAAAGAAGTAGGCTTGTGATCAACTCAATTCAGCATTCATCAATAAGTGTCTTTGTGTTTGTTTAATATATATCAACCATTCACTAACAGACTTAAGAAAATATCCCAAATGTAAGTCAGCAAATTGAGCACTACAGTTATCAGTTTTAACTTTGAGTACATTTCCAGATAGAAGATCGTGACTTGTTTTCTGTGCAATTGATAAAATGTCTGTGTTTCTAGCTTTCAGAACATGTCTTTACTGTAACTTCCCCCTCCCTTTCCTGGTTGTAATTTCTTCAAATTTATATCTGCTGAATATTTGACATTTTTTCCTTTTTTCTTATATGAAAAATAGAGAATAATACTTTTTTGTTTTTTTCTATTTTGGATTTTTTAATTCTTTTTTTAACGTAGATGCTTTTTATTGGATCTGGGCTCTTCAGGTTTTGATCATTTAGACATTTTTCTTCTGTTTATGTTTGTTTCATGCCCAGCTGGATTTTGTGTTTTTGCTCTGCACATAAGTCACCTCAAAAGTTCAATTATTAATGTAACTGTTACGGCTTTTTGAGCCTTTAAACATCAAGGGGTTGAAAGTCTATTGTTGGTCTGAATGTCCTTATTTGTGCTGCACATATATTTTATTTTGAAGCAGTGTCGGACAAGCAGGTATTACTTGCAGTATCTCATTTTTCCTTGTTATCACTTGTGCAGCTGTTCCTCATTTTGTTTTTAGTGATTTCCATTTGTTACGGCAGCTCATGATGCATAACACCTGAGAGCTGTATGTCACTCCCACTACTACGATTAAGCCCTGTGGGAAGGTGAAACACTGGGGACATGGCTTGGGAAGGTACAGGTGGAAGCCTCTTCTTTACTCATACACTGCACTGTTTACGGTGTCCTAACCTTGTCATCAGATATCTCCTACGATATCACCACCATCAGGAGGATGTACTCTGACAGTGGACCCCGCTGATCAGTGACTGCAGCTGATTGGCTGCAACTTGTTGATTAACCAATGAAACCACAAAGCTCCTGATTCACTCCCTGCTTGTTTCTCGCCTCGACTACTGCAACTCCATCCTCATTGGCTTACCTTTAAATAGATTATCCCCCCTTCAGTCCACCATGAATTCTGCTGCTAGACTCATCCATCTTACAAACCGCTCTGTGTATGCTACCCCTCTCTGCCAATCCCTCCATTGGCTGCCACTCACCCAACAAATTAAATTCAAAATACTAACAATAAGTTAAAAATCCATCCACAACTCTGCCTCCAGCTACATCTCTAGCCTAGTTTCAAAATACCAACCGAATCGTCCTCTTCATTCCTCCCAAGACCTCCTACTCTCCAGCTCCCTCATCACCTCCTCCCATACTCGCCTCCAGGACTTCTCCCGCGCCTCTCCCATCCTCTGGAATTCCCTATCCCAATATGTCAGATTGTCTCCAAATCTATCCACTTTTAGGCGATCCCTGAAAACATTTCTCTTCAGAGAAGCGTATCCCGCCTCCTCCTAACAATTGCACTTTTGTTTTCTTCATCAGCTCACCCCCCACAGTTATTACCCTTTTGTATCACTTGACCCTCCCTCCTAGATTGCAAGCTCTAATAAGCCGGGCCCTCTGATTCCTCCTGTATTGAATTGTATTGTAATTGTACTGTCTGCCCTAATGTTGTAAAGCGCTGCGCAAACTGTCAGCGCTATATAAATCCTGTATAATAATAACTTCTTTTGAGGGTGGGAGCACACACTGATCAGAATTTCAATCAGTATTTGGCCAGCTTTAGGAAATGCTTCATCTTGCCTGAAGTAGATTGTTAGGAAATGCTTCATCTTGCCTGAAGTAGATTGATGACGTTATTCTCCCGACATAGTCCTCTGCTCAAGGACTGCATTTTAATAAAAAGTAAATTTTTTACACTATGGCTATATAATATCAGAAATATGTTAGTGCAGACAAAACATATGATATATCCCCGCACAGCTGGTATAATCAAGATCACTTTGGGAGCCAGCTGGCACTCTCATGTGTTTCACATGTATCAGGAGTCTCCAAACTTTCTAAAGAAAGGGCCAGGTTACCATCCTTCAGACTTTAGGGGGGCTGGACTGTGCCCAGTGGGAGTAAGCAATGTCCGATCTTTGGTATTGGGGGAGAAATAGTTGGTATCAGTGGGGGGAAATAGTGCTCCATTTTTGTTGTTAGTGGAAGGAATTATGCACCATCATTGATGTCAGTGGAAGGAATGGTGCCCCAGTGTTGGTATCAGTGGCAGGAATTATGCCCCATCCTTGGTGTCCAAGGCAGAAAGAATGCTCCAAGCGCTGGATAAAGGCAAGCAAAGGACCGCATATGGCCCCAGGGCCGCAGTTTGGAGACCACTGACATATATCCACAAATCATTTTTAAAACAAAAGGGAGAAATTGTGCAGTGCTTTTCTATTTAAACAAATGTGCAAATGTGAGCAAACTTTAATGCCACTTTCTATATAAATCTTTAACAGCACACTACTGTATAATACCTTTAATGCACACTCCCAAAAAACATGTGTAACCTTTTTTCCAAATGCACTTCAAGTTTTATCACTTATAATGAAAATGTTATGAACTCAAAACAAATCAGTGTTTTAAATTAAACATATTATCACTCCATTCCCAACAAAGATATCGAAACGTGTTCTTATACTAGTCCCCAAATGGTTAGTGTCCATATAATTGTCTTCATAGTATAAAACACCTCCATAACTTGCTTGGAATAGCCACCAACTCTTGCTGAGACCACCGCTATTGGTGCATGAATGAATAAATATGTGCTCACCCTCAGTTGTTGACCTCTAGCTTTACAAGAGGTCTACCATGCCTGTGTAATGATGCTTTCTTCTCCAACCAACACTCATTACCCTCCAGCTTAGACTGCTATCGTCATATTCAAGGAAACTTATTATATGTATGTTCCTTAATATAAACAAAAAGGAACATCTAGTGCTCTCTTTTGCAGTAAAGATTTGTTAATATGCCATTAAAAAATACACTCACATCTTTAATCACATCACACACATGATAAAAACGATGCTTTGAACCACTTCCAATCTTCATGTACCCACAGTGTACACTCAGATGTTACAATCCTAATATCCTTCTGACGGGATCCCGGCACTCTGCCCACTAGTGTGATGACATACCTTCCTTGCTTGATGTGTTGCGTCCTGTATGGACTTCTTTGTAAACTACAGGCCAGTGAGTGCCATCACACTATATAGGGACAACCCCCCGCCCATTGCTAAGATACTGATCAACATTCTCCTATGTATTTTCACACATTTTTTGGGAGTGCGCACTAAAGGTATTATATATAGGTGCTGTATATTGTTGGAGGTTTATATAGGAGGTGTTATTAAAGTTTGTCTTCATTTGATGCTTTCTTAATGATATCTTGCTTCTTACACGTCTCTTCAGATTTGAATGCTTTCCTACATTGGGTTGTGCCTAAAAATAGTCATTTTAGTAAAAAAGGCACCTTCAATATATTATAGGTTTTTAGCTACGGGATAGGACTCTCACCTCTACATAACATAACCACTCATAAATAATAGGGTAATGTACTTGATTTGATATTTTGGAGAGAGAAAAGAATCACAGTGCATAATTGTTTTGTAGGCAGCTCCACGCTCACTTTAGTTATCGCTAATTTTATCTGCAAATTAGATGTTTCTTGTCAAGTACTAACTTTCATGAAACATGTTAGAGACCAACACACCTATTTTTCTTTTTTTTAGCGTGGTTATACTGCCAGACATGAAGTAAAGCAGTTCCACTTTCTCTCATGGCCAGAACATGGTGTACCATTTCATGCCACAGGGTTGCTTGCCTTCATCCGAAGAGTCAAGTCCTCCACACCCCCTGATGCTGGACCTGTTGTAGTGCATTGCAGGTCAGTAATAGAGTGTGCACTGTTTTACTAACCTGTTTCATGTTTTCTCAATGTGTGGCATCAACTTATATCTGTTTATCTTTACAGTGCGGGAGCTGGAAGAACAGGTTGCTACATTGTCCTAGATGTAATGCTGGACATGGCAGAATGTGAAGGGGTTGTGGATATTTACAACTGTGTCAAAACACTATGCTCTCGACGTATAAACATGGTTCAAACGCAGGTAATAAAGCTGGTTAGGGGGTTCATGTGTTAAAGAGGATAAAGCTGATAGTGGAGAAAAATTGGTGCAAGCAAAGTGTTTGCCAACAATTAGTTGTTTCCATTTTGATTGATCCAGGAGCAGTACGTTTTTATCCATGATGCAATCCTGGAGGCATGTCTGTGTGGTGATACAGCAATACCAATTTGTGACTTCAAACAAACTTACAAGGAGATGCTACAGATAGACACACAGAGCAATTCGACACACCTGAGGGATGAATTCCAGGTAGAGTACCATGTTGAATGAATTACAATTTTTGTTGCTATGGTTGTACTTGCTTGCATTAAACTGCTCATTTTTCTGTGTAATGGACTAGTGGTTGCCAATATTGGTATTTAGAGCCTCGTTAACACTATACGTTTATAAAAACTGATGGAAAAAACACATAGCTTGTTGACACCATGTGCAGAGACAGGCATATTTATTATGTCGTTCTCTATAAGGACACAAACAAATCAATTGTCCTCTTTGTGCCCTGTTCATACCATAACACTGTTGTCACTTGAGTTTTTTTTCTGCACGGTGATAACAGTGTTTTGGGGTGAACATAGAGAACAATGGTTTTCTTTGTGCCCTTGCTGAACATGTGCAGAAACACTTGGGTTTTTGCATATGGTGTGAACAAGGCCTGAGTCAAGGCAGATATAAATACTGTTGCAAAAAGCATACAATCTGAAGATATTAGCCATATTTTCTGTTTTCATCAGTAGCTGTAGGTGAGACCTAAGTTAGTCCATTCCAGCCTAAAGCAACAGGTTCACTTTTCAAAAGGCACTGTAAGCTGTCAGTACTTACCCACCACTGCCACTACAATTCATTCCAGTCTTGCCTTACCAAAAGCCTTATTCAGTGTCTGAGTACCTAGTTACCAGGCTTTCATCTAGGAGCCAGGGGAGTGTGCAACACACTTGGTCAGTTTTAGCTTTCTCAGAAATTTCAAACTTGCATACCTTTGGGGGCCCTGGTGACATTAAGGATGTGTGGGAGAATAGACCACTTGGAATGCCCCCAGTAAAGTGGACCTTAAAATGACACAGGTTTTCATTAACCTTAGTCCACATTTCTTTCAGACCGGTAAATCCCTGTAACAACTTACATTCTATGCTATTACGCAACATATCAATACCTTTATTTTATTGCAGACCCTTAATTCAGTGACCGCACAACTTGGTGTTGAAGAATGCAGCGTTGCTTTGTTACCACACAACAGAGATAAAAACCGAAGCATGGATGTGTTGCCACCAGATCGCTCTCTTCCCTTACTCTTGTCTGCTCACGGAGAGGACACCAGCAATTATATTAATGCTGCCCTTACTGATGTACGTATATAACACTGGAGTACAAATTGGACAGAACAGTTCTGGCTGTATTTGGAGTCCTTTATTGTATTTTTTCTACATCTATTCTTTAAGAGGAGGCTGTAGTGTGTTTTCAGCAAGCACACATTTTATATCATTACTGTAAAGCTTACCTGAAAGCAATTTTGAATGTAATTTTCAACTTCTTTATGTCCTTGCTAAGCTATATTTTCATGATGGCATTTTATATAGAGAAGTTGTAGATTCTCGCTCTTGCAGCAATCTGTAGGTCAGACAGTGCAAGTCAGCAACATTTCTGAACAACTACTGTGAGAAAAAAATTCCATATAGAATAAGACACCCAGAGAGTATATTGTTTTCTCTGAATCATTTGGATTCTAGGCGGACTGTGATGCTGGACACAGAGAACAGTAATACAGACTGCACTGCAGTACTATGCAGAAGGCACTGTAGACTAGAAAACGTGGCTGCCTCCTGAGCCTTTGTATTTGTACCACTAAAATGTGCATGTATGAGCAATGCTTTTAAACATTTAACACACATCTATAAGCCTAATAAAATTAGGGCAACTACATTTACATTTGTGTACAAAAGAAAAAAATACAGATTCCCTTTAAAGCAGTGGTTCTCAACTCCTGTCCTCGGGACCCACTAACAGGCCAGGTTTGCAGGATAACTGAAAAACATCACAGGTGATATCATTTGCTGCTCAGTGATTGCAGTATTCTAGTCTGCATCTCCACAAGGTAATACTTAAAATCTGGCCTGTTGGTGGGTCCTGAGGAAAGGAGTTGAGAACCACTGCTTTAACCACTTCAGCCCCGGAAGGATTTCACACTTTAGGACCAGAGCACTTTTTGCAATTCGGCGCTGCGTCGCTTTAACTGACAATTGCGCGGTCGTGCGACGTTATACCCAAACAAAATTTACGTCCTTTTTTTCCCACAAATAGAGCTTTCTTTTGGTGGTATTTGATCACCGCTGCGTCATTTCTGATCACCGCTATAAACAAAAGAAGAGCGACAATTTTGCAAAAAAAACCAAATTTCTTACTTTTTGCTAAAATTCAAATCCAAAAAAATATAAAAAAACTTTTTTCATCGGTTTTGGCCGATTTATATTCTCCCTCATATTTGTGATAAAAAAAATTGCAATCAGCGTCTATTGATTGGTTTGCGCAAAAGTTGCCGCGTTTACAGATGATGAGAACTCATTTCTGGGGTTTTTATTTTTTTTTATTTTTTACTAGTAATGGCGGCGATCTGCGATTTTTAGCGGTACTGCGATATTGCGGTGGACATGTCGGACCATTTTGACACTTTTTTGGGACCATTGGCATTTATACAGCGATCAGTGCTATAAAAATGCACTGATTACTGTGTAAATGCCATTGGCAGTGAAGGGGTTAACCTGGGGGGGCACTCTAAGGGTTAACTGTGTTCCCTGGGCGTGTTCTAACTGTGTGTGGGCTGCCCTGGCAGCGGGAGGGGAGTGATCACAGCTTCCATATAGAGGAAGGCTGTGATCACAGTCCTTCCCCCTCTCACAGAACGGAGATCCGTGTTTACTTACATGGACCTCCGTTCTTTCACTGCGGGGGGGGGCACCGTGGGTAGCCGGCGGAGATCAAGTCCGCCGATCCCTGGCCCCCCCCCAAACACAGTGAGCACAGTGCATATTATCGCAGCTGCCGTTGTATGACGGCGGTTTGCGATATCGAGCCACCTTGTCGCCGTCAACCTGCGGTTGGCGGTCGGCAAGTGGTTAAAGGGACTCATTTAGATCCATGCATTGCCACAGCCTGTTTCATATGTCCTAGTGCAGTGGTTCTCAACTCCAGTCCTCGGGACCCACCAACAGGTCAGATTTTATTAGTATTACCTTGGGGAGGTTCAGACTAGAATACTGCAATCACTGAGCAGCAAATGATACCACCTGTGATGTATTTCAGTAATCTTGCAAACCTGGCCTGTTAGTGGGTCCCAAGGACAGGAGTTGAGAACCACTGTCCTAGTGTGTTTCAGTGTCATTCATTATTATTATGCAGCCACAGTCAACACAGATTCATGGGAGTGCCATCATGGAAGTCTGTTGCCAAAACAAGGTGATGTGCATCTTTAGCGCATACATGTATGTTAATGCACCGCAACAGGCCACTGGGCACAAAAGGTAGTCCTTTTGATGTTTTTAGAAATATAGGGGAAAGAGAACTGCTTAATGATATAGATATACTTAGCTTATTAATGTATATAAAACCTTGTTTCTGTGTATATTTATATACTGTATGTACATGGATTGAGCCATACTGGCTTATATATGTAAATGCTGTCTCTAGCATAGTAGTGTTTCAGAGTTATGCCTTGCTGATCATCTTAACTCTCTGAACATCTACCAGATAGGGTCTGCAGACTTCTACAACGTTAAACAACCACAATACTCATTGTAGCCATAGATTGTGTACCAGGAATAAGCATGGGAGCAGCAAGAAAAATACTTTTGTTTACTTAATAACATGCCCTATTTAGTTATCTGAATTGTGAATTTTTGTTATGTCCATCTTCATTGCTTTTCAGTATTTCATCACTTTCTCTGGTTTATCCAATATTCTTAGTGCCCATTCACACAGGGGCGACTTGCGCTCCGACTCGCCTCAAGTCGACCCAAGTCGCTTGACATTTGAAATCCCATTGAAATGAATGGGAGCCGTCTTAATGTACACTACTGAAGTCGGAGCGACTTCAGAAAAGGTTCCTGCACGACTTCTATCTGACTTGTGCCCATAGAAATCGCCTCCAAGTCAGATCCCCCATCTAGATGGAAGCGACTTTACAGTGAAAGAAAAATATGTATCCAGGGCAACCCCCTCTCTCCCTGTTCTGATTGGCTACAAGCAAAGTCGCCTGGCTTGAAGTTGCGTTGTAAGTCGCCCTGAAAGTCACGCTGAAAGTCATGCTGAAATCGTCTAGCAAAGTCACGCTGAAGTCGGGCCGCCCCTGTGTGAATGCAGCCTTAATACTTTGTAATTCTATCACCATATATTCTTTGCTGTTTTCCAGAGTTACAAGAAAAGTTCACATGTCATTGTTACTGTGCATCCTCTGCAAAACACAATCACAGACTTCTGGAGGCTAGTCTATGACTATGGTTGTAGCAGCATTGTCATGTTGAACCAACTAAATCAATCTAACTCTGCATGGGTAAGAGAAGGACCTACCTTTTGTTGAAATAAGATCAATGACCTGATTATGCTATACTGCTACATACTGTATAATCTACAGTTTTTATAGGGGAACCATTTTTAACTACGTATATTGCAAATGAGGGGGAATTTTTTCTACTAATACTAGACTTATTAGTAATAGCCCCACTGAAGGGCACTACAGTGGGCCTTCATTTAACTCCTGTTAGTATTAGTTCAATGACAATTAAGTTTGTGGAAAGAAAGAAGAGAATGGCAATGAGCTGCTCTAAAATCAGATTACATGCAACATGTTCATTCTGACTTTTTCACTTTATTAGATCATTTTAGCAAACAGAGGGTTGGGTCACACAGGAAATGTTCCCATGCATTTTTAGCAAAGACAAGCATGCTGGAAATGGCATGCTGCATTTTAATACGTCTCTTGACATGGTCTTATTCAAGCCTCATTCTAGAAAGAGATACTTGAACCCCAGACAGCCTAATGTATGTCAAACAGCATGACAAGCAGTGGTGGCCGCTCCATAAAAGACGCAGGGGCGCCGCCCCCCCTAATCCATGTGCCCAGCCCCTAATCTACATGCAGGGCGACGGACGCATGAATTCCAATTTTTTTTTTTTAAAGCATGTGATTAGAGCCTGAGGGTCTAATTGGCTTCAAAAAAGGGTGGGCTCGCTATTGTCCTCCCGGCCAATCAGGAAGTGGGAGCAGCACGATTGGCCAAGAGGAGAAGTGACTGTATTGGCCAGGTGGGGGGAGGGTGTACAGGAAGATCTGGGACTTGGGAGGTGGCCACCCAGAGTGATCTTTCAGGGCTCTGCATTGGTGCCGATTGAGAGCCTGACCACGTGAGTAACACCTGGGGGGGTCGGGTGGACAGGTGGTTTGTTTGCCCCCTCCCCACCGGATGGAGCACTAGCCACCACTGATGACAAGACATGTTATAGCGTGTATGAGCACTGAGGTATATGTCCTGAAGAAAAGTGAGTTATAAAATTGTGTTTCCGCCAGGAATCCTGTGTACTGCCTTGATTGTGCTTGCAATATATAGACCCTTATTGTCAGATAAACTATTATTGTTACATGTAGACAAACAATAGCTGAATTCTATAATATTATATAGCCAAAATTAGACACAAATAAATCATGTATAACTCTTTATAGTGGCAGTTATTATTGTTTTCATGTTATTGGTATAAAATATATTTATTGAAGTGTCTTTATATTTGTTTTCCTCCTAACTTCTCTTGAGAGAGCATGGCGTAAAACAAAATACCTGCAAAACGTCACCCTCTACAAATCTGCCCTTCTCAAATACAACACCTGCCTTCACACTGCTAAATAAGCCTACTACATACATCAGTCTCATCAAATCCCTCTCATCCAATCCTCATCAGCTCTTTTCTACCTTAAATTCCTCAGTTCACCCCCCACTGCCACCCTCTAACTTACCTACTGCCCAAGAGATTGACAGTCATCCCAAAAACAAGATTGACACAATTTGTGATGAGATCTTGAGTGTCCATCTTTTTCCTCCAACCAACATACCAAGTCCAATGCCACACTCCTCACTTCCCTCTTTCCCCTGTTACCACTAAGGAAGTTGCCAAACTCCTTTCCGAGGCCCACCTCACCACGTGTCTCCTAGGTCCTGTCTCCTCACAACTACTATGGCCCCCTTCCTGCTCTATCCTAGACTCTCTAACCCACATCTTAAATATTTTCCCTCTGCACTGTCACTTTTCTCTCTCTGCTCAAACCTGCACTTGTTACCCCCATACTTAAAAAAACCCTCACCGGACCCCACCTGTTTGAATAACTTAAGACCCATTTCTCTGCTCCTGTTTGCTCCAAGCCTTCTGGATGCCTTGTTCACAACCGCACGAGTTGCTACCTCACTGACAACAAGATTCTCAATCCCCTACTGCAAATATCACTTGTAAAAACAGAAGCCTTCCGTGCTTACAGTGACAGCTATAGTCTCAGCGGCTCCCGGATCCCTGCAGGCACTGAAAGCAGCACTTATGGCGGGGCATAGCAGGGACAGATCCGACAGAGGGATCTCCCTGCAAGGCAGCAAAAGTGAACTCACTGTTACTGGAGCTAAATACACAGGTCTGCCTACACAGGTACTGTGGGGGGGGGGGGGGGGCATGAGGGCAGTGGAGGTGTGGAGGCAGATGTGTGCAGAGCTGGGGGGATGGGGGAGAGTGGTGGGGGCAGAGGTCAGAACCCAGGAGGAGGGGTGGAAATGAGATGTTGTACATGTGCATAGCCCACCCCTGAACCCTGCATCCTGTACACAGCACACCCCAAAGCCCTGAACTCTGTATTTCACTCACCCCTGAATCCTGCACTCTGTACATAGCTCACCCATGAACCCTGTACTCTGTACATAACACACCCCTAAACCCTGCATTCTGTACATAGCGCACCCCTAAACCCTGCACTCTGTGCATAGTGCAACAGTGAACCCTTCACTCTGTGCATAGCGCACCCATGAACCCTGCACTCTGTGCATAGCGCACCCGTGAACCCTGCACTCTGTGCATAGCGCACCCGTGAACCCTGCACTCTGTGCATAGCGCACCCGTGAACCCTGCACTCTGTGCATAGCGCACCCATGAACCCTATACTCTGTGCATAGCGCACCTGTGAACCCTGCACTCTGTGCATAGCGCACCTGTGAACCCTACACTCTGTACATAGCGCACCCGTGAACCCTGCACTCTATGCATTGCTCACTCTTGAATTTTGCACTCTGTACATAGCGTATTCCTGAACTCTGCACTCTGTATGTAGCGCACCCCTAAAACTTTTTGACATCTGATATAAGGGGGTGGGGTTTATTTTCAATAAATTGTACAATAGTTGTACACTTGAATATTTGCTTGCCATTACTTTCCCTAGGCTTCTGTTTTCAGAGTTAGTCATTACTTAACCACTTAAGGACCGGAAGGATTTCCAGCTTTAGGACCGGAGCCCTTTTTGCGATTCGGCACTGCGTCGCTTTAACTGACAATTGCGCGGTCGTGCGACGTTGTACCCAAACGAAATTTGCGTCCTTTTTTTCCCACAAATAGAGCTTTCTTTTGGTGGTATTTGATCCCCTCTGCGTCATTTCTGATCGCCGCTATAAACAAAAGAAGAGCGACAATTTTGCAAAAAAACCCACATTTCTTACTTTTTGCTAAAATACAAATCCAAAAAAAAAATATAAAAAAACATTTTTTTTCACCGTTTTTGGCCGATTTATATTCTTCCTCATATTTGCGATAAAAAAAATCGCAATTGGCGTTTATTGATTGGTTTGCGCAAAAGTGGTCGCGTTTACGGATGATGAGAATTCATTTTTGGGGTTTTTATTTTTTTTTTATTTTTTACTAATAATGGCGGCGATCTGCGATTTTTAGCGGTACTGCGATATTTCAGCGGACATGTCGCACCATTTTGACACTTTTTTGGGACCATTGGCATTTATACAGCGATCAGTGCTATAAAAATGCACTGATTACTGTGTAAATGCCATTGGCAGTGAAGGGGTTAACCTGCAGGGGGCGCTCTAAGGGTTAACTATGTTCCCTGGGTGTGTTCTTACTGTGGGGGGACTGTACTAACAGGGGAAGGGAAGTGGTCACAGCCTTCATGTACAAGAAGGCTGTGATCACTCCCTTCCCCCTCTCACAGAGCGGAGGTCCGTGTTTACATACACGGACCTCCGCTCATTCGCTCCGGGGGGGCCATCGCGGGTGGCCGGCGGCAATCGAAGCCGCCGCACCCGCTTCCTGGCCCCCCCTGGACACAGTGAGCGCGCGGGCGTGCCTCCGGCGGCGCGCGCGCGCTCACTAGGCTCGATCACGCGGCCGCCGTCGTATGACGGCGATCCGCGTTACAGAGCCATCTTGCCGCCGTCAATTGCCGATTGACGGTCGGCAAGTGGTTAAACTATCACTAAAACCAGTAATATTTGAATGCAGAGGCAATTATTTAATATGATAAAGAGTAGAACATAGTCTTACAGATACAACCAGCCCTATGAGGACAACCAGACTGCTGATGCGGCCCCTAATGAATGACTGCCCTACAGTCTAGCTTCTGCCCCCACATTCCACTGAAACTGCCCTACTTAAACTCACTTATGACCTAATAACTTCTAAAACCAAAGTCCATTACTCCATACTTATACACTTACACCTTTCTGCTGCCTTTGACACAGTTGACCAGCCGTTCCTCAATAACTACCACTCCCTTGGCCTCTGACTCTGCTCTGTCCTGGTTCTTCTCTTACCTATCTCAGCGCACCTTCAGTGTTGCCTTCAACACCATCTCCTCTGCGCCTCTTCCTCTTTCTGTTGGGGTACGCTAAGGCTCTGTCCTCAGGCCACTCTTATTCTCTCTCTACACATCTTTCCTGGACCAGTTGATAACCTTCCACAGCTTCTGATACCACCTCTAAACTGATGACACCCAGATCTAACTCTCTACTCCTCAGCTCACTCCCTCGATCTCCTCACATGTCACAAATTTACTGAGAGACATATCAGTATGGATTTCACACAACTTCCTCAAACTCCACCCAAAAAACTGTACTTGAGTCCTTGAAACCTCCATCAGATCATCCACTACATTGATTACCTTTTGTACCACCTCCCCCTCCCTTTATTTTGTAAGATCCATGAGCAGGGCTCTCCTATTCCTTCTGTACTGAACTGTATTGTAATTGTACTGTCCCCCTTTATATTGTAAAGTGCTGTATACATCCTGTATATTATTAATAATATTTACCAGTACTTTGCATTAGTAAATATTTAATGTATTCAATAATAATGTGTTTACCCTGCCTATATTTATACACCCCAGGGTGTGATTCCAATGCTCTCTTAACTCTCCTCTGTGATCACCACCAGCCATGCTTGCAATACTGGCCAGACAGTGGAATCTCCAGATATGGACCAATGGAAGTTCAGTTTGTGTCTGGTTCTGTAGATGAAGATGTGATAACCCGTCTGTTCCGAGTGCAAAACATAACAAGGGTGAGTTGCCAGTATAGCTTTATTTGTGAAATGTAAACCTATAGATTTCAACTGGTCAATTTTAGTGATTGCCTATCTAGTAAAAAAAAGAGTGTCTAAAATACAGGCTATTTATTATTCCTGCTATGCCCTTTTACACGTGCTATACCTTTTTACACTACATATCTTTTTCATTGTAAAATATGGGGGGGGGGGGTAGGACCAGGACAGGTAGGTACACCTGATGTCCATTCCCTCAGATATCAGGTTGTTGCGTAGCTCCAACAGCAGGAGTAAGCTAACTGGTTAAATATGCACGCCATATACATGCCTTTCTGGCACCTACTTTCCATCCCGATAGCCATTGCAGCTGCCTGTTTATTCATCCCTAACAGGCTATGATCTTTGGTGTGAAGTCTATATAAACATTTCAGAGGACATTTTGAAAATGTGAAAACAACATTGGGCAGTGTTTGTGAAGGTTGATGGCGTATAGATGCAAAGTTCAATGTAAACTGCAGATTTACTAAAACTGGAGAGTGCAAGATCTGGTGCAGCTGTGCATAGAAATCAGCTTCCATGTTTTTTTGTCAAAGGTTAATTGAACAAGCTGAAGTTAGAAGCTGATTGTCTACCATGCACAGCTGCACCAGATTTTGCACTCTTTAGTGTTAGTAAATCAACCCCTGGAATCATTTATAGAGGCATTATCTACAGAAAACAACATTGTCCAAAAGAACCCAGTTAGCGACAGATCTTTCTTTTAGGTCAATGGTTCATGTAAATCATGAATTAAACCCCTTTCACATTTTTAAACTAGAGTTTAATTTTATATAATGCTTGAAGTGAGTGGAATTAGCAAAATATGTTTAATAGAGTCCTTTAGACAGGCTGCAGATAACAATATGTTCATTTTGGAGTGGGAATTCAAAGAGAAAAATACATTTAAATATTGCAGTACTAAAAACCATCATCTTTTGAACTCTTGATAGGAATGTAAAGTATATTCCATTTATGAGTCACTGCCTTAAAATACATTCAATTGGATTTCTTTGATAGACAATCTTTGCAAGTGTTTATGTTGTATAGTGCTTATCTGAAATTTGCATGCGGTCAGTGTAGCTGATGCTTCAGTTTTTCTCTGTATTTATCTGTCTTCTTGACTGTTTGACACATAGGTTCGATTTGTACATTGATTTTGTGCAGCCAATGTCTGATTATTTTTTGATACATTTGCTTAGAAAAGCAGCTGTTGTAAGAACTTAAAGGGTTAGTTCACCTTTACCTAAAAAATGCCTATAAGGGACATCTGTAGATAAAAACAAACTGTGCAGCTCTGACTAAAGTTGAATAATGCCCTTGCTATAGGTGTAGGCCGTTTACATATCTCCTGAAGCCTGACTGAAATACTCCCAGGATATTATTAGGACATTGCTAAGAGAGATCTGTTCATTACACTTACAACTCACAGGAATGAGTTTTCAAATGCTGAACTCAGAGCTACTGCATCAGGGGAGAGTAAAAGTATGCAAGGGGGTTTGAATCAGAGAGCTCACGCCTGTGAATGGAGAGGTAAGCAGTAATGAATAAACCTCCTTAGCAATGTCCTAGCAATGTCCTGGGAATATTCCCGTCAGGCTGCACAGTTTGTTTTTATCTACAGACACCTAGAGTTGCCACCTCACCCTTTTAAACCCAAACACATATGGATTGCACAGGTTCTGAGGCTAATTTAATGCAGATAAGGCGCCAAGTGAGTTTAATTAGCCCCTTAATCAGCCACAGAGCCTGTCTAATTCATATGTGTTCGGGTTTAAAGGGATGAGGTGGCAACCCTACAGACACCCCTTACCTGCATAGGTATTTTTGGTAAAGGTAAACTAACCCTTTAATAGACACTAATGATGCAGTGTTTTAATATGTACAGTATCTCACAAAAGTGAGTACACCCCTCACAGTTGTGTAAATATTTTATTATATCTTTTTATGTGACAGCACTGAAGAAATTACACTTTGCTACAATGTAAAGTAGTGAGTGTACAGCTTGTATAACAGTGTATAGTTTCTGTCCCCTCAAAATAACTCAACACAAAGCCTTTAATGTCTAAACTTCTGGCAGCAAAAGTGAGTACACCCTATAGTGAAAATATCCAAATTGGGCCCAAAGTGTCAATATTTTGTGTTTCCAGCACTGCCTTAACCCTCTTGGGCATGGAGTTCACCAGAGTTTCACAGGTTGCCACTGGAGTCCTCTTCCATTCCTCCATAATGACATCATGGAGCTGGTGGATGTTAGAAACCTTGTGTTCCTCCAACCTCCATTTGAGGATGTCCCACAGATGCTCAATAAGGTTTAGGTCTGGAGAAATGCTTGGCCAGTCCATCACCTTTACCCTCAGCTTCTTTAACAAGGCAGTGGTCGTCTTGGAGGTGTGTTTGGGATCGTTATCATTTTGGAATACTGCCCTGTGGCCCAGTCTCCGAAGGGAGGGGATCATGCTCTGCTTCAGTATTTCACAGTACATGTTGGCATTCATGGTTCCCTCAATGAACTGTAGCTCCCCAGTGCTGGCAGCACTCATGCAACCCCAGACCATGACACACTCCCCACCATGCTTGACTGTAGGCAAGACACACTTGTCTTTGTACTCCTCACCTGGTTGCCGCCACACACGCTTGACACCATCTGAACCAAATACTTTTATCTTGGTCTCATCAAACCACAGGACATGGTTCCAGTAATCCATGTCCTTAGTCTGCTTGTTTTAAGCAAACTGTTTGCAGGCTTTCTTGTGCATCATCTTTAGAAGAGGCTTCCTTCTGGGATGACAGCCATGCAGACCAATTTGATGCAGTGTTCGGCATATGGTCTGAGCACTGACAGGCTTGGGGGGGGGGGGGGGGGGGGGGGGGGGGGGGGGGGGGGGGGGGGGGGGGGGGGGGGGGGGGGGGGGGGGGGGGGGGGGGGGGGGGGG
>BLSH010123018.1:179038-206454 GCA_018402905.1 Glandirana rugosa | reverse complement strand
GATGTTGTGCTAACTGACGCTCTGGGCGAAGTAATTCTACAATAGCTTTACCCAATAGGGCTTCATACGGGTCCCGCTTTATGTTGACCCGAAACATAGTTCGGAGAAGAGCATATATCCTAGTCCATAGCCTGCGTACCCTAGGGCATGTCCACCAAATGTGGGCCATTGTCCCCTCTTGGGAACAACCCCTAAAACACAATGGGGAGTGGGATGGGATAAATTTTGCAAGTCTGACCGGCGTATAATACCATCTATACAACACTTTATAGGCATTTTCTAAAAATAGTACATTTCTGGAAGTTTTTGACAGGGTAAGAGTCATGGCTTGCCAGTCCTCCGGATCGAGCTGCCCACCCAATTCCCTTTCCCATTGTTGGTGATATGCCCCTACTGGGGGCTTCTTCCCTGATATTATAGATGAGTATATTAATGATATCAGTCCCGAAGCATGGGGCCTGGATCTGCAAATACTTTCGAAAGGTGTTAGAGTATATGGGGTACAACGCGATTTAATTAATTGCTGTAGAAAGTGCCGCAACTGCATGTAACGGAAATGCTCAGAGTTCATTTCAAGTGTGCTATTTGCATTTGGAATCTGTTGCTGTCAACTCTCAATATGAGATCCAAAGAGCTGTCACTATCAGTGAAGCGAGCCATCATTAGGCTGAAAAAACAAAACAAACCCATCAGAGAGATAGCAAAAACCTTAGGTGTTGCCAAATCAACTGTTTGGAACATCCTTAAAATGAAAGAACGCACTGGTGAGCTCAGCAACACCAAAAGACCCGGAAGACCACGGAAAACAACTGTGGTGGATGACCGAAGAATTCTTTCCCTGGTGAAGAAAACACCCTTCACAACAGTTGGCCAGATCAAGAACACTCTCCAGGAGGTAGGTGTATGTGTGTCAAAGTCAACAATCAAGAGAAGACTTCACCAGAGTGAATACAGAGGGTTCCCCACAAGATGTAAACCATTAGTGAGCCTCAAAAACAGGAAGGCCAGATTACAGTTTGCCAAACAACATCTAAAGAAGCCTTCACAGTTCTGGAACAACATCCTATGGACAGAGGAGACCAAGATCAACTTGTACCAGAGTGATGGGAAGAGAAGAGTATGGAGAAGGAAAAGAACTGCTCATGATCCAAAGCATACCACCTCATCAGTGAAGCATGGTGGTGGTAGTGTCATGGCGTGGGCATGTATGGCTGCCAATGGAACTGGTTCTCTTGTATTTATTGATGATGTGACTGCTGACAAAAGCAGCAGGATGAATTCTGAAGTGTTTCGGGCAATATTATCTGCTCATATTCAGCCAAATGCTTCAGAACTCATTGGACGGCGCTTCACAGTGCAGATGGACAATGACCCGAAGCATACTGCGAAAGCAACCACAGAGTTTTTTTTAAGGGAAAGAAGTGGAATGTTATGCAATGGCCAAGTCAATCACCTGACCTGAATCCGATTGAGCATGCATTTCACTTGCTGAAGACAAAACTGAAGGGAAAATGCCCCAAGAACAAGCAGGAAAACAGTTGCAGTAGAGGCCTGGCAGAGCATCACCAGGGATGAAACCCAGCGTCTGGTGATGTCTATGCATTCCAGACTTCAGGCTGTAATTGACTACAAAGGATTTGCAACCAAGTATTAAAAAGTGAAAGTTTGATTTATGATTGTTAATCTGTTCCATTACTTTTGGTCCCTTAAAAACTAGGAGGCACATATACAAACTGTTGTTGTAATTCCTACACCGTTCACCTGATTTGGATGTAAATACCCTCAAATTAAAGCAGAAAGTCTGCAGTTAAAGCACATCTTGTTCTTTTCATTTCAAATCCATTGTGGTGGTGTATAGAGCCAAAAAGATTAGAATTGTGTTGATGTCCCAGTATTTATGGACCTGATTGTATATACCCTACCTGTGATACTGACCCCTGTATACTGTTACTGGATGTATATACCCCACCTGTGATACTGACCCCTGTATACTGTTACTGTATGTATATACCATACCTGTGATACTGTCCCCTGTATACTGATACTGGATGTATATAACCTACCTGTGATACTGACCCCTGTATACTGTTACTGGATGTATATACCCCACCTGTGATACTGACCCCTGTATACTGTTAGTGGATGTATATACCCTACCTGTGATACTGACCCCTGTATACTGTTACTGGATGCATATACCCAACCTGTGATGCTGACCCCTGTATACTGTTACTGGATGTATATACCCTACCTGTGATGCTGGCCCCTGTATACTGTTACTGGATGTATATACCCCACCTGTGATACTGACCCCTGTATACTGTTACTGGATGTATATACCCCACCTGTGATGCTGACCCCTGTATACTGTTACTGGATGTATATACCCTACCTGTGATACTGACCCCTGTATACTGTTACCGGATGTATATACCCTACCTGTGATACTGACCCCTGTATACTGTTAGTGGATGTATCTACCCCACCTGTGATACTGAGCTGTATATTGTTACTGGATGTATATACCCTCACCTGTGATACTGACCTGTATACTGTTACTGGATGTATATACCCCACCTGTGATACTGACCCCTGTGTACGGTTACTGGATGTATATACCCCACCTGTGATACTGACCTGTATACTGTTACTGGATGTATATACCCCCACCTGTGATACTGAGCTGTGTATACTGTTACTGGATGTATATACCCCCACCTGTAATACTGAGCTGTGTATAGTGTTACTGGATGTATATACCCCTACTTGTGATGCCAAGCTGTTTACTGCTGACACAATATGTGGAATACAGGGGATGGAGTGGGTGGATTATATAAGGGGTGGGGCTTTTGAGAAGTATGAGGAGTCTAGGAAGGGTGGGACCTGGCAACCCCCCATCCTAAAAATTTACCAGCCGCCACTGTATATAACCTATTTTGCAGATCCAGGGGTACCAGATGATAATTAATTTTCATATGCATACAACAATCCTTTATTGAACACAAGTAGTGATTTCTAGATACTTGGGCTATATGCTGCTTTATTGAACACAAGTAGTAATTTCTTTATTGAACACAAGTAGTAATTTCTAGACACTTGGGTTATATGCTGCTTCCTAGAAGAAGTTTGGTCACTGGCAAAAAAAAACAAAAAAACTTTGAAGGGCAGTCACTGTATAACCCTGCCCATAACCGTCATGCCTCAGTTTGTTGCTAGTGTCCTGTCAGATTGGGCACCTTTTCCTCATCTCTGCTGAGAAACCGTTTTGCTAAAAAAATAGAAAATAGCTGCTAATACAATTTGCTGGCTGCAAACACACAAAATAGAAACAGGAAATGTAGCGCTCCTTAATAAAACATGATGCAATTACACCAAAGTGAGTAAAAAGTCCATCTTTAGTCCTCATGCGATGACTGTAAGGTGAATAAAGATTTAAACCAAAGAGAAGGAGATCCTCTGTCACCTCAGGAATCACACATAGCCTGTTACCAAAATGGAGTTTACCACCTAATTGCATGTGGTGGTCAAGACATGCAGTATTGCTGCAGGAATGGTTCACAGAGGACCCGATCCACCAGCATGTATAATCAGCTTAGAACTTCCCCACACTGAAGTGGCCAGATGGTAGAAAGCAGTAAACGTCCAAGGATACAGTATATCCTCCTCACTTTGAGCAGTCACATGACCTACTGCCATTAAGAACAGCAAATCTTTCAGAAGTTTAAGGACAGGAACTTACATTGTGAACCCATTGTCAAGATTCCTGTTGGGATCCGTTTTGAGGCCGTAAAACATGCTAGCATTTCCCTTTTGCTGATTATTCTTGTTGTTGGTATGTTCTCTATGTTTGAGTTGTTGGTGGTTGCTCGACTCACTGCTTCTGTTGTTGCAGACTTAAGCCTCGTACACACTAGTAGTTTGACAGCTCAGGTCGGAGCTGCTGCACTAACAATCCGATGTAGTACAGCGATCTCCCCTGCTGAGCTATTGTGTTCTGACAGGGGGCGGTCCCCACCCCATCAGCACACTCCGGTCCGAGAGCTGGTCGGCAGACCTTTTTTGATCATGCCCCTTCGACAAAAAGCTTCTGTCAGGCCAGCTGCTATACACACAGGCCAAATGTCATCTGGTTTCTATTCAACCAGCCGATGCCGCCAGACATTCTGCCTATGTGTACTAGGCTTTAGAGGTAGTATTTTCCCTTGTTTGTGATTCTAGTCCTGGACTGAGCATCTGATCAATCCATTATGACCCACCACTTCTTCTGGTTCAAATTCGGAAGTTGGTCCTTCTGGTTGTTGCAGGTGATTCCCTGTTCCATCTTAGATTTATCGGTGGTTGTTGCCCACTCCTCAGTTGGACTGCTTTTGGATGTCCCAAATCTCTAAGAACTCCTGTGTTCCCCAATGAACTTTAACTAAATATTTTTGTGCTTACCACTATAA
The DNA here is from genome assembly GCA_018402905.1 of Glandirana rugosa. NCBI lineage: Eukaryota > Metazoa > Chordata > Amphibia > Anura > Ranidae > Glandirana > Glandirana rugosa. The sequence goes on along the minus strand of BLSH010123018.1, from coordinate 202,009 downwards.
AATCTTTTTCTTGAAGTCCATTGAAGGACAAAGGTGCCATCCTGTGTGTTTATTGGCCCAATAATCAGTTTTCTCACTAAACTGAGGCTGTATAGTTGAAGGTAGGGTTAAACTGATTATTGGGCCAATAAACACAAAGGATAGGATATTAGGATATTAGGGCTGGCCTTCAATATTTTTTTTTTTCATTTGCTCATGTGCAAAACTCCTGTAGTCAGCAGCGTATAACCCAAATGTTTAGGAATTACTAAATTCCTGTCAATGAACTTTATTAAAAATGTATGGCAAGTCCAAAAATCTTATCATAATCGTACAGTACAGGACACAGAATTGGTATTTATGGACCATGGATTATATGATGCTACTTTCAGGTGATTGTACCCTGGCAAAAACTTTTGCTAGGGCCACTCCAACTTTTTATCAATGTCCATAAGTGATGGACCTGTTCTCTTCCAAAGAAGATAGTTTTATTTTTAATGCAATATAGTTGTTTTTTTTTTCCTTAGGCACTCATCTAGATACGAAGTGCAACATGTGAAGTTAGCTATAGGGTGCTATACAGGTCCAGGGCTGTGGGTCCACTTTTATGGTTTTCAGACCCTCAAGACCCATTTGGGTGTATGCTCACTTTAATGGATGAAGCCTGGACCTTGACAGGCCCAGCAGGGTTTTTGTCATTAAACACTATCTGCAGGGTATGGCTACTGGGCAGTTTGGGGGGAGGAGGTGTTATTCACTTTATTTTGGCAACCTCTGCCATTTTGTCTGTAATGCTTCACAGTGGGCACTTCAATTTGGCATTTTTCCCCTCCTATCTGGACTTGGTCCCAGAAGATGAGGTAACTGCATCATGCCTCCCAGATGGCATGTTTCCTATGTCCTATGTTTACATTGTTACCCTTATCACTCAGGCACACTCTTTGTGGCCTGTCTGAACAACTTAGATTTCTCTGCCACTTCTTTGGAAAACTGTTAGCACTTCTACAACCTTTTGGTTTTCAAAGGCCAAAAACACTGCACATCCTTTATGCCCCCTTACCCTGGTCAGGAATCAGATGTAGAACCCCTTTTAATTTGAAATATGTAGGAAGGTAATGAGGACATTGATTTTATAGCAGTGGCAGTAGAAGCTTATGATATACAAGCTGTGGACTCCAAATTATTTTCACTGTAAACACAATAATTGATTGGGTGCACACTGGTCTTTGTCTAACAGCACCTGATTCTCCACAGCTAAAACAGACCCCTGTGGGTACTAATGGACTGGCAAAGTCTAAAAAGACTTTTCTTATACATGTACAGATTGATTGTAAAACTATCTCAGCCCCAACAAGGTTTATACTCCTAAATTCAAAGTCCCCCTTGAAAAGTCCAAGTGCTAGCAGCGCTGTATATTCCTATATTAAATATAGGAATGCAACTGGAAAATAAATAAATAGATGGGAGTGCAACTAAAAAATATATGATTAAATGTGCAAAGCAAAAAGTGTTCATATAAATAGTGCAGTCCACATCTGTGCTCAGAATAAATCCTCTGATGAATCCGTAAATAAACAATCCTCCACCTGTGTCACCACGTGCCACCAAACACACTCCCATCTATTTATTTATTTTCCAGTTGCACTCCTATATTTAATATAGGAATATACAGCGCTGCTAGCACTTGGACTTTTCAAGGGGGACTTTGCATTTGTGTTTATATTTAGTTACAGCAGCAGCTGTCACTTTATTGATTTTGCACAATTATTGTATGTTTATTAGCGCAGTGTTTTTTCTGTTTTATACTCCTAAATTGGTTTTGCTGATATTTATCCGAGGTTAAAGGATTTAAAAAAGAAATGGTCTGTTACTCTAGTGCAGGGGTCTCCAAACTTTCTAAGCAAAGGGCCAGTTTACTGTGCTTCAGACTTTAGGTGGGCAGGGCTCTGCCCAGTGGGAGTAAACAATGCCCCATCTTTGGTATTCGGGGGAGAAATGGTTGGTGTCAGTGGGAGGAATAGTGCCCCATCATTGGTACCAGTGGAAGGAATAGCACCCCCTCATTGGCAATAATTCCTCAGGGGCTGGATAAGTGCAAGCAAAGGGTCACAGTTTGGAGACCACTGCTCTAGTGGATCCTGCCATCCCAGTTCTCAATAAACACCTTATAGTTACTATTGAGAATGTACCCTCTTTACGGGATTCTGTTGATAGACCCTTTGAAGCCCTTTAAAAGGCCTTATTTGTCCTTGCAGGTCCAGCCCTGCAGCCAACAATTGCTGCCATGTCTATTTGCCAGACCTAATGCCTGTTCTTTTTCAAGCACCACCTTCTACATTGACATACCTCTGTTAGACCTCTGTCTGTTTGGCCAATATGATCACCAGTTGAATCAGCAATCTCCACAGACAGCAAGACTCTTCAATAAGACACAGTTGTTAAATCCAACATAGTTTTACTTGTGAAAATACAGTAAATAGATGCTACCTGGAAATATCAAAGTTTAATTAGACAATGATCTTCTATACCTTGTGTCCAGTATGAATGCTGGATATTAAATGAGGAACATGAAGAAGAATGGAGGGATCTAGCTAAGGACTAAACTAACCAATTCAAACATGCAGGTATATTGGATTATACCATTTTACAGACCTGACAATAACAATTTGTAATTACAGTAATTGACACTAGAGGTCAACAGAGAGATGATTATACATTACATAATGAAGTCAAATGCAAAGCGATGGATGCACGATTAGTGTTCCAGAACATTGCCAGGTGGTCGAGATGAATTAACAGGGACCACAATCTTGTCTTTGATGATCCTGCTGTCTTAGAACGTTTACAGCTGATGCCTTTAGCTTTATTGATGTGTGCTCATGTTCAGTGGCGGCTGGTAAAATTTTAGGATGGGGTCGCCAGACCCCGCCCTTCCTTTTTGCCCCCTCCCACTTCTCATTAGCCCCACCCCTTAGAGGTTCCATCCATTGTGTCAGGAGTATACAGCCCAGCATCACCAGATAGGGTATACGGCATCAGCAGATAGGATATATACAGCATCAGCAGATAGGAGTGTATACAGCATCAGCAGATGGGGTATATACAGCATTGGTAGATAGGGGTATATACAGCATCACCAGTGGGGTATATACAGCATCACCAGGGGGTGTATACAGCATCAGCAGATGGGGTATATACAGCATCAGCAGATAGGGGTATATACAGAATCACCAGATAGGGGTATATACAGCATCACCAGATAAGGGTATATACAGCATCAGCATCAGAAATCGATAACATACCCGCGCTTCCTGATTGGCGGAGAGGCAGTTCAGTTTTATTAAAGCAAATATTCATTCTAACACACGTGAGTGGGCTTGTGAGGGCCATGCTCTGCACTCCAAGACACTTTATTTTGAAGCTTATTAGAGCCTATGGCTCTAATCAGGTGCTTCAAAGACACCCCCCGCTGCGGTAATTCATGCGGCCGGCGCCCTGAAAGGGGCCGGATGCATGAATTAGGGGGTGGCCGTGGCGGCCATGGATAAATTCATGCTATGCATGAATCTATACATTTAGCATAGAGGGGGTGGGAGGACAGAGAATTTGATTTGGCAAACCTCAAGAGTCTCTCATCTCTGTGCACATGCACAGTATTTTGTAACTAAAAGCTTGGTGTGGTGAGCATGTTTGTAAGAAATGTCTTCTATGCAAGCCATTTGATGATGAACGCTTCTTTGGGAAATCCTTTGACAAAACCATCAAGGAAGTAACTGGGGGAAGGGTACTCTACCCCATAAAAAAACTAAGTTTCCTATTCCTGCAGCTACTACCTCTGTTTAAATAAAGGGCTCTTTCTGTTCTCCCCAGGCTTCAACCTTGAAACAAGGCTTAACACATCCATTCGTCACAAGCCTTGGCACACAAAGCCTTCCATAAGCCCTCCTCACAATGAAGGAATGCCCTGTTCCTCAGAGTGGGGGAATGTTTGTTGAATTTTCTCCAGCCTGGACCCGATTGGTCCCTGACCTCTGGTTCTAATCTGGCATTTCAAAGCAGCACACAATAGTGTTTATTTCCTGCCCCCTCTTTGCCTTTTTACCATCAAATCTGCCACCTTAAAACCAAAGAAAGGCAAATTTGATGACTGCTTTGCACCAACTTGAGCCACAAAGAGTGGTTGTACCAGTTCCTTCAGAAGAATGGTTATAGTTCTAAAAGCAAATGGGACCATCCACCCAATATTGGGCCTAAAATCCCTAAGGAGATTTCTTTATTTTACAAAATTAGGGATGGAATTTACTAGATCTGTCATTGCTTCCTCAGACAAGGAGAGTTTCTTGCATCGTTAGACATACAAAATGCCTAACTGCATATTCCCTTTTTCCCACCATGCAAACATTTTCTACATTTTTCTGTGAGAGACCAGCACTTCCAGTTTGTGGCACTGTCATTCAGGCTCTCCTCTGCACCCTTGATTGTTCACAAAAGTGCTTGCCCTGCTTTTGGCTCTGCAAGGGCGTTCATGTCACAGGTTACCTGGATAAAGGACTCTTTAGCCAGAACCTTGTCTGCCATCCATGACCATCCAATTATTTAAAACTTTTGGCTGAATAATTAACTGTCCAAATTCTGCTTTCTAGCCCTCACGTCATCTGGCGTACCTAGGTCTAATCTTGGACACAGCTAAGCCAGAATATTTCTCTCTCAGAAGTGGAATTGCCTCCCTAAGGTCCAGCTTTCGGACTCTCAGATCACAATATCACTCATCAATTTACTGCTGCCTCATAGTGGTCTCCCTCGAGGCAGTTCCCTTTGCTCACTTTCACTCCATAGCACTTCAATTCAACATTCTTGAGACATGGAACAAGCAGATCCAATCCTTGGCTCGCCCAATGCTTATGTCCAGTCAAACTTTGATATCCTTGACATGGTGGATCTTCAGTTCTTGCTTGGAACTGGGAAACTCATTTCTTCACAGTACAGTACTTGGAACATGGTATGAAAAGATGTGAGTCTTGCAGGCTAGAGTAAAGTCAAAACTTTCCATCAACATTCTGGAACTGGAGAGCTATCATAATGTCTATTTAACATTGGACAAGATCACCCAATCAAAGAACAGTCAGAAAATGTCACAGTAGTGTCCTACATAAATGATCAAAGGGCACCAGAAGCTTAGCAGCTCTAAAAGAAATATGTCTAATACCCTTACAGGCATGAACTTACATTCCAACTCTCTCGGCCATCTACATATCTGGATTGGACAATTGGCAGGGGGAATGCCCAAGCTGTCAATGCCTAGATCTAGGAAAGTGGTCTCTGCACCCCAAGATCTTTCAAAATCTCTGTCAAAAGTGGGGAAAACCAGATGTGAACATCCTGGTCTCCAGGTTCAACAGCAAGCTGAACAAGTTTGTGGCCAACACTAGGGATCTTCTAGTCTTTGTAGCAGATGCTCTGGTGATTCCTTGAACTCCTTTCCAACTAGTTTATACCCATCCTACAATGTCCATTGAAGATTCTCCCTCAACTGCTGTGCAAAATAGAGGAAGAAAGGGTCCCAGTGATTATCATCACATCAGATTGGCCAAAAGAACATGGTACACAGACTTACTCAGACCTTTGGCAAATGAGTCCTTGCCATTTCCAAACAGACCAGACTTATTGGCTCGAGGCCCCCTGCTCCATCCTGATTCTCTGTCGCTGGCTTTAATGGCATGACTGCTGCAAGCCAAGTCCCAAAAGAAAGGGGTGTCTCTCATTTGGTTATTCCCACATTACTCTGAGCAAGGAATTCCAACTTCTGCAATATTTACCATCGCACATGGAAGGCTTTCTTTGCGTGATGTAAGGACAGGAGACCTAAACCTAGGGAAAAAAAATGTGTGCATATTATGGCTTTTCTTAAATCTGGTCTTCACCAACATCTGGCCATGAGTACCCTCAAGGGACAGGTTTCTGCCTTATCCATACTTTTCCAGGAACCTCTTACCTTTCAATCCCTTATCAAGACATTTCTACAGGGGGTCGCTCATATTATTCCCCTAATGTGACCCCGTGTCACCTTGGGATCTTAACCTGGTGTTCTCTGCTTTTCAGAAGCAATTAGAGACATTCTGTTGGTTCTCATCATATTTTGTTCTCATCACTTCTGTTAAGGGTGTTTCTGAGTTAGCAGCCTTTCCTTGTTTTGCACATGGACAAGATAATTTTGTTATCTTTTTGCCTAAGGTGGTCTCCTCCTTTCACCTCAGTGTAGACATTGCTCTCCCTTTTTCTCTGTGCTGCCCCAAAACATGACTGGGAAATAGACCTATATTGCCTGGACTCATTTGCAGGATTTACGCACTTGAGGAGACTGTTCCTCCCATTCCCATCAGAGCCCATTCCACCAGTTCTGTTTGTGTGTCCTGGGCTTTTCAGCATCAAGCATACAGTATGTATCCCAGATTTGCAAGGCCACCTTCTTGTTCTCCATTCGCACGTTTTCCAAGTTCTACCAGGTGGAGTTTCAGACCTCAAATGAAGTAAGTTTGGGCCACAAGGTTCTTCAAGCTGTAGAAATGAAAAAAAACAAAAAAAACAAAAGGTAAACTCGCACTTAGGGCCTGTTCACACCACATGCGGTCCAGTGCGTTTTTTTTCTGCATCAAAAATGCATGGAAAATAGGTTATATAGTTTTCAATGACATAGTTCACACCAGTGCAGTCAGTTCCAGAAAAAAAAGTAGAACATGTTGCATTTTACCTGCACTGTGAAATGCACTGGAATACACTGGAACACATCAAAACCCACTGGACCCTATTATAGTGAAAAAAAACAGGAAAAAAGAAAAAAAGCACCTGGAATATACCCAGAAACGCATCAAAAACGCACTGGAATGTATCAAAAATGTGTTCAAAACGCGCATGCAGAAACGTATCTGGAGTGCATTTTTATGGTGTGAATCAGCCCTGAGTGTAGCATGAGACTGCAGCACTTTCCAATGTCTGAATACAGGACATAAAAATCGTATATAAAATAATAAAGGGAGCATATCCCTATAAACCCAATGTAAATAAATACGAAGAAATCATAAATCTCCACACCAATGAATGCTATCCACAGTAAAAATCAAGCTTATATTAATACAATACTAAGAATCAGACAAAAAAAGTTTATATAGGAAATAAATGATACAGTATATGTATATAAAAAGTCCGAAAATGTAGTCAAAAGTCCGTCAAGTGAATTAAAATCTATTCAGTGACATTTCAAAGCATATAAAGTGCTTCCAATGGTTAGGTGCTGCTCCCCCATGCACAGCCTCTTACTGGAAAGAGATCAATTTTCACTCCAGGTTGAGGCCACCAATGGATATAAATCACAGGCACTTTATCTCACTTAATCATCACAGCGCTCCACGGCAGTACTCAAATAAGACAAAGGAGAAGCCTCATGGTGCAATAAGATTAAAACATAGTTTATCTAAAAAACAACCAAGCGATATCAGTAGGCACAGCACCACCGTGTGTGATGATGTCACAGAACACGCCCACTGCATATCCCCCAAACGTGCAACTTCAGGAAAGGAGACTGGTCTTTTATTATTTTGAAGAAACCATGGTTTGCCTGTGTCCATGTGCATGTGCGACCAGCCCCACAGGGGTGTTGTGCCTACTGATATCACTTGGTTGTTTCTCCTTACTGTCTTTAGTCCCTATAAAGCTGCTTTCACACTGATGCGCTGCAGTTTACCTGCAAGTTAGCTGCGCTTTGCCACGTGCACGTTCTGAAATTAAGGAGTTTTGGTACGCTTTCAGAAAGCACACCAAACCCGCTGGATATAATGGATGGCTCAGTGCAGCTTTCAGGAAAGTCGCAGGAGTAATGTGACAGTGTGAAAGCAGCTTCATAGGGGGCTTAGGACAGTAAGGAGAAACAAACAAGCAACATCAGAAGGCACAGTGCCCCGCAGGGCAGCTGCACATGCTGCACCCACGGATCAGTGTGAAAGCAGCCTAATAGTTGTTATCCCTTTTATAGGTGCTAGTATGCCAATTGCAAAAGTTCAGTGTATGTACGGTTTAATACACTGACCTACTTTTCCTCTTTGAGCTTCTGCTGGCATTGCTCTACAGACTGCTACAAAGGTCCTAGGCGAAGTGCACTTGGTATCACTCCGTCTGGGACAGGAGCCGGCACTACAGAGGAAGCATCGGCTTATGTGGCTCCTTTTCCCTTCTGCTGGTGTCAGCTCGGTGTACTCTGCTGATCTGGTATGGCGGGTCGGCAACCTGTTGATAAGCCTGGTTTGAGGTTGAGCACCCCTGCCTTGGTGGAATTGATAAACACTCATTTTCATCTGATACACGTCTCTCCCTCTACCACAAGTTTGACACTTTAGTTGAAAGACTTAAATGTGACACAAAAGCCAAGGCATACTCGTAGGTCAATTAGGCTCCAATAAAACTTCACTGTTGCCTTCAGAATGTAGGCTGTGGCCTAGGGCAGACACGCTAATGTGGGTGGTACACAGCCACACACATTGGTGTTGTTTTACTAAAGGCAAATAGATTGTGCACTTTGCAAGTGCAGTTGCACTAATCTTTCCCAGAGATTAGTGAATTGACATGGATCCTCATCTGCTGGACAATGTGATTAACAATAGATTTTTTATTTTTTTCCCTTTAATTAATGGACTTGTCAAAACATACCCTTTACTTAATCACATAGTGGTGGGGTGGGAGAGAAAGGTATCTGGGGGCCCTCTTATTATTATTTGTAGTTTTTTTTTTATTGACAAAAAAGGGAAGTCAGGTAACAAATTCCCACGCAGGGGATATAAGCGTGAAGCATAAAACAGAAGTTCTTGCAAAAATACAGAGTAAAACGTGTCATAGAATATAAATTATAAACTATCCACGACCCTCAGGCCAGGGCCGGGGGCCAGTGCGTTATGCATGAGTCTGTGGACCCAGGGGCTGAGGTAGGCAAGGGGAGCGGAGCTTTCCGCAACAATGGGGAGAAAAAATAAAAAATTAAAATAAAATAAGGAAAAGCCCAAAACTAAACTAGGAACGGGACAAAACAGAACAAGACAAAACAATAAAGACTGATCGGGTGCAAAGTGGGGAATGCATAGGACCACCACGAGGCTCACACCTTAAGAAATTTGGCATGGGAATCGTGGAGGATACTAGACATTTTTTCATGAATCATGAGGGTCGTCAAGATGTTCTTTACCTCTGGAAATGAAACAGCTGGCTTTTTACAGGCCCTTCCTATTGTGCATTTAGCTGTGATAAAGAGGTATGTGGCTAGTTTCTGCTGGTGAAAGAGGCCCGGGACCGGGCAATGGAGCAATGCAAATTTGGGGTCCTTATGAAAAGGCATGGGAAAGAGGATAGATAGGAGTCTGAAGACCCTTGACCAAAATCCCACGAGACCAGGGCAAGACCACCATATATATATTTAATCTCCTCACTGGCCACATCCCCGGAAGCATCCATCACTGTAGGATGGGTTTGACTTAGCGATGCGGGCTGGGACCCAGTACCAGCATAAGAGAACCTTATAGGTTGCCTCCAACGTGGCCGTGTTAAAAGAGTACTTCACTTTGCTGGACCAGGCTTTACTCCAGTCTGCGAGTTCTATGGGGGACAGGTCACGTTCCCATTTAAGCACATAGATGAGAGTAGTAGAGGTGCTGCTGGTGGCGAGTGAGGAGTAGATCATGGAGATGGTGCCGTGGGCGCCTGGGCAATACTGGCAAGTGTGTTCAAAGGCAGTCATTTGATATGGAAAGGAGTCAAGGAGCCAAAGGGAAGTTATCTAGTGTCGCAGCTGCATGTAACGTAAGAATTCGGCTGGCGGAGCTTTGTGGTTCTTTTGGATCGAGGACCAAGTGGGGAAAGCACGGGAGCTAAGAAAATGACAGACCTGTGAAAAAACATGTGCGGGTCACCATGAAAATATGTGAGGTTGTTCTGAATCAGGTGGGAACATAGGGTTATTCAGGAGTGGAAGCAGCGGCAGGAATGGAGATAGAGTTTGCCGGAGAGCTGTATTGAGTCCCATAATTTCAGGCTATATGTCATGAGGGGGCTGACAGAAGGAGGTCGCAATTTAGGGGGTAGCTACAGTAAGGCAGAGATAGGGACTGGCGCGCAGTTAGGCATCTTCAGGAAAACCCAGAGGGGGACATTAGGCGTCGCATGGAGAGTTGGGAGATTTGGGCTGCTTGATAATATTTCGCAATGTCCGGGGCACCCAACCTGCCTCGCAGCCTGTGAGCATACAAAGTTAGAGCGGGAGAGCCTCTGGGGACTTGTGTGCCCAGATGATAGGGGGGAAACCTGTTTTGGAGTAGCCACAGATAGAAGGCTGGGACCCAGACAGGTAGAATGTGAAAATAGTAAAGAATCTTTGGAAGGATAGTCATCTTGACTGCGTGAATATGGCCAATCCAGGATAGGGTGGGAAATCGCCAGGACGCCATGAGAGCCTTGATAGTGCGCAAAAGCGGGTAGAAGTTGGCGGAGAAAAAGGAATCGTAAGAGGAGGTCAACTTGATTCCCAAGTAGTCCAGAGAGAAGCTAGCCCAGCGATATGGGAAGGAAGATTGGAGATGTGAGGCTAGGGATTCCTGGAGAGTAATGTTCAGGACAGTTGTTTTGTGCGGGTTAATTTGGAGACCAGAGATGGCAACAAAGCGGGCCAGAAGGCCTCGAGGTTGGGTGAAGTGACTATAGGGTTGGTGAGGGTCAGATTATTTTTAGTTTTAATCCAGATTCTAATAAGCCCCCCATTCATTTAATTTGCACAAATGTTGAGACAGTCGCAAAAAGCTCATTTTTATACTTGCTGTTGCCATTATGCTCAGGGCTATAAAGTAAAATTAAAAATCAATTTTGTCAAGTGATTATTTACATGAATATTTCATATTTCCATATGTGCAGTCAGCTATTGGCCCCTTTCCCCATGTTTAACTTCTGCTGCTCTCTCTCTTTAGAAAACTCATGATGCTATGTGACACCAGTATTATGGGAGTGCCCTATACTGTTTTCTTTTGTAAAATAAAGGTTTTCTATTTATAGTACAACAATGAGATAAAACAGTTTAAAAATGTACACTTAAAAAGCCCCAAAACCATTTAGTTATCTTTAATTAACTGCTTGCTGCTATTATAGGGTAACGTCAATAGAGCCATATATAACAAAGAAACAAAATAGGAGAAAACAAATTGCCTACCCTCTCCATTTTATTTTTAAAGTGGTTGTAAAGGCTGAACGTTTTTTTTCCTGAATGCTATACTTACCTGAGCCCAATTACGAACCCACAATGTGCACAAGAGCAGTGGTTCTCTCTGCTCTCTGCCTTCTAAATGCGCAGATTGATAGCAGTAGGAGCCATTGACTCCCACTGCTGTCAGTAAAATTCTGTGACAAGAAAGCGGAGGGTGGGGTGAGGCGGTGCTGCCCTGTCTGTGTAAATAGATAGGACCGCTCAGGCGCAAGCCTGCACAAATGCCCCCAAAGAAGGCCAATTTCTATGGGGGCACGCGCTAAAGAGGTGGCATCAGGAGTGCTGGTGTGGGATCCAAGAACAGATGGATCAGGGTTGCTCTGTGCAATCATTGCACAGAGCAGGTAAGTATACCATGTTTATTATTTTAATTTAAAAAAAATTAAGCTTTAGTTTTACTTTAAATATGTCTGTAAATTTGTGTGTATAGAAGTCTAAAAGTAGCTATATGTACAGACATTATGTTGAGTCAAATGGATTAACGCACACAAGCATTTGATAAGGTTATTGCTTTGTGTTGCATTGCTCCATGGCAGGGTTTCCCAAGGCGTGGTACACGTACCCCTGGGGGTACGTGTAGCACGGACAGGGGTTGCCCCCAGGGGGTAGTCACAGCACACTGCCTGGAAGAAGTGTCTCCAGCCAGGGGTGACTAACCAGCAGTGGCTCCATGTTCTCACATCTCCCAGCTCCTCCCCCTCTCCAGGACGTGCAGATGTTCCTGCCATGCGTTAGGAAGATGTCTGCAGGGGCTCCCTGATCTCCACTCCACTCTGCAGTCCACATAGCCTTCAACTGCAGACAGTAAAAAAAAGATGAGTCCATGCCCAGCCATCAGTGCTGCCTATCAGGGCCCCCTATGAGTGTCCCTTATCTGTGCCCCCTATCAGTGCCACCTATCAATGCCCCCTATTAGTGCCACCTATCAATGCCGCCCTATCAATGCAGCCTCCCATCAGTACCTCCTCTTATCAGTGCAGCCTCCCATAAGTGCCTCCTCCTCCTATCAGTGCACCCTCCCTCCCATCAGTGCCTCTTCCTATCAGTGCAGCCTCCCACCAGTGCCTCCTTCCATCAATGCAGCCTCCCATCAGTTCAGCCTCCCATCAGTTCAACCTCCCATCAGTGCAGCCTCCCATCAGTGCAGCCTCCCATCAGTGCAGCCTCCTATCAGTGCCTCCCATCAGTGCAGCCTCCTATCAGTGCCTCCTATGAGTGCAGCCTCCTAGCTGTAAGGAATCATCTATGGCCACTGGCATGCCTGTGCGCGGGCGCACGTAGTGTGTGCGCGTGTCTGTTCGCGTGTGCGCACCTGTGCGCATGTGTCCCGGCACTGGCGCCAAAGCGGCCATTTAAGCGGACAGCACCCTGCAGCCAGTGCTGTCCGTTCTACAGCGTTCCTGCACCTGTGACCCCAGCGTTTGTTCCTGAGAGACTTCATGTCACCCCGGCTTCCTTTGGACTCTGTTGCTATCTGCCTGCCCTGACCCCGACCTGTCTACGACTACTCTTCTGCCTGATCCCTAGTACCTTTGGTGCCCGCATGTTGCTGACCCTGCTTGTACCCAACTATCGGTTTGCCTGATCCTTCTGTACTTCACCACCAGCCAGTTACCGACCCGGCCTGCATCACTATCCTTCTGCCTGCACGAGTTCCTCTGGACCCTCACCTTCCACCAGAGACTAAGTCCAGCCCTCATGCCCCCCTGTGCTCCAGAGCTCCCTGTCTGCACTATCAGGGGTTTTTGAACCAGGGCCGTAAGAGAGGTTGCCCCCGCATAAGCCAGACTCAACCACCAGGTACGCGACACTATCAGTGCCTCCTATCAGTGCAGCCTTCTATCAGTGCAGCCCATCAGTGCCACCTATCAGTGCCCATCACTTTCTCGAGACAGGGGTACTTAGGAATTTTGTTGTAGGAATTTTGTTGCAGAGGTACTTCGCTGGAAATAGTTTTGAAACAATGCTCCATGACATAGCTAGTATGAATTGCAGCTTATAGCCACATTGACCTTTTGGTCCTGTTCATTTTGAAATTCCTCCCAGGCATTCCACCTGCCAGGAAATCATTTGGCTCTGGGCGGGGAAGACCAGAAGCCACAGACATTTGTTGTTTTAAAAAATGAGGATTTATGCACCCTTGCAGAAATAAGAATAGTTTTATTGAAGACCGAGAATGATTTCTCTTCATTCACTGATAGACAAAGCCTTGGAATGTAGATCAAATAAAACAAGTGGCTTATATTGCCATTTAATCTACTGGGGTTAGAGACACTAGGTGAAACAAAAGTGACCAATGGCATAGTAGCTCTTAAAATCATAGTTATTCTGCTAATTTTTTTTCTCTGCTACCAAGTAGCTGATTGACACAGACTGGATTTTGATTCTCATAGTTTCTCCAGTTGCAAGGAAGAAAAATCCACTTGCTGTAGTGATTGATGTCTTGGTAGAACCACGGCATGGATTCAGTCTAATATATGCATGCCTACCAGTATGTCTTCTGCCCATACACATAAAATTGTGTGTACAAGAGATGCATTGGATATACAAATGAAACAGTTTAACTCCTGAAGGTCTAAATGAGGAATTAGAGGTTAACACCCTCGTTTAGCTTCACCCCAGTTCTACCAGTTGTAAAAAATTCAAATTTTTTTACTGCCCCCCTTTTTTCCACCCCTCTTTTTTACCACCCCCTTTTTTTCTCTTTACCACCCCCTTTTTTTTAGTTTTTTTGTTTTTTAAATTAATCGTTTGCACTTTTCTATAATGAACCTGACATCATATTAGATCATTTTGTAACCCATAACTCTGGGTGTATCATCATGTTGTCATTATTCTTAACATCCTACATAAGCCTTCCATGTCTTTTAGGGTTTTGGTTTTTTGTACTTAGATTTTCTGAACTACATTACGAATTCTCGTTTTTATCTTGAAATGTTTATTCTTTGTTTTCTGTTTTTTCATCAAAATCCGCCTTATATTGGCTATCTTCCATATATATGCATATATTGATAGGTAGAATGGTACACTATTGATGCAATACATTATACAAGATCACATTTATATTGTTGCAATATATTATAGGCTATGCACAGATATACACACTTTTTACCGCTTGTCTAAACACATGTTGAAACCGCTTTTTTGAATCTGTAATCAAGGCGGCAGCTTAGTCTAAACACCCCAGCAAGGTGTTGATCTCAATCCACTAATTATCACCTGGCCAGACTGTTGCCTTTATAAATCCTGGAGGTTACCAGAACTGACAGGCTGATGAAGAAGGCGTTTGCCTTCAAAACGCGTCCCTATCTGCTATTGCACCCGCTGGGCTGACAGTGCACTCCTGATGGCAAAAGACTCTCCACCTGGACTTTCATCCCGGTTCTATCTCCACAATGGCAGTCCCTACACACTCTGGCATCTGCGCTCCACCTAGTGATCCCACACACTTCAGCTAGACTGGGCTAGCAAGGAATCTGATCCTCCTTGGATCTCGGACCGCTGCACTCTGAGACTGTCCCTGCACATTCATTCCTGATCTAAGTCTGTCTCCCCTAAGTGATGTCAGTGCAATTGTTCATATTTTATATTTTTTAATAAATTGTGCTACACCATGCCCGCCTGGCATCTCTCTTTCCTTCCTCTCTTCTACTCTGTAGGATCGAGCTGGAAAAGATGAGTTTTGTGCCTTCAGACTGGCCCAGAAGAGTGTGGTACATAGATATGATTTGTCTTCTGGAAATCACTCCCTGATGTCTGCTAGATTAGTGAGATCTTACATCTTAAGATCCAATCTTCCACTTAGCTTCCCAGTTATTGGTTTTCACTCCGTCGCTTTTGAAAGCCAGGTACTGAAGGGTGAGATTGCAGGAGTCTGCAATTCTTAATAAGTTAAAGACTTGGAAGTCCACTTTGCAAAAGGATTTATCATTACACTTGGAAATTATACTTTTGTGATGCAAATCTTCAGGGCTGCTTCCCGGGTCTTTTTCTGTCAATAAAATTCTTTCTATTTTGCAACAAGGTGTTGATCAGCATCTGAGGCAAAGTGTGATTAAGGAACTGTTTTTGGCCTTGGCTGTTTGATTTTAATGTCCTTTGGCTAGTTATTCCTAATCTGCATTTTCATACAAGGTATCATTTTTGTGATTTTTCCAGGACAGAAATGCTCTGGCTTTGTGCAATGTTAATTTGGCTCTCTCCAGCATCTTCCATTTGCGAATATTATAGCAATCCCTTTGCTGACATTATCCCAAAAGCTGGCCTTTTTGATTTGCATATTTTTTGCCAGATAAGCCTCTTGTGAGCACCCCTTGTACATAGGGACAAAGTAGCCCTAAGACCTCAGCTTGCTTTACTACCAGATGTAGCTTTTTTTTAATCTTAATAAAGATATTGGCTTTCTTCTGTGTCCAGTTTCTAGACCCCTTATAGTAGAGCTCTAGTCGTTTTTTTGTGTTTATTAAAAATCAGCAGCTACAAAAAGTGCCTTTTAATAAACACACACTCACCTGTCCCAGGATCCAGGGATGTGGTCACCCAAACCGTTGCTTCTTTCCCTCTCCTCTCCCCGGCACTGGCATTTCAACTGTGGGCATCTGGCTGTGATAGCATGTGGCTTGCCCACTGAGCATACAGAAGTTGCGCTGCGCCTGCTGAAGGGTCCAGCAGTCTTCTGGGACCTGTGATGTGTCCCAGAAGACTGCAAGGTAGGAGGGGGAGAACTCCTGCTTGGATCGCCTAAGTGGGAGCAGGTACCTGACAAAACTAGATACACGCACCCCCCCCAAAAAAATTACTTGCCAAATGTGGCAGGGAAGGTGGGGAGGAGTGTTTAACCACTTAACAACCGGCCCATAGCCAAATGACGGCTACAGGGCGGTTGCTTAACCCCGGGACGGCGTACAATGACGTCCTCCCATGATTGCGCGCCCCCTGGGGTACGCACGCGGGAACATCGGCGACCGCCGGGTCCTCCACGGATCGCAGTAGATGGCCGCTCACAGCAGCCTTTTACCATGTGATCTCTCTGTCAAATGACAGCGATCAGATGTAAACAAGCCGGCGGAAGTTCCGGCTGTTCTCTCCCCTCTCCACACCTATCGATGTAGTGAGAGAGGAGAGGGGGAGGGATCAATGCAGCAGCGATGTGGCCAGAGGATCACCCACAGCACTGCTATGTGCCAGGCTGTACCCCCCCATCCATCCATCAATGCTCACCCAGCCAGCCATCCTCATGCAGCCAGCCATCCATGCTCACCCACCCAACCATCCTCACCCAGCCAGTCATCCATGCTCACTGACCCAGCCATCCATGCTCACCCACCCAGCCATCCATGCTCACCCAGCTATCCATGCTCACCCACCCAGCCATCCGTGCACACCCACCCATCCATCCATGCTCACCCACCCAGCCGGGCTCAGTCATCCCCATCCATGCTAATCCATCCCCATCTGTGCTCAGTCATCCCCATCTGTGCTCAGTCATCCCCATCTGTGCTCAGTCATCCCATCCATGCTCAGTCATCCCATCCATGCTCAGTCATCCCCATCCGTGTTCAGTCATCCCCATCCGTGTTCAGTCATCCACATCCGTGCTCAGTCATCCCCTTCTGTGCTCAGTCATCCCTATCCGTGCTCATCCATCCCCATCCATGGCTCACTTGTGCCTCATTCATGCTCACGCATACCACATCAGTTCTCATCCATGATACATCCATGCCACTACAGTGCCCATCCATGCCACTACACTGCCCATCCATGCCACTACAGCGCCTATCCATGCCACTACAGTGCCTCACAATAGTGTAGTAGGTAGTCAAATTAGATTTGAAATGTATGCCCCTAGAACACCTGACAGGGCTCCCTGCATGTTGGGCCTCTATATGTGGCCAGGCTGTGGAAAAGTCTCATACATGTGGTATCGCCATACTCAGGAGGAGTAGTAGAATGTATTTTGGGGTGTAATTTGTGGTATGCATATGCTGTGTGTCAGAAATAACCTGTTAATATGACAATTTTGTGGGGAAAAAAAAGAAAAAGAATCTTCATACTTTGGAATGTCTACTTTCCAAAAAGGGGTCATTTGGGGGGTATTTGTACTTTCCTGGCTTGTTAGGGTCTCAAGAAATGAGATAGGCCGTTAGTACATCAGTTGTGATCAATTTTCAGTGATTGGCACCATAGTTGTATACTCTATAACCTTCATAAAGACCAAATAATATACACTAATTTGTTTTTTTGTTACCAAAGATATGTAGCAGTATAAATGTTGGCCAAAATTTATGAAGAAAAATTATTAATTTGCAAAATTCTATAAGAGAAATGAAGAAAAATGCATTTTTTTACAAAATTTTCGGTCTTTTTTCATTTATAACGCAAAAATTATGATTAAATACCACCAAAAGAAAGCTCTATTTGTGTGAATAAAAGGACAAAATTTTCATATGGGTACAATGTTGCATGACTGAGTAATTGTCATTCAAAATGTGAGAGCACTGAAAGCTGAAAATTTGTCTGGTTGTTAAGGGGGTTTAAGTGCCCAGTGGTCAAGTGGTTAAAGCCGTACTTCCCCTTTTGGGTTGAGCTCCGCTTTAAGGAGTTGGCCTTACACAACTTGGATGTGGTCAGAGCTATAAGAGTCTACCTACTGTTCACTTCTTTCTTTCTTCAGATGGACTATTTGTTATTGATGTTCTGTTTAAGGGACTGTCAACATCTTCTTTAACCATCTGCACCATACAGTAATCAGCAGATTAACTCTTAAGCTTATGCAATACATCGAATAGAACTACTTTTTCCTGTCACTGCTCAATCAACATGGTGCAATTAGTACCCTTTGGGCTTTTCTTCATCAGGCCTCAGTTATACAAGTCTGTAAAGTCATGACCTGGTCTTCAGTTCATAAGTTTAGATGGTAAAAGTGGTAGTATCAGCAGATGGTAGTCTTGGCCGCAAGGTCTTCCAGGCTGCAGTGTAATTACAGTTAGGGATAAGGTAAGCCTTTCTTATTCCCTGTTTTCTGTTGCTGGTGTTTTTGCCCTCAGCTCTTGTTGGGAACTGCTTGTGGGTTTCCCATTGGTTCTTTCTTTTGTCTACAATCAAAGACTTTGTCTGTGAATGATATTAACTCCGCTGCATGGGTAAATTTACAGCAACTTGACTTTAGAGTTGTCGTGGCCGTTGAGGATCTTTAAGAATGAACTACTTCACACTACAAACAGCTAGAGAGGTCAAGAACAGCTTGTATTAAAGCTCTTTTACTGCTGGGTAAGAAAACCTACAGAACTTAATGTCCATAGTCTGGGCACAGGTGAGCTTTAAATACAGAATGTGCTATATTTTCAAATACTGTTGCTGTCTGGATGTAGCTAGACAGTTTCTGACTCATTATTGTCTCGTGTTCTATTATTGCTTGGTTTAATTAAGCATATACAACATTTTCCAGTTTTGCTATTCAGTTAGCATGTCATTTTCTGGTGCAAAAAAATTCTGCAAAATAAAATTAGCCAAAGGATTGTGCAACATTTCCCTGTGCCTCTGTATCTTGTGTCATTTAAAAATAATGCCTTCTGTAACCAAATATTAAATGATGTTTTATAGTTGTAGTATCACTAGCATTTACTTTTACTGCATGCACTCTTTTAGGATGAACATCTGCTGGTTAAACATTTCCAGTATCTACGCTGGTCCCCTTACAGAGACACTCCAGACACTAAAAGATCCTTCTTACAATTACTTTCCATGGTAGAGCAATGGCAGGAACAGAACAGAGAACATAGACTACTTGTGCATTGCTTGTAAGTAAAGTGAAATGTTCTTCACTGCTCAAGCCATTTGTTTATGTGCCAGAACTGCTCATTTTGATGTGTTGTATTCTCTGCAGAAACGGTGGAGGTAGAAGTGGAACGTTTTGTGCCTGTGCCATGCTCTGTGAGATGATCCGATGCCACAGTGTGGTTGATGTCTTCTACGCAGTGAAAAGTCTAAGAAATGTTAAACCAAATATGGTAGAATCTTTGGTAAGGCAAAGAAAATATTTTTAATTTTTATCACAAATACTGTATATACAAAGAGACACAAACGTTTTAAAGCAGCATTGAACCCAAAAACAACAAAATGTATAAGGGCCGGTTCACACTTGAGCGGCGCGACTTGCCAGGGCGAAGCAAGTCGCCCCGCTCGAGGCGATCTCAACGCGGCTTGTAAGGAGACTTCTATCATAGAAGGCAATGCAGGCCGCGCTGAGATCACCATGAAAATAGTGCAGGAACAATTTTTCTAAGTCGGAGCGAAGCAATTCGCTCCTATAATAACGGTTCCATTGCACAGCATTGAGACGACTTGTCAGACGACTCAGGTCGCCTAGATGTGAACGGGCCACGAAGTTGCGCCGCTCAAGTGTGAACCGGCCCTAATAATGCAGCTTACTAATCTTACTTAGCTGCATTCAGTTTTTTTAGGCTTTTTTTTTTCATTATTTTCAACTAGGGACAAGGGCAGGTAAGTCTGATGTTCTTCATCTTACTTTAACAGACCTAGCTGTTTAGCAAAAGTGTCAGTTAGAGGGTTGACAGTTAAAACCTTTATCCTTTAAGGAAACCAGTCGTTATAATTGCTTAAAAATGTTAGTTGGAGTTCACTTTAATTTGCCAAGTCAATCTTAACTTGATGGTGAATCTAACACTACCCTCTCCACAGATTGACAATACTGCTGTGCAAATATGTCTCCTATGCTCCTCCATCCAGAGTGGAGATACGTTCAGCAGGGCCGGATTAACATAGGAGCTATTGGAGCTGCAGCACCAGGCCCCTACCATAATATAAACCCTGGCTGGCCAGATTCACTGTTGAGGCCGCAGTGACAGCTACAGTGTAACAGTGTGTTTGCTTCTGCCTCCCAAGTAATGCACGGCTGGTTCAAAGTTCTCCCTTCACTGTCTCCCCGCAACACTCTCAATGTGTCCGATTAGTATGCTTTAGGGCTGGCTGCAGACAAGCCATGGAGGTGGAGCTACATGTTGCTGACAGCTCTGACTGGCCACAGAGACATGGAGGCGGAGCCTCCATCTTGCCATTGTCCTGACTGGCTGCAAGAGGGTCACGGAGGTGGAGGCAGAAGCTCCATGTTACCGGCTTCTATGTTCTGAGCAAGGAATATGAGTGTATGCAGCATAGTAAGTTGTTTTGTTGTTGTGTGTCAGGGTGTTAAGGTGCCTGGGAGGGTCAGGGGGATAGAGTGGGAGAAATTGAGAGCATGATTATTTTTTGTGAAGAGAGTATGTACACAGATGTGTGTTGTGCTTAGTGATAGTGCTGATGCAATTGCTCTGTGCATGCCACTCTCCAGTGGCTCCTGAAGTGCATTGGGGCTCATTCACACTAGTGGTTGGAGGAAGGGGGGTGTTTGAGTCTCCAACCACTACCTCAGAGGCAGCATCCAAGGGTGTACACTTGCTGCCGCATCTGCAATCTTTTGCTGTCATGACCATGGTAGAAATTATAGCCCCTGCCGCTTTCAGCAGGTTTAGCACCTGACAAATATAAGCCGTTCAAGTGAATGCTGCCCTGCAACCATAGGCGTTTTAAGCTCCAAAAAATAAAACCCAGGACCATCGCGTTCTGATGACCAGCGCTAGAGCTGTAAAAACACCTGACGCTAGTAAAAGCTGCTAAACGCGGCTTAACGATGGGTACAGCCGCGTTAAGCCTCATCAGGCGTTTCTCATGCCTCTATTCAAAATCAATGGTTCGCTATGGGAGCCCATTGATTTGAATAGAAGTGGCACCAGAAGTCGGATCACGATGATCCAACTTGCAGTGCGACTTGTGTGCTGAAGATCTTGAAGGGGAACCCCCCTGCCGCCAAAATGAAAAAAAAAATTGACGTGGGGTTCCCCCCCCCCAAGATCCATAGCAGACCCTTATCCAAGCACGCAGTCTGGCAGGTCAGGAAAGGGGGGGGGGGGAGCGAGCGCCCCCCCTCCCTGGATCCTAGCAGGCCACATGCCCTCAACATGGGGGGTGGGTACTTTGGGACAAGGTGGCACTGCACCCCCCCACCCAAAAAGCACCTTGTTCCCATGTTGATGAGGACATGGACCTCTTCCCGACAACCCTGGCCGGTGGTTGTTGGGGTCTGCAGGCAGGGGGCTTATCAGAATCTGGAAGCCCCCTTTAACAATTCACCCAAAAAAAGTGTCAAGAAATGAAAACACTACACAGGTTTTTAAAGTAATTTATTAAATCAGTTCCAGCGTCTCTTCCGATTTATTCTCCCCTCTCCAGCTCTTTTCCCTCCTCCGGCGATGTCGTCTCCCTCTGCCGGTTCTTCTCCCCTCTCCGGTTCTTCTCCTCTCTGCACTGTCTTCTCCCGGGTCTTCTCTCTCCGCTGCTTTCTCCCTCTTCTGCCGGGTCTTTTCTCTCCGCTGTCTTCTCCCTCTGTTCTCCTTCCAATGCTGCCTCAATGCACTCTCCCAGTGTAATGCTGGGTCTGCCGTGTGCCAATACTTATATAGCCACAGGGCGGGCCACCTGGTAACATCATCCAGATGCCCCACCCCCTGCCTCCCACGCCTCCCTATGAGTCTCAGAGGGGTCCGCAATAAAATCAGTTTCCATTCTGCACACCAACCTTTCCGCTTGCTCCCCCTGAGCCCTCGTTGCATTCTTGACCGCCTTAACCACCTGTATGAATACGCCCCACAAATAAGCTTTGAAAGCATCCCAGACCATATCTAGGTCAGAATGGTTAGAATGATCCTGCCAAAAGGTGGTTATTAAAGTGGTTATTCTATCATGTCCAGTAATTAGTGAGAGCCAGAAAGCGTTAAGCTTCCATGGGACATGCTGCAGGAGGGTGGTAGATATGGCATTCAAGAAGACAAGCACAGGGGAGTGGTCAGATATACCTCACACAGCATATTAAATATCTGCTGTAATGGAGACCATTGAGGTGGTACAAAGGCACAAATCAATTCTCGACAGAGACATATGCGTCTTCGAAAAGCATGAAAACTGCTTTTGAGTAAATCATCTTGTTATGCAATGATTTAGGCACTGCAAGCAAATCAAAAAGTACCAAAAAATTCAAATAGATGATGGTAAAATTAGGTTATAACTTCAATACCACTAATTATGAAACCCTTTGTCTTTCTCTTCAGGACCAATACCGCTTCTGCTATGAAAACGCCCTGGAATACTTGGAATCATGTGATGCCAGATAGCATCTATTATCATGTGGATGGCAACCACTTAGCCTTTGCCCTGTGGAAGAGGGATGTGCCAATCTGATATGTTTATTTTTGGGGCCAAAATCAAACTCAGTTCAGTCACCTTTCATAATGCAGTTTTTAAAAGGGCTTCTCTTAACTATCCCAAGAGGACAAGGATGGAGCCTATAAATACTCAAACTAAAACCGGGGTTTTTATTTGTATAGTCTAACCGTGTAGGGAGAAGGTGTCCCGTTTCCGATTCACCAACGGTAGGTGTACTATTATCTACGATAGACCGTAGTGTACTAAGGTTCATAAGGTCCCGCAAAAGTATCGTCTTCGCCATAACCAGGACTTCTCTTTCTGTTTCCCAAAGTATTAATCACCATAACTTCAATATTGGATTAAAATGGTAGTAGATAAACTTAAAAAACCATGAAAAACTAAACGAACGTCACGGATTTAGTAACGTATTGTTCTACTAAATGAGT
>BLSH010123018.1:150310-165536 GCA_018402905.1 Glandirana rugosa | reverse complement strand
TGCTCACCCATCCATGCTCACCCACCCAGCCGTGCTCACCCAGCCATCCATCCATGCTCACCCATCCATCCATCCATGCTCACCCACCCAGCCGTGCTCACCCAGCCATCCATCCATGCTCACCCACCCAGCCGTGCTCACCCAGCCATCCATCCATGCTCACCCAGCCATCCATCCATGCTCACCCAGACATCCATCCATCCGCACCCACCCAGCCATGCTCACCCATCCATCCATCCATGCTCACCCATCCATCCATCCACGCTCACCCAGCCATCCATCCGTGCTCACCCAGCCATCCATCCGTGCTCACCCACCCATCCGTGGCTCATCCATCCCCATCCATGGCTCATTTGTGCCTCATTCATGCTCATCCATACCACATCAGTTCTCATCCGTGACACATCCATGCCACTACAGTGCCCATCCGTGCCACTACAGTGCCCATCCATGCCACTACAGTGCCCATCCGTGCCACTACATTGCCCATCCATGCCACTACACTGCCTATCCATGCCACTACAGTGCCCACCTGTGCCACTACAGTGCCCATCCGTGCCATTCTACTGCTCATCCGTGCCAATACCCTGCCCATCTGTGCCACTACAGTGCCTATATATGCCACCACAGTGCCTCACAATAGTGTAAAAGGTAGTCAAATTAGATTCTAAATGTATGCCGCTAGAATACCTGACGGTGCTCCCTGTATGTGGTCCCGCTGTGTAAAAGTGTCACACATGTGGTATCGCAATACTCGGGAGAAGTAGCAGAATATATTTTAGGGTGTCATTTTTGCTAGGTACATGCTGTATGTTAGAAATACCGTATAAATGGACAACTTTGTGTAAAAAAAAATGCGTTTTCATTTTCTTTCCACATTTTCCAAAAACTTGTGGAAAAAATGACATGTTCAAAAGACTCATTATGCCTCCTAGCATATACGTTGAGGTGTTTGCTTTCCAAATGGGGTAATTTTTTTGGGCGTTTCAATTGTCCTGGTGCTCCAGGGCCTTCAAAAGTGCAAGAGGTAGTCAAGAAATGATATGTGTAATTTATGCTTCTAGAACGCCTGATGGTTCTCCCTGCATGTTGGGCCTCTGTATGTGGCCAGGTTGTGTAAAAGTCTCACACATATGGGATCGCCATACTGAGGTGGGGTAGTAGAATGTGTTTTAGGGTGTAATTTGTGGTATGCATATGCTGAGTGTGAAAAATAACCTGTTAATATATGACAATTTTGTGAAAAAAAAAGAAAAAAAAATCTTCAATTTGCAAAGAATTGTGGGAAAAAATTGAAACTTCAAAAAATTCACCATGCTACTTACTAAATACCCTGGAATGTCTACTTTTTAAAAAGGGGTCATTTGGGGAGTATTTGTACTTTCCTAACTTGTTAGTGTCTCAAGAAATGAGACAGGCCGTCAGTACATCAGGTGTGATCAATTTTCAGCGATTGGCACCATAGCTTGTAGACTCTATAACCTTCACAAAGACCAAATAATTTATACAAATTTTTTTTTTTTTTAACCAAAGATATGTAGCAGTATACATTTTGGCCAAAATTTATGAAGAAAAATTTGCAAAATTTTACAACAGAAAGGAAGAAGAATGCATTTCCTGACAGACTCCATGGCAGCCTATGTGTGGGTTTACCCCGCCCCCTCCACTCCTATAGGACTCCTCTACCATAAATTTAGCCTCACGGCTAGAGTTGAGCGAATCCGAACTGTAAAGTTCGGGTTCGTACCGGACTTTAGGGTGTCCGTGTCCTGAACCCGGACATTTGAAAAAAAGTCCGGGTTCGAGTTCGGGGTTTGGTTATTTTTTGCGCCTTTTGAATAGCTGCAGGGCAGCCAATCAACAAGCGTTTCACTCGTTTGCCCTTATAAGCCATCACAGCCATGCCTACTAATGGCCTCGATATGAGCTGGAGTCATGTAGCGCTGCATGTCACATGCTCTCAGACTAGTGTGGGGAGAGGATGCTGCCACCACTGTGAGGG
This sequence comes from Glandirana rugosa, assembly GCA_018402905.1. Classification (NCBI taxonomy): domain Eukaryota; kingdom Metazoa; phylum Chordata; class Amphibia; order Anura; family Ranidae; genus Glandirana; species Glandirana rugosa. The sequence continues at coordinate 163,534 of BLSH010123018.1, read as the reverse complement.
ACAGATTAGCGTTATAACATCATCTCATACTAGTATAGGGAGAGGTTCCTGCTCCTGGTGTGAGGAATAGATTAGCGTTCTAAAATCATCTCATACTAGTATAGGGAGAGGTTCCTGCCGCTAGTGTGAGGGATAGATTAGTGTTATAAACTCATCTCATACTAGTATAGGGAGAGGTTCCTGCCGCTGAAGCGAGGGACAGATTACCGTTATAAAATCATCTCATACTAGTATAGGGAGAGGTTCCTGCTGCTGGTGTGAGGGATAGATTAGCATTATAAAATCATCTCATACTAATAAAGGGAAAGGTTCCTGCTGCTGGTGTGAGGGATAGATTACCGTTATAAAATCATCTCATACTGGTGTAGGGAGAGGTTCCTGCTGCTGATGTTAGGGACAGATTACCGTTATAAAATCATCTCATACTGATGTAGGAAGAGGTTCCTGCTGCTGGTGTGAGGGACAGCTTACCATTATAAAACCATCTCATACTAGTATATGGAGAGGTTCCTTCTGCTGGTGTGAGGTGTGAGGGACAGATTAGCATTATAAAATCATCTCATAGTGGTGTAGGGAGAGGTTCCAGCTGCTGGTGTGAGGGACAGAGTACTGTTATAAAATCATCTCATACTAGTATAGGCAGAGGTTCCTGCTGCTGGTGTGAGGGACAGATTACCGTTATAAAATCATCTCATACTGGTGTAGGGAGAGGTTCCTGCTGCTGGTGTGAGGGACAGATTACCCTTATAAAATCATCTCATACTAGTATAGGGAGAGGTTCCTGCTGCTGGTGTGAGGGACAGATTACCGTTATAAAATCATCTCATACTAGTATAGGGAGAGGTTCCTGCTATTGGTGTGAGGGACAGATTACCATTATAAAATCATCTCATACTAGTATAGGGAGAGGTTCCTGCTGCTGCTGTGAGGGACAGATTACCGTTATAAAACCATCTCATACTAGTATAGGGAGAGGTTCCTTCTTCTGGTGTGAGGGACAGATTAGCATTATAAAATCATCTCATAGTGGTGTAGGGAGAGGTTCCTGCTGCTGGTGTGAGGGACAGATTACCGTTATAAAATCATCTCATATTAGTATAGTGAGAGGTTCCTGCTGCTGGTGTGAGGGACAGATTATCATTATAAAATCATCTCATGCTGGTGTAGGGAGAGGTTCCTGCTAGTGTGAGGGACAGATTACCATTATAAAATCATCTCATACTAGTATAGGGAGAGGTTCCTGCTGCTGGTGTAAGGGACAGATTACCGTTATAAAATCATCTCATACTAGTATAGGGAGAGGTTCCTTCTGCTGGTGTGAGGGATACATTACCATTATAAAATCATCTCATACTAGTATAGGGAGAGGTTCCTGCTGCTGGTGTGAGGGACAGATTACCGTTATAAAATCATCTCATACTAGTATAGGGAGAGGTTCCTGCTGCTGGTGTGAGGGACAGATTACCATTATAAAATCATCTCATACTATTATAGGGAGAGGTTCCTGCTGCTGGTGTGAGGGACAGATTACCGTTATAAAACCATCTCATACTAGTATATGGAGAGGTTCCTTCTGCTGGTGTGAGGGACAGATTAGCATTATAAAATCATCTCATAGTGGTGTAGGGAGAGGTTCCAGCTGCTGGTGTGAGGGACAGAGTACTGTTATAAAATCATCTCATACTAGTATAGGGAGAGGTTCCTGCTGCTGGTGTGAGGGACAGATTACCGTTATAAAATCATCTCATACTAGTATAGGGAGAGGTTCCTGCTGCTGGTGTGAGGGACAGATTACCGTTATAAAATCATCTCATACTGGTGTAGGGAGAGGTTCCTGCTGCTGGTGTGAGGGACAGATTACCCTTATAAAATAATCTCATACTAGTGTAGGGAGAGGATCCTGCTGCTGGTGTGAGGGGCAGATTAGTATTATAAAAAATAATATAAATGTGTGCTAAATAGTACATTTGCGTCCAGAATGAGGAGAGCGTCAAATAAGGGATGTGGTCGTGGTACTGCAGGTGTTGGTGGTGTTGGTGAAGCTCCTGTTGCAAGGAGAGGACGTGGTCGATCTGTGCCAGCTACACACAAGTTAAACACCTTCCTCGGGTGCGAGTAGCCGACAGAACCTTCAACGTTATATGGTAGGCCCGAATGCCACTCAAGGAATGGTGAGGCCAGAACAAGTACAGGCGATAGTAGATTGGGTGGCAGACAATGCCTCCAGTTCCTTCACATTGTCTCCCACCCGGTCCCTTGCTGAAAGCTCAGAGTTGGCACCTGAACCCCATGGCCATCTGTCTTTCACCTCAGTCCCTTGTAAATCAGCCATGCAGTCTGAGCCCCAAGTCATGCAGCAGTCTTATGCTTTTTGATGACTCTGCTGGTGTGCATTCCATGGGCCATCCACATAGCCCTGCCCCAGAAGTGGAAGACATTGAGTGCACCGATGCCCAACCACTTCTGTTTCAGGATGAGGACATGGAAACACCACCGCAGCACGTCTCTGATGATGACGAAACTGCTGCGGCTTTCTACTGTGTGCAAACTGACAAGGAGGGCAGTGGTGAAGAGTGGGTGGAAGATGATGTGGAGGATGATGAGGTCCTAGACCCCACATGGAATGAAGGTCATGCGAGTGACGTGTGCAGTTTGGAGGAAGAGGTGGTGGTCGCACAGAGGCACCAGCACAGCAAAAGAGGAAGCAGGTTGCAAAAGTCCCCTAGACAGTACGCCTGCTACTCCCCTCCGCACCCAGGGACCTAGCACACCAAAGGCAACTCAAAGGAGTTCCCTGGCGTGGCAATTTTTCAGACAATGTGCTGACGACAAGACACGAGTGGTTTGCATGCTGTGCAATCAAAGCCTGAAGTGAGGCATAAATGTTCTAAACCTGAGCACAGCCTGCATGACCACGCATCTACATGCAAAGCATGAACTGCAGTGGAATAAATACCTCAAAATCCAAGAGAGGTCTCGGCTCCTCCTGCTTCCTCTTCTGCTGCTGCCTCGGCCTCTTCCTCCACCTCTACAGTGCCAGTGTCACCTGCCACCCAGCAAACAGACGATGTGACAGCAACGCCACCATATCTGCCACCGTCCCCGAGCATTTCCACACCATGGTCCCATGGAAGCTTACAGCTGTCCATCTCCCAAACACTGGAGAGAAAGGGGAAGTTCCCCCCTACCCACTTGCGATCCCTGGCCCTGAATGCCAGCATTTTAAAATTCCTGAAATTCCTGGCCTTTGAAATGCTGTCATTCCGTCTGGTGGACAAGGACAGTTTTAAAAACCTGATGGCGGTGGCTGTCCCACAGTATGTGGTTCCCAGCCGCCACTACTTTTCCAGGCGAGCCATCCCTTCCCGGCACAAACAAGATCAAGTGTGCACTGCGCAATGCCATCTGTGGCAAGGTCCACATAACCACTGATACGTGGACCAGTAAGCACGGGCAGGAACGCAATATCTCGTTAACTGCACACTGGGCAAATGTAGTGGCGGGTGGGCCTGAGGCGGATAGCAGATTGGCGCATTTCCTTCTGCCACCGAGGATTGCAGGGCATTTCTCTTTGCCTCCTGTTGCCTCCTCCTCCTACTCCTCTTCCTCCTCCTCTACCACATCCAGGGGGAAACGACAGCAGGCTGTTTTAAAACTGATATGTTACCCCACACTAAAACTGATAAACCCCACACTGCGCAGGAGCTGTGCACGGGCATTGAACAACAGACCGATGAGTGGTTGTTGCCACTGAGCCTCAAGCCCGGCATGGTGGTGTGCGATAATGGGCGAAATCTCGTAGGAGCTGTGGGCCTAGCCGGTTTGATGCACATCCCTTGCCTGGCGCATGTGCTGAATTTGGTGGTGCAGAAATTTCTAAAAAACTACCCAGATATGTCAGAGCTGCTGTAGAAAGTGTGGGCCATCTGTGGGCGCTTTCAGCGTTCTCACCCTGCTGCTGCTCTCCTGTCTGCGCTGCAGCGGAACTTTGGCCTTCCCGCTCACCGCCTCCTATGCGACCACCTTGCACATGCTGGAGAGACTGTGCGAGCAGCAGCAGGCAATAGTGGAGTTTCAGTTGCAGCACGTACGGGTCAGTCGCTCTGCGGAACAGCACCACTTCACCACCAATGAGTGGGCCTGTGTACCATATTGCAGTGTTTTGAGTACTCCACCAACATGGCCAGTGCCGATGACGCTGTTCTCAGCGTTACTATCCCACTTCTATGTCTCCTTGAAAAAACACTTTGGGCGATGATGGAAGAGGATGTGGCACAGGAGGAGGAGGAAGAGGGGTCATTTCCATGGTTATCAGGCCAGTCATTCATAAGTGGCTTGGAGGGTGGGTTCCTGCACCAGCATAGGCCAGGTAAAAAGTTTTCAAGCCAGGGCACAGTTCTGGAGCATGAGGAGGACAAGGAAGATGATGATGAGGAGGAGGAGGAACTGTGTTCACAGCAGGGTGGCACCCAACACAGCTCGTGGGCATCACTGGAGCGTGGCTGGGGGGATACGGAGAACACAGATGATACACCTCCCACAGAGAACAGCTTGTCTTTGCCTCTGGGCAGCCTGGCACACATGAGCGACTACATGCTGCAGTACCTGCGCAACGACAGCTGAGTTGCCCACATTGTAAATTGTGCTGATAACTGGGTGGCCATCCTGCTGGATCCCCGTTACAAGGACAACGTGCCGTCCTTAATTCCCTCACTGGAGTGTGATCGGAAGATGCACGACTACAAGCGCACGCTGGTAGACGCAGTGCTGAGGGTATTCCCAAATGACACCGGGGGCTCAGTGGAAGCACAAGGCAAAGGCAGAGGAGGAGGAAGAGGTCACCAACGCAGCTGTGGCACCGCCAGCACCTCAGAAGGCAGGGTTAGCATGGCCGAAATGGGGAAAAGCTTTGTCAGCAGCATGCGACAACAAACAGCACCACCAGCAACGTCTTAGCAGGAGGCAGCATTTCAGCAACATGGTCGAACAGTATGTGTGCACACGCCTACACATGCTGACTGATGGGTCTGCCCCATTCAACTTCTGGGTCTCCAAATTGGGCACATGGCCTGAGCTTGCCCTTTATGCCTTGGAGGTGCTGGCCTGCCCTGCAGCCAGTGTATTGTCTGAACATGTGTTTAGCACGGCAGTGGGCGTTATCACAGAAAAGCGCAGCCGCCTGTCCGCAGCCAACGTGGACAAGCTAACCTTTATTAAAATGAACCAGGCATGAATCCCACAAGACTTGTTTGTACCTTGTGCAGAATAGACATTTATACCGGCCTCACACAGCCATTGGTATACTTAAGTGAATGTATCCTTTTTTTTTTAATACATCTCAATATTTTGGGGGCTACCCCAATTAGAAAAAAACAAACAAACAAAAAACAGTGTTGGCTACCTCCTCCTCCTTCTCCACCGCCACGGTCACCACCTCCTCAACCACCTACTCCACATCCACCTCCTCCTCCATTTTTAATTTTTTTTTATGGGATTTTAAGTTATTTCCCTATCCACATTTGTTTGCAGGGCACTTGCCCTACTCTTACCCCCATTTTGCTTCCTTTTGCAGCCCTCTAGCCCTTTCCAGGACTTTTTTAGAGCCATTTTTGTGGCCAATAATTTGGGTCACCATTGACTTCAATGGGGTTCGGGGTCAAGTTCGGGGCCGAACTCGAACTTTTTCGTGAAGTTCGGCCGAACCCGCCGAACCCAAACATCCAGGTGTCCACTCAACTCTACTCACGGTTCATACCTGTGTTCCTTTTTTGTCCTCCTCCAGGACCTGTGCAGTTCAGACCATCGGTGCATTCTGGGCACTAGTCCCCAGCCTGGAGCGGGGCAGATGAGGTGTAGTGGTGTTCCCCGACGCCCAGGGCCCAGCTACGGCGGGCGAGTGGCAGTAGGCCAGGAAGATCCCCAGGAGGGGAGGCCGGTGGTTGCCCATGGAGAATGCCTATATGCCGGCAGGGTCTCAAGGAAGGGTAAGGCCCCATGGCAGCATTTGTTTTTATTGCCTGTGCGGTTCTTGCCACTTACTTGTGTCCCGTCCTACCCTGGGTGCCCCTAGGCGGTGTGTCCGGTATCGGTGGTGCCTGGAACGCATCTGCGCTCCACAGTCACTTTCCATATAGATCTTGCCAGCCACAGGCTCTCCGGTGCAGGCGCGGCTCTCCAGTGCAGAGTAGAGGCTGCTAGACTCACGCGCAGTGGACCCGGTGGTCCGGGCGGCACGTGCGCAGTGTGATGCGGATGACGCGGCCGGTGGGGAATTCAAATGGCTGTCAGCCCTGATACAGAGCGGGTCTGTCTGCAGGCTTTGTGGTGGCTTCCTCGAGCTGGATCCCTCTTCCTCCCACCTAGGCTCCGGATAGAGCATGGAATGCTGGGGGGAGGAGAAGTGAATTTCACTTACTCTATTTTGCTTCTCCCTAGGCATCTGTTCCTGCGTACAGGAGTATAGATCACTCACCACCCCCTAGTGGCCAGCCCCTACCTAGCAGTTATGGTGGAGGGCTGGGCGGGGGGGCACCTATGGGCATGTATGTGTTTTCTCTGCACCCTAACTGATACATGTTACTTGTGCCTGTACGTCTCTTCTCTTTGTCCTCTCATTTTAGCCCTCCCAGGTCTGATTGTCAAGGCTCTTCACGGGATGCCAGAGACCTTGCCAGACGACAGCATCGCTCTTTGTCTAAGTCCGGACACCATAGGTCCCAGTCACGGGGCTGACATTACAGAAGAAGCTCTCACTCTTCCGCAGGTGCAAGTCCTGCTGGGGTTTTGGCGCCAAGGCGCCTGAGGGAAAGTTGCTTTGTGAAGCGTGTTATTCCCGGGCGGTGAAGGGAGACCAGCAGGCTAACCCTAGCCTTGGTATGGAGGCGATAGTGAGACGGGTGGTTCAGCAATCACTGAGAGAATTTGGCCCGTCTCACGCTCATAGCCAACCCTCCACCAGGGGCTCCCTGGAGGGCTTGACCCATTAGGAGCCGGGCCCATCCCATCCAAGCTTTACTCCCCTGGACTCCTCGGATACCGAGATAGATGGGGAGGACTTAGCGGGCTTTGATGCAGCCTTGATCCCGCCACTAATTTAACCGTTAAGGAAGCCTTGAAGTGGGAGGAGCCAGTTACTTCTCCAGCAAAGCAAAGGAAGTTCTTCAAACATTTAAGTAAGGATCGTCCCAACTTCCCGCTTCTCCCAGAGCTAAAGGATATCCTAAAGGAAGAATGGAAAAGGTTTCTCTGTCCAACAAAACGACCAGACCCTATCCCTTCAAGGAAGAGAAAGTCAAAAATTTAGAGTCCGCTCCATTGGTAGAGGTGGCAGTAATGAGGCTGGCAAAACATGTCACCCTCCCCTTGGAAGATGCCGTGTCGTTCAGAGATCCTCTGGAGAGGAAGATTGACTTAGACCTCAAAAGAATCTACATGGCTTGTAAACCAGCTTTGGCCCTGGCGGCCATGTCAAAAGCAATGGAGGTCTGGACTGAAGATATAGATACTCTGCTAAGTGGGCTTTCGCTGGAAATAGCCAAGAACTCACCCTTACGTGAGATGAAGTGGGTATCGGCCTTCCTAGGGGAGGCCGCCCCAGACCTTATTTGTCTGGTGGCGCAGGTAATGCTGTCCTCGGTTAAAGATAAACGGGCTCTTTGGTTTCGTCCCTGGCTCGCAGACCCATCCTCTAAACAGGCCTGGTGTAAGATTCCCTTTGAGGGGTCCTCTCTGTTAGGTAACAGGCTGGATAAGGCCATTGCCAGGGCCACCGGGGTAAAGTCAGGGTTCCTCCCACAGGATAGGTGACTATTTGGTCAGAAGAAGCCCCAGTCAAGAAGACAAGGCTCGGAACGAGCTAGAGAGGCCCGAAGCTATAGACCTTGGCGAGACTTCAGGCGTAATTGGAGGAGAGGTCAACCCTCCACCCAACGAGCACAGAAGAACTCAACACCCACAGGGCACGAGTCCGCTAAGGCTTTTTGAGATTGGGCCCACCCAAGCAGGCCAGTTGGGGGCGCGTTTGCTTCGCTTCTGGCATGTTTGGGCGGCCTCGATCTCGGATGCCTGGGTCATCAGGACAGCTTCCACCGGGCACTCCTGGTGCACTCCTTTGTGCCTCGCAAAGCCTCCAGTGCTCAGAGTCACTCCTACGTTAATCCCACAGTCGGAAGAGAAATGGTCAATTCTCCTGGCTTACGTAGACTCGCTGGTGGCCCAAGGGGAAGCAGTTCCGGTCCCAGAAGAGGGAAAATTTCAGGGTCTATACTCCCCTCTTTTCCTGGTCCAGAAAAGAAATGGTTCCTGGAGACTGGTCATAGATCTTACACATCTAAACAGGTTTATCAAGGGAGAGAAATTCAGGATGGACACCTTGTCACCGATTCAACACGCAGTTCAGCCAGGCGATTGGATGGTGTCTATAGATCTGAAAGACACTTATTTCCACATACCAGTGGTGGAGGGGTAGCACAAGTACCTTTGCTTTGTGGTGGAACAGAGACACCTCCAGTTCACTTACCTCGACGACCTACTCATCCTGGCACAGGACAAGAGTCAGCTGCTCTCTCACTGGTCCCAAGTAATCGCCACACTGCAGGAGTTTGGCTGGTTACTCAGAGACTCGTGTACTTGGGAGCGCAGTTCGATACAGCTGAAAACACAATCTCTCTGCCGGTGGAAAAAATTGCAGTAATCCGGGACCGGTTGTGACCAGCCCTGTCGTCATTACATCTCAGGGCATTTCACTGTCTCAGCATAATTGGCACCATGGTCTCCACATCTCTCATGGTCAAGTGGGCCCTGTGGAGAATGCGCCCGTTCCAAACAGGTTTCCTGCAACAGTGGCGGCCGGACAAAGGTGACCACACTATCCGAATAACTGCGGCCATGATGGACAGTCTGCCGTGTCGGCTACAGACCAGCAACCTCCTCAGGTGCCATTCCATATCCCCACCTGCGTGGGTAGAGGTCACAACGGACACCAGCAACACAGGATGGGGTGGCCCACTGCGGGACAGAGGTAGCCCAAGGAAGATTGGGCCCACTTCCCCGCATGCCAGTCTCCAACGTCCTGGAGCTGCGGGCAGCCCATCATGCTCTCCAAGCCTTTCGCCATCAGTTAGTAGGCAAAGCAGTCCTACTGAGAATGGACAATGTGGCAGCAGTCTCATATGTGAGGAGGCAGGGCAGGACACAAAGTCCATCCCTGTTACAAGAGATGGAGCCAGTCTTATGGGCCCAGAGGTTCCTGACAGACATGACCGCAGCCTACATCCTGGGGAGTCTGAACACCCAGGTGGACTTTCTCTCCAGGGTACAGTTGAACAACGGGGAATGGTCGCTACACCTGGAGGTGTTTTCCTGGATCCAGTCTCTGGGAGTCGACCTAGAGGTCGATCTCTTTTCCTCCCCTCTGAACTACAAGCTCAGCAAGTATTACACACGGGGCCAGTGCCCCCAAGCAGTCAGAGTAGATGCTTTGACGGACTGCTGGAGGTTCAGGAGGGCTTACGCCTTCCCTCCAATACCCATCATTCTGCGCTTCCTGCAGAGGCTTCGGTCCCAGGAAGCCAAAGTCATAGCGGTACTACCCTTCTGGACCAACAGGCCCTGGTTCATGCTTCTGACTCAGCTCAGCTACAAAGCCCTGGTACCTCTTCCTCTCAGACCAGATGTCCTGTCTCAGGGGACAGCCCTGCACCCATGTCCAGCACGACTACGCCTGATGGTCTGGTTTTAGAGAGCGAGAGGTTCGAAGCCTTGGGCTGTACCCCTTGGGTAATCTCTACATTGATGAGTTCCAGGAGATCCAGTACTAATAAAGTATATGGGAGGATATAGTCCAGGTTCTCTGATTTTGTGTCTTCAAAGGGAAGATCTGTGAGAGACGCTGGGTTACAGGAAGTTCTAGAATTCCCACAGTCTGGACTCGATTTGCCTCTGTCGGTCAGCTCACTGAGGATACAGGTATCGGCCCTGTCAGCGTTCACAGGAGTAACTTGGGCATCCAGCCCCCTGGTCCGCCAATTTTTCAGAAGGGCAGCAAGGCTAAGACCGCAAAGGAGGGCGAGGTTCCCGAAATGGGATCTACCCTTAGTTCTTGACTTTCTGGTCAAACCAGCATCTAGTGGAGTCAACATGGCATCAGTGAGAGACTTGTCCGCAAAAGCGGCCTTCCTGGTTGCAATAACCTCGGCCAAGAGGGTCTCAGAGATTGGGCCTTGGGCCACAAAGAGCCATTCTTGGCGTTCTTTCCGGGCTGAGTGGTGCTGATCCCGATGCTCGGGGCGAGGCCCAAAGTGACTTCACTCATGAAAATCAGGAGATTACCCTGCCCACTTTCCGGTTTCCAGAATCCATGAAAGCTCATCCCCTGGATGTAGGGGAAACACTGAAAGCCTATCTGCAGGCTACAGCTACTTTCAGACTCTCAGAAAAACCTGTTTGTTCTGTTTTCTGGAAAGAACAAGGGACGAGAGGCTTCTTCCAGAACAATTGCAGCCTGGATTATCCAGACCATCCAGAGGGCTTACAGGGCTAGGGGCTTGGCCCCTCCGGAGGCAGTGACAACGCACTCCACCAAGGGCATCGCTATGTCTTGGGCAGTGGCTCGACATGTAGCTCCGGAAGTCATGTGTAGGATGGCCTCATGGTCCTTGCTGAATACTTTTGTGATGCACTACTGTGTGGAACCAGCGTCATTGTCTTCCATTAATTTTGGCTTAAGAGTATTGTCAGCCGACAATGTGAATGAAAAAAATTCTGTTCAGCATTCCCACCCGTGGTTTTTTTTTTGGCTAGTTAAGTCCCACACATAGGCCGCCATGGAGTCTGTCAGGAAAACGTAAAATACCCTGTCAAATACTTACTGTAATTTTCCTTTCCTGATGGACTCCATGGCAGCCGGAGTCCCCACCCTCGAGTCTAGAGGAGGGGCTATATATGGAACACAGGTATGGGCCGTGAGGCTAAATTTATGGTAGAGGGGTCCTATAGGAGTGGAGGGGGCCGGTTAAACCCACACGTAGACTGCCATGGAGTCCATCAGGGGAAAATTACAGTAAGTATTTGACAGGGAATTTTCCATTTTTTTTTACAAAATTTTCGTTTTTTTTTTTATAGCGCAAAAAATAAAAAACACAGCGGTGATTAAATACCACCAAAAGAAAGCTCTATTTGTGTGAAAAAAGGACAAACATTTCATATGGGTACAGTGTTGCATGACTGAGTAATGGACATTCAAAATGTGAGAGCACTGAAAGCTGAAAATTGGTCTGATTGTCAGTGCCCAGTGGTTAAGGCAGTTCTGGAAAATAATGGTGACTACACAAAATATTGGCAAATTGAGCCCAATTTGACAACAGGAAACTGTTCATCTTTATGCACTGAAGCTGGCACGTTCCCTGAGTTTTTACAGCAAGATGGTGCACCACCACATTATGGGTGTCAGGTCCAAGCATTCCTAGATGAACAGTTTCCTGGAAAGTGGATTGGTCGTCGTGGGCCAGTTGAATGGCCCCCAAGGTCTCCCTATCTGACCCCCTTAGACTTTTATGTTTGGGGTCATCTGAAGGCAATTGTCTATGCTGTGAAGATACAAGATGTGCAGCACCTGAAACTACGGATACTGGAAGCCTGTGCTAGAATTTCTCCTGCGGTGTTGCGATCAGTGTGTGAAGAGTGGGAGAAGAGGGTTGCATTGGCAATCCAACACAATGGGCAGCACATGGAACACATTTTATAAGTGGTCAGAAACTTGTAAATAACTCATGAAAGAATAAAGTTACGTTAAAACCAAGCACACCATTGTTTTTCGTGTGAAATTCCCAATAATTTTGATGTGTCACATGACCCTCTTCCTATTGAAAAAACAAAAGTTGGATTCAAAATGTCCGACTTCAAAATGGCCGCCATGGTCACCACCCATCTTGAAAAGTTTCCCCCCTCACATATACTAATGTGCCACAAACAGGAAGTTAATATCACCAACCATTCCCATTTTATTTAGGTGTATCCATATAAATGGCCCACCCTGTATATATCTGCTACCAAGGGTCTTCTTTTATACTGTGGATGGGGTTCTAATTTTATAGCTGTGCCATTAGCCCTTCTCATTTGCATATTATGAGCAATCCAGTCACGGAATGCAAAGAAATGCATAAAAAAAAAATTAACTCAAAATAATATTCAAAAATGTGATCAGACAAAAAGTTTACAAAAACAATGATTCTAAAGCATACCTATAATATTTCAAAAATAAAACCCTATATATATATATATATATATATATGTATGTATGTATGTATATACACATACACAGTAGAGCTGTGCTCATAAGTTTACATACCCTGGCAGAAATTATGATTTCTTGGCCATTTTTCAGAGAATATGAATGATAACAATAATTCATGGTTAGTGTTTGGCTGAAGCCATTTATTATCAATCAACTGTGTTTACTTTTTTAAATCATAATGACAATAGAAACTACCCAAATGATCCTGATCAAAAGTTTACATACCCCAGTTCTTAATACCGTGTATTGCCCCCTTTAACATCAATGACAGCTTGAAGTCTTTTGTGGTATTTGTGGATGAGGCTTTTTATCTTCTCAGATGGTAAAGCTGCACATTCCTCTTGGCAAAAGCCTCCAGTTCCTGGAAATTCTTGGGCTGTTTTGCATGAACTGCATTTTTGAGATCTCCCCAGAGTGGCTCAATGATATTGAGGTCAGGAGACTGAGATGGCCACTCCAGAACCTTCACTTTATTCTGCTGTAGCCAATGACAGGTCGACTTGGCCTTGTGTTTTGGATCATTGTGTCATGTTGGAATGTCCAAGTACGTCCCATGCGCATCTTCCTGGCTGATGAATGCAAATATTCCTTTAGTATTTTTTGATAACATACTGCATTCATCTTGCCATCAATTTTCGTGTCTCTGTTCGGAGTTTGGAAGACCGTGTTTCAGTAAACCCAACTACTCTGGTTTTGACTCGAAAAACCGGTGTTGGTATTTGAGATGTAAACCTCTCCTCTGTTGTTTCGGACACTTTGTGTCTCCACCTAGCGACTACAAAACCCCTACACACTCGATGTTTCCGTGTCCTTTAAACCAGTTTTAACTACCGTTCTACTTACGTCATACAATAGTTTTTTATGATTTCCTTATAAACGTAAGTAGTCGGTCCTTCTACGCGTACCCTGCATGAACCTGTAAGGTTGTACTG
>BLSH010123018.1:96295-115943 GCA_018402905.1 Glandirana rugosa | reverse complement strand
CTGCTCTCATCCCAGGACCCCCTCTCTGCTCTCATCCCAGGACCCCCTCTCGGCTCTCATCCAAGGAACCCCTCTCTGTCCTCATCCCAGGGCCCCCTCTCTGTCCTCATCCCAGGACCCCTCTCTGTCCTTATCTCAGGGGTCACTCTCTGTCCCCATCCCAGGTGTCCCCTAAACACCAACTGTGATAGAGGGCTCAGGACAGTAGGGGCTTGTTTACGTTCACAGTTTGAGGGTGGTAAAACCTCATAGCTGAGCCCTGTTTTTACTCACCCCCAACCACACCCCCTTTAACTGCAGTGGGCTGGGGTGTACACGTGTTGCAGCAGCAGCAGGAATTATACACCCTGTCACGCTTGGCAGGTGTAGTGCCTGCCAAGCGTAACCCATTCAAGTGAATAGGGCTGCTCTGCAAAGGCCGTGCTACCTTGTGTACAGTGAAAAAGGGTTAAAGCAGGCAGTGAGGAGGTATTGTATTGCCTTTAACCCCTAGGATTGCACACTAGCATGCTGCAACTGTGTGCATTGCACATAGTTGCAGGGTGTTTGCAGAGGGGGACCCATTCACTTGAATGGATCGCGATCACCCACCAAAAGCAACAGGGGTTTAATTCCTGCTGCAGCAAGTGTACAGCCTCAGCTGCTGCCACTGCAGCTAAAGGGGTAGGGGTGAACGTATGTGATGTGGGCACAGTGCAATAAGTAGGTGGTGTTTTGTGTGGCTTGAGTGTGGACTGGGACACAGGGGGGCCCCATGACCTCCTATTGCCCGGAGGCCCCATGGGTTGTCAGTCCGCCCCTGATGGGGACATAATAGATCTACTGATCCCTGTCACTGGGATCAGTTAGATCTCTTATGACCATAATAGCCCAGCTCCCCCACAGTTAGAATACGCCCAGGGAACATAGTTAACCCCTAGATCGCCCCCTGCAGGTTAACCCCTTCACTGGCAATGACATTTACATAGTAATCAGTGGACATTTAAATTTCTGATCGCTGTGTAATGTCAATGGTCCCAAAAAAGTGTCAAAAATGTCCGACATGCCCGCCCCAATATCGCAGTACCGCTAAAAATCACAGATCGCCGCCATTACTAGTAAAAAAGAAAAAAAATTAAAACCCCAGAAATGAATTATCATCAGTAAACGAATATATATCGGCCAAAACCGATGAAAAAAAATGTTTTTGTATATTTTTTTTTTGGATTTGAATTTTAGCAAAAAGTAAGAAATATTGTTTTTTTTGCAAAATTGTTGCTCTTTCTTTGTTGATAGCGGCGATCAGAAATGACGCAGCAGTGATCAAATACCACCAAAAGAAAGCTCTATTTGTGGGAAAAAAAGGACGTAAATTTTGTTTGGGTACAACGTCGCATGACTGCGCAATTGTCAGTTAAAGCGACGCAGTGCCGAATCGCAAAAAGTGCTCTGGTCCTAACCTGGGAAATCCTTCTGGGGCTGAAGTGGTTAAGATATCGTACAGCATTGTTCAAAACTTTTTTGGGCACTAGTAGTGGAAGCCTGGGGTAATTTACTATACACTGTAAATAGCTGGTTGTTAAGGAGTGGCCAGACCACATGCCCTCAACATGGGGGGGTACTTTGGGGTAGGGGGGCTCTTCCGCACAACCCTGGTAGGTGGTTTTGGGGGTCTGTTGGTCAGGGCTTATCCAAATCTGGAAGCTCGGCACTATCAAAAACACAGGAGGCAGTTTTTGACAAGTCCTCCCGTGTAGATCCATCGTCAATCACGAAGCCCACTGCCGCCGCCGACCCAAAAAAAAAAGAAAAAAACTTGGCTCCCGCCATCTGACAGCTCTGCCGCTAAAGAAAACAAAGGGACGGCGTTACGCAGTGATGTCACCAAGTGGTCCTGCCCCCTGACATCACAGACCCAGCATGCCCCCTGCCCCTTAGTTTATTTAGCGGCAAGAGGCGGCCGAGCTGTCAGACGGCGGGAGCCTTCACCAGGAGCAGAGCTTTTTTTTCGGTCGGCGGAGGCAGCAGGCATCATGATTGACGATGGATCTACGACGATGGGGACATTTTATAAAATTGAGGTTTTTTTTAATAAAGGACTTGTCAAAAATTGCCTGCTGTGTTTTTTTACACTGCACTTTTGTTTCTGGTGAATGAGTGAGGGTACTTTGTGCCCCATACTCATTCACATAGGGGGCAGGATTTGGGGGCCCCCTTGTTACAGCACACCCCTCCCCCACATTCAGGGCATGTGGGCTGGTATGGTTCAGGAAGGGGGGTGCTTGCTCGCCCCTCCCTTTACTTACCTGCCAGGCTGCATGCTGGGTTAAGGGTCTGGTATGGATTTTGGGTGGGACACCACGTCTTTTTTTTAAAAAAAAATTGGAGTAGGGGTTCCCCTCAAAATCCATACCAGACCAGAAGGGCCTGGTGTGGATTGGGGGGAGGGGAGCACGCTGTTTTTTTTCTTAATATTTCATTGCCAACAATTCTTTTCTTTTACGTTCAGCTGTCAGCGGCCGCTGATGACTCATCAGTTGTTAAGGATATGGCGGCTGCCCACTCCTTAACAACCATGTTGTTTACTGGTTGTTAAGGATGCCAGCGGCTGCTGTTTCCTTAACCCCTTCCTTACCCGGCACTTAAACCCCCCTCCTGCCCAGACCAATTTTTGGCTTTCAGCACTGTCGCATTTTGAATGACAATTGCGAGGTCGTGCGACGTTGTACCCAAATAAAATTTGCGTCCTTTTTTTCCCACAAATAGAGCTTTCTTTTGGTGGTATTTGATCCCCTCTGCGTCATTTCTGATCGCCGCTATAAACAAAAAATGAGCGACAATTTTGCAAAAAAGAACAATATTTTTTACTTTTTGCTAAAGTACAAATCCATTAAAAAAATTATTCATCAGTTTTGGCTGATTTATATTCTTCTACATATTTTTGGTAAAAAAAAAACCGCAATCGGCGTATATTGATTGGTTTGCGCAAAAGTTATCGCGTCTACAAACTGGGAATTGATTTCTGGCGTTTTTATTATTTTTTTTTTTTTTACTAGTAATGGCGGCGATCTGCGATTTTTATCGGGACTGCGATATTGGGGCGGACATGTCGGACATTTTTGACACATTTTTGGGACCAATGACATTTATACAGCGATCAGAAATTTAAATGTCCACTGATTACTGTATAAATGTCATTGGCATTGAAGGGGTTAACCTGCAGGGGGCAGTGAAGGGGTAAATATGTTCCCTGGGTGTGTTCTAACTGTGGGGGGGCAGGGCTGGCCGGGACATGACAGATCTAACTGATCCCAGTGACAGGGATCAGTAGATCTGCTATGTCCCCTGTCACAGAACGGGGAACCGCCGTGTTTACAACGGCGGTTCCCCGTTCTGAGGCTCCTAAAGGCGATCGCCGGGTCTCGGGCGGACATCGAGTCCGCCCGACCCACGGGCACGCTCGCGCAGCGTGCGGCGCGCACGCGCGAGCCGCCGCTGCCGCCAGGGGGCGCGCCTGGAGCGTACGCAGTGGAGGACGTCCATTGACGTCCTCCGGGCATTTCAGGTCCGCGCTGGAGCCGTACTTCGGCTATAGCGCGGACCTGAAGTGGTTAAATAATGCATACTGGGACCAATACTTATTTACCAAATGCATTTATTTATGTTTTTTCCTTTTGCGAACTGACTTTAACTCTTGTTTTATGCGGTATTTACCAAGAGTTTTTGCTTGTGGTAAATGCCGCATAAAACAATAGTGAATTGACATTTTCAGCATCGCATGCGGTATTTTTGCGAAAATACCAAAATGCCGAATGTGATCTGCTTTTGTGAGTGGAGCCCATTGTCACTAGAGCAAGAACAGGGTCACTATGGTGCCATTGTACTGCTGTGGTGGTGATCATGTGCAGTAGCTGGCTGCTCTGAAATCACTGTATGTCAGTGCTCCCAGTCATTGTCTTTGACCACTGCCACAGCAATACAATGTGACTAAACCAGTGTTGCCAACCATTGCAGTGTCCCTAATCACCGCCACACCAGTCAGTGTCTCTATCCCCATATACTTTCTGCACAGCATACGTACATCTCTTGCTGCTGCATCTGTAGCTAAGAGGGTAACAGCTGAGGGGATGTAAAACCTCAAGGTTTTACCACCCCCCTCAACCTCACGTGTGAACAAGCCCTAATAGTATCACCGCTGATAAACAGACCAGTGCAGCCAGCAACAGTCTTCCTCATCATCGCCACAAAAGTCCCAATGTCACAAGACCAGTGCATGCCAGCAACAGTGTTCCTTATCACATCACACCAGTCATAGTGTCACCAGACCAGTGTATGCTAGCAAAACCGTCCCTGATTGTCATTACACCAATCTCAGTGTCACCAGACCAGTGTAAGTCAGCAACAGTGTTCCTGACCCCCACTACAAAAGTCTCAGTGTCACCAGACTGGTGCAGGCAACAACAGTGTTCCTGATTACAGCCACACCAGTGCAATGTTGCCCCTGCCTTCCACCTGTACTGACCCTGGCCTGTTTATTGACTATGTTTCTGCCTGCTGCCTGGACTCATCCTTTGTTTACTGACCATGTCTCTGCCTGTCACCTGAAGTGACCCATCTACACATCTGACTGACTACATTCCTGTGAGACACCAGTCCCAGTCATCCCCTGTGGACAACTGCACTCCTGGAACCACAGGATTTTTTTTTCCTTTCTTCAGTATCTTGTGCTTCTTAGTCAGTGAACATAGCATTCCTGGGAGCAATCATACTAGCTCATTATGAAATGCTTACCTCAGAACGAAGCTCCGACGGGTCCGCTCAGTCCCCGCAGAGGGAGCCGACATGTTCCCTCGGAGGTCCTTCTGGGTACGCTGCTCCGGCGATGTGAGTGGCCGGAGCCGCGAGACGTCACTCCCGCTCATGCATACGTGCCATACGTCAGCGGCTGCATTTAGGACGAATATCTCCTAAACCATGCAGGTTTAGGAGATATCAATTTTACCTACAGGCAAACCTTATTATAGGCTTACCTGTAGGTAAAATTAAAAAAAATGGGTAGACAACTGCTTTAAGTAAAGAATTTAAAAAAAGCCCCACACGTGTTACCACCATAATCGGGAGGAAAAGGAGAATGTGTTTTGGGTTGTAATTCTATGTATGCCCATGCTGTGCATGAAAAATATATTATTAAATTGACAACTTTGTGTAAAAAATTTAATTTTCATTTTCTTTCAGCAATTATCCAAAAACGTGTGTACTTACCGTACTCCTAAAATCCTTGTGTTGTTTACTTTCCAAACTGTGGTCATTTTGTGGGTGTTTCTACTGTGGTGGTGCTCCAGGTCCTCCAAAAATGTGATACATAATCAGGAAATTAGATGTGTAAATTATGCCCCTAGAAAGCCTAGAGGTACTCTTTTGGATTTTTGACCTCTCTGTGTGGCTAGACTGTGAAAAAGTCTCAGACACGTGGTAGGAGTAGCAGTTTGAGTGGTAGCAGTGTGCGTTTTGAGGTGTAATGTCTATGATGTGTGTTAGAAATATCTTATTAATTGGCAACTTTATGTAATAAAAAAAAATACATTTTCACTTTCTTTCCTGCATTTTTCATACACTTGTGGTAAAATGTAATGACATTTTCAAAAGACACTATTTCTATTGGAAAATATTTAGGGGTGTTTGTGTTCCAAAATGTGGATATTTTGTGGGTGTTTCTCTTGTCCTGGCACTTCAGGGACTCAAGAAATATGAGAGTAAACTCACACATGTGGTATCCCCCCATAACTTAAATTACAAATTTGTGAAAAAAAATGTAATATCTTAATTTTACAACAAATAGTGAAAAAAAACTTCAAAAACACTTACTATCACTCACCATGCCTCTTACTATATACCTTGGACTGTTTACTATACCATCGTTTGCAGACTCTATAAATTTCATACAGACTAAATAATATATGCTGGTTTGGGTCATTTTTACCAAAGAAATGTAGAAGAATATATTGACCCAAATTTATGAAGAAAAATTATTTATTTGCCAAAAGATTATTTTTCAAATTTTTCTGTCTTTTTTCCTTTAAGCATCAAAAACTAAAAAACCAAGTGGCAATTAATACCAAACAAAAGTTTTATCTATCTCCAAAAAATTATATAAAATAATTTTGGTTGAATGTTGCATGACTGGGTAATTGTCCTTCAAAATATGACAGCGCTGAAATCTGGAAAATGGCCTGGGCAGGAATGGAGTGAATGGAGTATAAACCTTTCTGCTACCAGCATGCCTTTTTTTCGAGTGTTGTAGCAGGATGGACAGCTTTTCTCCATCTCTACTGTTTTAAAGACTAATCTGTGATTATCTAGTATTTTTTCCTTCTGCACTTGTTTCTTCAGAGAAGAATCTTACACTGCTGCGGAAGGTTTTCCGTCCCAGTTGTAGCTAGCAGGGTTCAACAGGCTGGCTTTTGCAGTAGACCCTGCTTGACTGGATGTTATGGGCTATCCTGGAATTGACTCTTGGCCACTGTGTTTCACATGAGGTGCTTTTCAGACTTTAGAGATTTTGTTTGTTAGTGGTGCAGCTTTCAAGGTCCAGAGCTGCTGGAATTGCCTGTGCACTTGCTTGGTCTCTGAAGACTCACTTAGGTGAGGGTGCCATGATTCCCCATTTCTTGTTGGCTTAGCTGCAGAAGGGGTTAATGCTGTGGACTGAACACTGACATTAGACTTGTGCACAATGGAAAATTTTCTTTTGTTTTGATTTGCAAAATACATAATGTCATTCTGTTATATTCGTTATGTTATGTTAATTCATTTTCGGATAATTTATTTTACGTAGAGTGTCAATATTCGTTACCGAATCAATTGTTTTTTTATGTATATCGATTTGATTTGATATTTATGTATGTATATATATTAGTGATAACGATACATAGTTTGGAAAGTCGTTGTTTATTGAATCCTTTAACATACTGTGGTAGTGTGGTACCTCACCAGGGAAAGGACACAGAATTCTCAACCAGGAGGGTTGAGGGGCTCCAGGAAGTTTGCATATTTTGGAGGAAACTGGTTTTTCATTTTCCTCTTTGTTTAGAAAAATTAGTTTTGGGACCTGATCCGGGAGGGTTGAAGTCCACAGTCCTGGGTCCAGATTTTGCGATCCACCAGCACACTGAATGGTCAGGTGTGTGCTGGGCTATTTGGAGACACCTGACCACGGTTCTGGGCTCCACCCTCCCGAGGAGTCCAGGCTTGCAAGGGAGAAGCCAGGGTGTGCATGTGTGCACTGGAGAAGCCAGAGAGTGCAGGTCTGCACTGAAAGCCAGAGACCCAAGCCTGAGTTTGCTGACAGGAGTCAGGAGGGCTCCATGTTGGAGCCAGAGCAGTGGTCCTACTGCTAGAGAGAGCCAGGTGGCTTGGTATTTTTTATTTGCTATGTTGCATGTGTAAGCCAGGAGGCTGAATATACCATTATTTGATGCTGATGGCGAAAACCCCCTGCGAGGGAAACCGTGCTGTTTTGCTTTTCTAAACTTTCGTTATTAAAAGTGGGCCAACAAGCCCTGAAAAGGAACATTTTGGTGTGGACTGTACTCACTAAAAGGCGCTACACTTGAGCTAAACAACCCCCAACATTACAAGTGGTGGAGGATGCGGGCAGAACTGAAGATCCCTACAAAAAGTAAGTTCATCTGTTATATGAACTGTGTTTGTGTGCATGAGACAGCACAATCTGTGTGTGCAGGTGAGGAGAACCTGTATGAAGTGAACAGGAACTTGCTTTAAAGTGACCGTGCTCCATTTTGTTGCTGGACTGCACAAAAGTGTTGTAGAGCGACTGCAAGGATGACGCAAGGGTTTGAGCCTGCTGGAGAATATTGCAGACTGTTTTTTGCTGCACCAACTCCAGTTAAAGGGGAAGTGCATGCTGTTGCCCCTGGCAACGCTGTTGCAAGTAAGCCAGCTATCAAGGTGCAAAGTCCCAAGTGTGAAAGAGGATGCAGTGTTGGAGGCCCTATCAAGGCTCTGAGGCCAGAACGTTGTTTGTGGTGCAGTGAATGGGGACACGCTGTCTCCAAGTGCGCTTTGTCACAGCTTCCAGTACAAAGTGACATGGCTAGACAAAGGTCTGCAACAGTGTTTAAGAAGCCTGATTTGAGTACCAGCAGTGGCCGACAGGCTGACTGGAAGTTGGAGGGGAATGCGGTTACCCGTAGCAACAGCGGTGATGTCAAGTCTGTGCACCATGTGAGAAAAGTATTGCCTGCAGAGGATCGTGGAGTGTTAAAAGCAACAATGCTTTAAGGAGAGCAAAGTCATTGTGTTTGGAAGCATCAGCAAAGTACAGCTGGGAGAGTGCCATCTCCCTTAGCAACAAGAGATCTAGTGTCAACCAGAAGGAGGAGCTACAGTGGAGATGTGAAGCAGCATCCCGCTAAAGATATGTGCAGAAATGTACCATGTCTGGAATGTGGCCAACTGGGGCATGGGATCTTTTATTGTCCCAGGTTGTGGAACATGGCTGCAGATATTGCTACTGGGCAGAAGTCTTTGTCTGCAAGTCCAGTTTGTTGTTCAAAAGTGTTTGCAGTCACCTCTGGCAACAGTGAGGAAGCACCTGTTGTGCCTACAGGGAGTGCTAAGGAGTCAGAAATGGCTTCTGCAGTTCAATCCCATGGCCACCAGTGAGAGTTGGCCAGTGAAAGTGAGACAAAGAGTAGACAGCGCACTCAAGTGAACATGGCAACCCCTCTTACAGTGATGGGTAAGACTGTTGCTATTAAATGCATGGAGAAGACTGACAATGTGAGTGTGCACACTGCGGTGGAAATGACCCCAAATGGAAGATCCACTGTGTGTGTGGAAAAGGACTTGCCTTGCTGCAGTGCCCTGTCCAGTGGGGAGGCAAGTGTTAAACTTGAATGTGACAATGGGATGTTTAAAACTGCTAATATTGTGTTGGCTAAAATTTATGGTCCAGTTACTAATGGGCTAGTGCAGTTCAATAAAGATGAAAGCATAGCTATCAATATGATTAAAGATGTGCTATCTCCCCTAGCAACTGTGACGAAGGCCACAGAGGTGTCCCTAGAAACCCCCAGGGAGCTCTGCGTTTTGGAGCCGGAGGTTGCCCGGGACAACTATGGTGCCGCTCTAATGGATAAGAGGGTACTCGAACCCAGTGATAACAAGATGTTAAATGCTAAAACGGAAACGTTTGAAAATACTCATGATAGAAATGGGTTAATACAGTCTGGCAATGACAGGTATGAAGGTGTTCATACATTTAATGAAGCGCCGCCAGAGCAAGGTGGTAAGAGTGTGGTATTGCAGCCTGCTATGGTTAATGTACTGCCACAGTCTGGTTTGAACCAAAATGACATGTGCAATGTGTCTGTTGCTGGGCCACTCTGTCCCTCTGGGTCTCCTTGTACAGTTGGAGCGGTACTGCATGGTACCTCTGAGGGGAGCGCAGAGATAACAGACTGGGACAGGTGGACCAGAGATCTGTTGGCTTTATTGGAAAAGGCTTCTGTTGGTAAAAGTGGGACAGACACAATTTCTGCTGTGCTGAACGGAGGGACTGCAGAGCAACTTATAGTCCAGGGTGCCCTTGTTGCTGCAGAGGATATCTCTCAGGAGATGGAAGGGCCAAGTGAGATTGAGCACATAGCAGATGTTGTGCCCACAACCCATAAAGAGGTTAGTGGTGTAGTATACCAAAATAATTTTATCTATAGAGAAGATCTGGAACAGATCATTGACACGGCGCCTCAGAGTTTTGTGGTGAGTCCCGTACCTGGCTGCGCTCTAAGAGAACACCGGGTTATTGTATTGGATACCTCCAGTGGGGAGGAGGCCTCTTTAAAAAGCACCATCTCAAAGGCATCAGTAAATGAGTGTCTCCACGTCCGCAGAAACCTGAAGGACCCCTGGAAGGTCTTGGGTGTAGAAAAACAGTGCCTTTTTTTCTGACAGACATGCTGAGAGAAATATTAGCATGCTGGGAGGTACAGCCAGTGTATGCCATGCTGTCTCTTCCATGTACAGGAGAGCTGGTACTGCGGAGTACTGCTCGTTGGAGCTGGGTATTAAAGGCTGTACTGTGCAAAGGTGGCCAATTTGGGAATTTTGTGATGCCGTTCTTGTGGGTAATTTTGAAAATTGTCTCACAGTACATTGTCAGGTTTTCTCCCAGTATTCGATATGAAAGTCACTCTGGAGTACTGTTGGACAAGAAAGAGGTCTGGGCAGAAGTACCAGAGTGCACAAGCACATGTGATGTGGTTGGGGTCATCAACCCAAATATAGACTTCTGTAATAATGGGTCAGTGTCAGGACAGTTGCTGGAAGAGGATCATGTGCTCGTGGAGTTGGTAGATAGTATCGTTGCCATGGGAGACCCCTCCAGAGACTGCCTTGCAGAATACTGGTGAAATGAGTTCTGAAAAATTTGTTGATATTTCTGACAATGAGGAAAAGTGCAACGCACTGATAAATGTTTTAGTTACCATGGGTAACCACAAAAATAAGGGTTGACCAGATGGTCACGGTGACGCAATTACTGGTAATCCTAAAACATGCGGGAAAAGGAATAATGGTATGACAGACACAGAAGAGGGAATAGGTGCAGTAGAAATAGCCCTCCTACAGGTTCAGGTAGGTATTTCTGTGAAAGTTTTCCAGAGGTCCAGGAACCTCACAAGTGGTAAGAATGAAAGGTCTGAGGACACTGGCCCAAAGTTAAACAAGGTCTCATTAACAGAAATGAATTCCAAAATAAAAGAACCCAGGCACCTTACTGAAGTGTTTAAAAGGGTGACCCCAAGGAAAGTAGGCAGATGGCGCTTTTGGAAGCGCACACGCAAAAAGGCATGGGGGTGTCTTTGTAGAGCCCGAGTAGATGTAGCAGGGGGACATGGAAAAAGTCACCTGATGGGACAGGATTTGGCCCATGTGGGTGGTAGCTTGCATAGTAATGCCAAAGTGAGGAGGTTGTACTGGTGTGTTCCACCCTCTGGTTCGAAACAAGCGGGGGGGGGGATATGTGGAGGTGTGGTACCTCACCAGGGAAAGGACACAGGATTCTCAACCAAGCGGGTTGAGGGGCTCCAGGAGGTTTGCGTATTTGGGAGGAAACTGGTTTTTCAGTTTCCTCTTTGTTTAAGAAAATTGGTTTTGGGACCTGATCCGGGTGAGATGAAGTCCACAGTCCTGGGTCCAGATTTTGCGATCCACCAGCACACTGAATGGTCAGGTGTGTGCTGGGCTATTTGGAGACACCTGACCATGGTTCTGGGCTCCACCCTCCCGCGGAGTACAGGCTTGCAAGAGAGAAGCCAGGGTGTGCATATGTGCACTGGAGAAGCCAGAGAGTGCAGGTCTGCACTGAAAGCCAGAGACCCAAGCCTGAGTTTGCTGACAGGAGTCAGGAGGGCTCCATGTTGGAGCCGGAGCAGTGGTCCTACTGCTAGAGAGAGCCATGTGGCTTGGTATTTTTTATTTGCTATGTTGCATGTGTAAGCCAGGAGGCTGAATATACCATTATTTGATGCTGATGGTGAAAAACCCCTTCGAGGGAAAATGTGCCGTTTTGCTTTTCTAAACTTTCATTATTAAAAGTGGGCCAACAAGCCCTGAAAAGGAACTACGGTATTTGGTGTGGACTGTACTCACTAACAGGTGCTACACTTGAGCTAAACAACCCCCCAACATTACAAACATACATAATGACAATATCTCTTCTCCTATGCTCAAATACAATGCAACACCCTTCTCCCTCAGGAATACACTTTGCCAGTAATCCAACTTTCAGCACAAAATTAATTAGCTGATTGGACGGTAAGATTTACTCTGAGTTTACCTTTTGTTTCATTAGACCTTTAACGAATGAACGAATCATATCAAATTCATTCGTTATTTTCACTATAATTTCTTTTGTATTAGTTGAAAATCGTTATTTTTTTCTTCAGACATTCGAATGCATCCGAATGTCCGAAAAATGCAAAATTCGGCCGAATTTCGATTTGTTACAAAACGGATTGCACATGTCTAACTGACATTATCTGCATTCTTTTTCCCACCTTCTAGAATCGTGGAAGCTGTTCCTGCTGCAAAGAGCCATGTAGAACTTTGATCTTCCAGTCACCTCCAGGTATGCTATGCTGTAGTAACTTACCTGCACTGGATACCAGCTATCCAAGTTTTGTATGTACTTGAGGTCGTGCGTCTTAGCCTGAGCCTGTACATTGCTAAACTGTGCTGTGGCCACAATAAATGGGCCACACAGTCCTACTGTACCAGCTTAATCTCTACTATAAGCTCATGGCTGTATGTGGCAGGTCTACTGCTGGTACCGATGTATGCATCTGTCCTCTGCTACTAGAGTCTTTTTGCTCCATTGGCTCAATCAAGTGTAGCAGGGTCCTTCCTCCATTCGAATTATGTTTTTACCACAGTCATACAGGACTTCATTACCCAAATTACCCAACTGTTTGCTCTCTGGATAAAGGGGCCACAAGTATACTCCCATGCCCTCTCCAGCAGATTCTGTATCTTACTTGTCCACTGCCTTAGCGGTGTTTGAGCCATCTGCCACAGAGACTCTGATTTTGAGTTGCCTGACTGATGTGTTTGCCCCCGAGGAGTCTACACAGGAGACTGTTTCTGCATTTATTGATGCAGTGTGCACCACTCTGAAGCTAAAGGATTAGCCTGTTGCTTCTACTAGTGCTGTTTCCAGCCTTAGAACTTGTATAACCTCTAAGGCCACAAAGACTTTTTCTTTGCATCTTTTCATCTGTTTCTCTATTGATGTTAGAAACACCCTCATAAATTGTGTGCTTCCCCTAAGCTCTTGCTGGCCTTGTACCTGTTTAGTGAGGATTTTGTTTAAAAGTGGTCTATTTCCACCATGGCTCTAGGTGTCTCATGCTTTAACATGGTGTCTTCAATTACAATGCCATACTGGTAGTAGGAGGGGTTTTACCCTTGGCTGACCTACAATTTGTTTGCCTGTGTCCTATTCTTCTGTAGGCAAATGTACAAATCGAATGTTTAAGACTTCCTCTGGCCCTCAATGGACTCCCAAGAAAAGGATTTTACATGGAGTACAAAAAGCCTTTTTAGAAAAAAATGCCAGTTTGATACAGTACTTTTGCACACTAAACATTATCCAAACTGGATTTAGTTCTACTTTCAGAGCTAACCAAACTTATTTAAAGATATCAAACCTAAAAAAAAAAGAGTCAGCTGTGGAGAGAAGAGGAGAGGAAGCATTTAGATACATAAGAGGGATTGTTCTTCCACAACAGAAACACATTTGAAAAAGAAATCTTTCATGCATCTAAATTAAGCTGGCACTTCAAAAAAGTATTCTCCTGAAGATATACAGAAGTAGTTTAAGGCCAGGTTTAAATATGTGCAGCTGTGATTCCCAGCATTGGGTCCGGACCAGTGCGTCCCTGTTCACCGGTTCAGGTGCGATTCAAGTCCGAATATTTGCCTGAATTCGTACCTGAACTGGACCCAAAGGAGCACAGGACCCTTTTGGAATGTGGAACGTGGCCGCCCCAGACCTGTGTGAGTCGGGCACACTCGCATGTAATGCTAATTGGATATGGGGAAAACCGCATCCAATTCACACATATGTGAACTCGGCCTAAGAGACACAACTAGTATAAACCAGGGATTCTCAGTTATACCAGTTGAAACACATAAAAAATAATCACATCCCCAAATCCGGGGCAAGCATGCATGAGCGCAAGCGGCTTGCTATGGGGGCAATCGGCAAGGGTAAGGGTCCAGAAGCACTGGCAGGGGACCCAAGAAGAGGAGAATTAGGGCTGCTATGTGCAAAACTGTTGCACAGAGCGGGTAAAGTATAACATGTTTGTTATTTTAAAAAACAAAACAAAAAGAATGTGATGAAGAAAAAAACACTATACTCCATACTAAATATCAATACATCTGTGCCAAATAAATATAGCAAACTCTAAGGCTCCATGCACACTGTATCTGATAAACTACCGTTTTTGGTCGTTTTGGCATTTTTTTTAACAGCCCAAAAACGCCACTTTATGTTATCCTATGTGTCCATGCACACATGGACGTTAATTGTCATTTATCAGCAGTGGCGTTCTTGGGCTGTTATCTGAAAGCACTGAATTGGCGTTCAAAAGTTGTTCTTTTGACCACAAAAAATGCAGAAAACGCCGCTAAACGCTCATAAACGCCGGTAAACGGCTATTTATGGGCGTCCGGCATTTTTTTTGCAGTCAATGGAAGCTAATGAAGAAAAAAAAAAAACGCCCAAAAATGCCAACGCCGATAAACGCCGGTAAGCGCTGCTTACAAAACGCTGCAAAAGAACGTTTTGTAAGCAGCTTCTCCTGCCCGACGCCGAGAGAGCCCAGATAGCGTCCAGTGTGCATGGAGCCTAATAATAGTGATCAGTCTCACAGAAATTAGCAATGCATCCTTATCCAGTCCATAACTGAACAAAGCAAATATGACAAGTCCCACAGTGATTCTTCTTAAAAGTGCTGTGCTCTTTAAACAAAATGACAGTGCTCTGTTCCACTTGTGCTCAAGGTGCCCCACATTGATATGCACTCACCACAACTTATTGACCACCTATCTCTAGTGTGGTCTACTGCACTTTGTGGGGTAATCCCCTAGATGGTCACTAGCACCTGCAAAATACCACATTCACTGTTCTTTGGGCAGTAGCTCAGAGGGAAGAACGACAGAGAGAGGGCTCATAGCGTAAAACCATGTGAGTGTAATTTCACCCCTTATTTCTTAAATAAATTATTCAAATGGTTTTACACTATGAGCCCTCTTTACTGCCCGAGGAACAGTGAATGTGGTGCTAGTGACAATCGAGGGGGTTACCCCACAAAGCGCAGTAGACCACACTAGAGATAGGTGGTCAATAAGTTGTGGCGAGTGCATATCTATGTGGGGCACCTCGACCAGGAATGGAACAGAGCACTGTGATTTTGTTTAAAGAGCACAGCACGTATAAGAAGAATCACTGTGGGACTTGTCATATTTGTCTTAACAAATAATTGTTCAGTTATGAACTGGATAAGGATGCATAGCTAATTTCTGTGGACTTGATTGCTATTAGAGTTTTCTATATTTATTTGGCACAGATGTATTGATATTTAGTATTGAGCGCTGTGTTTTTTTCTTTATCATTGATTTGTATTGCTGTTTGCGTACATTATCACTGCAGCTGACACTAGTTATTCACAATAAGTTTAAATTATTTAATTCACAATTTACCTAGGCACAATGTTAATCAATTTTGTCATTTAAAACAAATAGAAAAGCTTTATCTCTACAATCACTTTGTCCTCAGCACGGGGCATCCTGATGGGATAAATAAAATTGGTATTAAACAGCTGTGTGGACATTTGCACAGCATATATGCACATTATGGCACACTTACCCTATAAGTGTGCTCTTCTCCAGAACTGTGCAATGCAGCCTCTGTTCACAGCCATCACTACTTCTGGGTTCCGTGTTCAACCTCTTTGGTCATTTGGCGGCCACTGATGATGTAGCTCCTGTGCATGCACCTGGCCCATTTCCATCATCATGAGCCACAGCACATGCACCATACAATGCACAGCAAAGATAAAAATATACTAATGGCAAGAGGAAGAAGTTTTTTGGCACAAAGGGTAGGCCCGGAGTAAAAATGCACAAGAAAATGGACGAAGGTCCGGCATGACAGGGGTTAAAGGGCTTTGGTCTAGGTGGGGGTTTCCGTTGCAATGTTAAAATAAAAAAGGCAGCAGAACTTAGCTGATTGGGTCAAGGTCAGGGTTGGGTGGCGTTGCAGGGGGTTGTCTGGGAAGGTCTTCGGTCAGAGTTCTGAAGATTTTGGGAAAACTTCATTGCTGGTTTGCTGCCTCTGATTTATTGCTCATGGGTGATTTGTAGAGACTGATCTCTCTGCTGCAAGCTGCAGCTGAGAAGAAGGGAACAGGCTGGCTGCAGTTTTGGGAGTTGGGCAGGGGAGTTCCCTATGCCTCCACATGTGCTCAGAGGTCACAGCCTCCGGAGTGCCTGAGCCCCCAAGGTGACTCCAAAAACCCAAAATTGTGTTCTGATAAGGCTCAGGTGTGGCACGGGAGGAATCCTCTCCCTCGGGATGCGGTGCCACCTGCTTTGGCCTCTGTCACTTTCCCAGCTTGTGTATGTCGAGAACAATGATCGCAAGCTCCAGCAGGTCTCTGTCTGCCTGGGCTGCTCAGCGGGGGAGAGCTGTGTCGGTGGGAGCCGGCCTGACACCGGGAGTGGCCGGTGTCCCTGTCCCTACGTGCAACGTAGCGCTCCGAAGGCATGCAGGCAGTGTTCGTGAGTTGGTGGCCAGCAAGTCTGGAGCATCTCTGCCAGACAGGAAGGTGTCTTCTGACTCCCGCTCCGGCAGGGAGAGGGTTCCGGCGTGGCAACAGTGATGAATGGCCTGGGTCCTCTCAGATGATGGCGGCGGCTGATGTCACGGGCTGATGAGAAGTGGACCAGAGGGTCAGGGCCTTACAGTGCTGTTGGAGGATGCTCTTCTATGAGGGAGAGCTGAGTGAGGACAGCCAGGATGGGTCAGAGGAGCTCTGGAGGAGTCGGAAGCGGCTGGTGGACCTGAGCACCCGCTGCAGCCTGGTAAGGCCGCATACACACGGGCGTAATAGCAAAATGCCGGGACCGACATCAGGCAAAAATCGGCGTAAAAACGTGATTTTGTCGGGGTTTTGCATCAGCGTTAATGCGAGTTAATAAGCCTCAGCGATACGTCTCCCGTTTTGTTAAAAAGAAACATTCCTCTGGTATTTTTGAACCTGAAAACGCTGGCGCTAAAAACGCCGGTTAACATCGCTACGGCGTTAATGAGCATTTTGCCGGCTCAGTGTCAAAAACGCCATAACGCTACAGCCACGGAATGCGCATGTCCTGTGTTCGATTTACAGCTTAAGAACGCCGACGCCATCTACAGCTCAAAAACTTCCGCGTTTGTAAGGGGCCACTAAATAACATGGAGAGCTGCAAAAAACGCTAAAAAACACAGCGGTAAAAATTGGTCCCTCTGCCATATAGGCTTTGTGCATGCCTGCTGTGAGTGGAGCGTCTTGAGTCCTCCTCAGGGAGAAGGTTGCCCACGGGGGCATGGGTCCTGCCAGGTTTGCCGACTGTCAGGAGAGGTGGTCCTGGGGGGGGCCTGTGTTGGGTACCTTGAGGGCATTGGATATCCTTCTCCGTTCTCCACCTCCCGAAGTGACTGAGGTGGTGGTTCCCTCAGCGGAGGATGCCTAGGGCCAGGCACCAATGGCAGGGGACATCAGTGTTTCAACAGGCGAAAAAGGTAAGTCGCCCAATAAGGATGGGGACAGTATCCGTTTGGATGCAGAAAAAAGTGAGGTGTATGTGTGTTTGAAGGATCTCAAATACAAACATCTCAAATTGGAGGTGAAAGAAAAAATATATGGAAGGGTGAATACATTGAGAGCTTTTCTCTACTAGGTAGGTTAACCTAGATAGAGGTAAATTAATTAGATGAGAGCAAGAAGGAAGAAGAGGAAAAATGGCGGTATCGGTTAATTCTGTAGACATTTAATAATTGCCTGCAGGTGTTTGCAATTCTGGCAAGCATGATTGGCGAGAAGGCACTGGATAATTGTTCAGCCTTATTCTGCTACTTGGATGATATTGGGGAAGCACATCAAGTCTACAGGGGACTTGCTTGTCTTCGGTACGATGAGCAGGTCCATCAGCGCAAGATGTTTCTGCCATCCTTGCATTGGGATCACAAAGACATCAGTCTTTGGATGAAGCTTATGACCCCTGCATGGACTGGGAATCAGTTTTTTTCAGTCGGGGCCAGCAGATCTAACGCCTCTGGACAGCTGGCCAACAAGTAAAAGGGGTATTGTTGGCTGTACAACGGATGAAACTGTAGGTTTGGAACATTGTGTTGAATCAAGCATTGAGTGCTCCGACTGCTGGGGCTCCCACTCTTTTGCCAGATGTGTCACCAAAGGAAGGGGATGGTCCGGGGATTGCGCAGGTAAAAGGGATGACTCTGGTGAGAGTGGCAAGGATCCTTTTCTAGGTAGGTATCCTAATCATAGCAGCGGACCTGTTGAAAAAGGGTTTTTCTGATGGTTTCATAATTCTCTTGTTTCAGAAAAGCTGCTTTGGGCCGCATTGCTGGCCCCTTTTGATCTCTGTCTCTGGCCAATTTAGTGGTTTCTTCCTTGGTGGTTGTCCCTAAGAAGGAACCCAACAAGATCCGGTTGATTCATCATTTGTCGTATCCCAAGATGTTTATCGGTGAATGAACGTGATCACACACTTCCTTCAATGCCGTGGTGCATTGGGTTCGGTACTACAGTGGGGGGCCTTGCTGACAAAACGGACATTTACGATTATTGCCGATGCACTCTGACAGTTTTTATTTGTTGGGTTGCTGGTGGCAGGATGGCTATTTTGTCAACCACTCTTTACCTGTGGGGTGTTCCATTTCTTGTTCGTGGTTTGAAACTTTCAGTTTGTGACGTGCCCGGGATACCATTGTTTATTCATTATTTGGATGACTTCTTGTGTATTGGCCCTGCAGCTTCTAACCACTGTAGGGTTTTGTTGGCTATCTTGCAACATATGGTGGCTCGCTTTGGCATTCCGCTGGCTGCTACTAAGATGGAAGGGCCATCTACGGTATTAGATTTTCTGGGTATTTTGACTGACACTGAGGCTATGGAGTGTCGTTTCCCGGAGGACAAGCTAACAGAAGTTGCAGTTTTCAGTTTTGTCAGATCGGAGGGGTAGCAAGTTGACGTTGCATCAGCTACAGTCGCTTCTAAAAAAGCTCAATTTTGCCTGCCAGATTATGCCTATGGGCAGGCCGCCACAGCTGGGGTTTGGGCACCAGGCCATCATGTTCACCTTACCTGGGAACTTAAGGCGGACTTTATGGTTTGGGAGACCTTTTTGGACTCCTATAATGGGTCGGTGTGGATGTCCAATGCCATATCGAGCTTTGATTTGGAACTTTTTAAAGATGCTGCAGACTCGGCTGGCTACGGTCTGTATTTCAGTGGAGTACCGGGCCTTGGCCGGTAGAATAGAGGGAGGCTGGCTTTACAGAGAACTTGGTGCTTCTTGAATTGTTTCCTATTGTGTTTGTGGTTGAACTGTGGGCATCTCAATTTTGCAATAGGAAGGTTTTTTTAACTTTGACAACATGGGTTTTGTGATGGCGATCAACAGTGTGTCAGCAGGGGTGTCGCCAAGGGGTGGCTATGGGGGCTGGAGCCCTGAATGGCATGCCCTCAGCCCCGAGCCCGGTGGGCGGGAGACCTGACTGAAGCCGCTGGCGAGCGGCTTGATAGAGCCGCGTGCAGGCGGCTCTACAGAGCCGCCGAGCGGCTGCTTTAAGCCGCTGAGCGGCTACATTGAAAGCCGAGAGAGAGAGGGGCGGGCGAGCAGAGATGACATCATCTCTCTCTGCCTACCCACATCACTGCTATCCCTCCCTCTCTCTCTCTCTCCACAGCGCCGCCGACTCGCGTGGTGGCGGGGGGGGGGCGGAGCGGGTTGTCAAGTTGGTGTTTGTGTTATCCTTTGTTAAGTTCTTCGTGGTTCAAGAGACATTTCGGTCGGAGGG
>BLSH010123018.1:67965-79129 GCA_018402905.1 Glandirana rugosa | reverse complement strand
CATGTCGGACCATTTTGACACTTTTTTGGGACCATTGGCATTTATACAGCGATCAGTGCTATAAAAATGCACTGATTACTGTGTAAATGCCATTGGCAGTGAAGGGGTTAACCTGCAGGGGGCGCGCTAAGGGTTAACTATGTTCCCTGGGCGTGTTCTAACTGTGGGGGGACTGCCCTAACAGGGGAAGGGAAGTGGTCACAGCCTTCATGTACAGGAAGGCTGTGATCACAGCCCTTCCCCCTCACACAGAGCGGAGGTCCGTGTTTACTTACACGGACCTCCGCTCCTTCGCTCCGGGGGGGCCATCGCGGGTAGCCGGCGGCAATCGAAGCCGCCGCACCCGCTCCCCGGCCCTCCCCGGACACAGTGAGCGCGCGGGCGCGCCTCCGGCAGCGCGCGCGCGCTCACTAGGCTCGATCACGCGGCCGCCGTCGTATGACGGCGATCCGCGTTACAGAGCCATCTTGCCGCCGTCAATTGCCGATTGACGGTCGGCAAGTGGTTAAAAGATAAAGATGCTGCATATTCAATAAGTGATAAATCTGTTGTTGAACATACTTAAAAAAAAAGAGGAAAGGTTTAAAGCAGAACTCGAGGAAGAATGTTTTCCCCCATGCAGTGGGGCTTTGCTCGCACTGCATCGGTAAACTGCTCATTTTTGCCTAGGAGAAAGGAGAGCCGAGATATACTCATCTAATCTACTGATCCTTCCAGCGCAAGACCGATCCCTGCCGCTCCTGCCCCCCTGTGGTCTAATGGTCTTGTGCAGGGGACTGTTTCTGACGTTGTCGCGCCTATAGACCGGCTCTGGACATTAGGGCAGCAGGAACAGTCCACTGCTGTATGTGATAGAGCACCGTTTTTGGAAGGATCAGGTGAGCATAAACTTTGTGTTGACCCCTAGGACAAATGAGCAGTTAAAGCGGAACTCCGCCCAAAAGGGGAGGCTCCACTTGTTCGCACCCTCCCCCCCTCCACTACCACATTTGGCACTTTAAGGGGGTACCTGGTTTTGACCGCAGCGATGTTAGAGTATGTCCGGCCACTCTTCCTTCCCCCCCGC
Source organism: Glandirana rugosa (assembly GCA_018402905.1). NCBI lineage: Eukaryota > Metazoa > Chordata > Amphibia > Anura > Ranidae > Glandirana > Glandirana rugosa. The sequence continues at coordinate 78,063 of BLSH010123018.1, read as the reverse complement.
TGCCTTCTGGGACACACACAGCTCCCAGAAGACAGAGGGACCATTCAGAAAGCACAGCCGTGTGAAACGCGTCACCTTTTGCCTCACCATTTTGACTTTTGACATTGCTCGTCTGTACACGTTTTTATCTCTTCAATAAATTTGGAATTCTGCATCAACTTAGGTGTGCAGCTATCCTATCTTCTAGCTATACTCAAGTCTGCAGCAGTGACAGGGCGTGCACCCCACCTGATGCTGATGCAATTGCAGCCAACTAAGATTTCACCTGGAGCAGTTACCTTTGTGTGGCTTCACTGCCGGTTTCCCTTAGTGAAGCTGCCGGCGTCAGCATCTGAAGCCGGTTGAAGAGTCGACTCGGGTGCTGACATCGCTGGATCCCTGGACAGGTACAGTGGGGCAAAAGAGTATTTAGTCAGCCACCAATTGTGCAAGTTCTCCCACTTAAAAATATGAGAGAGGCCTGTAATTTTCATCATAGGTACACTTCAACTATGAGAGACAGAATGAGAAAAAAAATCCAGAAAATCACATTGTCTGATTTTTAAAGAATTTATTTGCAAATTATGGTGGAAAATAAGTATTTGGTCACCTATAAAAAAGCAAGATTTCTGGCTCTCACAGACCTGTAACTTCTTCTTTAAAAGGCTCCTCTGTCCTCCACTCGTTACCTGTATTACTGGCACCTGTTATCAGTATAAAAGACACCTATCCACAACCTCAAACAGTCTGACTCAAAACTCCACTATGGTCAAGACCAAAGATCTGTCAAAGGACACCAGAAACAAAATTGTAGACCTGCACCAGGATGGGAAGACTGAATCTGCAATAGGTAAGCAGCTTGGTGTGAAGAAATCAACTGTGGGAGCAATTATTAGAAAATGGAAGACATACAAGACCACTGATAATCTCCCTCGATCTGGGGCTCCACGCAAGATCTCACGCTGTGGGGTCAAAATGATCACAAGAACGATAAGCAAAAATCACAGAACCACACGGGGGACCTAGTGAATGACCTGCAGAGAGCTGGGACCAAAGTAACAAAGCCTACCATCAGTAACACACTACGCCGCCAGGGACTCAAATCCTGCAGTTTCAGACGTGACCCCCTGCTACATGTCTGGGCCCGTCTGAAGTTTGCTAGAGAGCATTTGGATGATCCAGAAGGGGATTGGGAGAATGTCATATGGTCAGATGAAACCAAAATAGAACTTTTTGGCAAAACTCAACTTGTCATGTTTGGAGGAGAAAGAATGCTGAGTTGCATCCAAAGAACACCATACCAACTGTGAAGCATGGGGGTGGAAACATCTACTTTGGGGCTGTTTTTCTGCAAAGGGACCAGGACGACTGATCCGTGTAAAGGAAAGAATGAATGAGGCCATGTATCGTGAGATTTTGAGTAAAAACCTCCTACCATCAGCAAGGACATTGTAGATGAAACGTGGCTGGGTCTTTCAGCATGACAATGATCCCAAACACACCGCCCGGGCAATGAAGAAGTGGCTTCGTAAGAAGCATTTCAAGGTCCTGGAGTGGCCTAGCCAGTCTCCAGATCTCAACCCCATAGAAAATCTTTGGAGGGAGTTGAAAATCTGTGTGGCCCAGCAACAGCCCCAAAACATCACTGCTCTAGAGGAGATCTGCATGGAGGAATGGCCCAAACTACCAGCAACAGTGTGTAAAAACCTTGTGGAGAATTACAGAAAATATTTGATCTCTCTCATTGCCAACAAAGGGTATATAACAAAGTGTTGAGGTGAACTTTTGTTATTGACCAAATACTTATTTTCCACCATAATTTGAAAATAAATTCTTTAAAAATCAGACAATGTGATTTTCTGGATTTTTTTTCTCATTCTGTCTCTCATAGTTGAAGTGTACCTATGATGAAAATTACAAGCCTCTCTCATCTTTTTAAGTGGGAGAACTTGCACCATTGGTGGCTGACTAAATACTTTTTTTGCCCCACTGTAAGTGTCTATATATTAAAAGTCAGCAGCTACAGTATTTGTAGCTGCTGACTTTTTTTTGGGGGGGGGGGACTTCTCTTTAACCCATGCAGTGTGAGCACAGCCCTACTGCATGGGGAAAAAAATCCCAGAGTTCTGCTTTAATATCACTTTACTGTCTGTTGTGTCCCACTTATGTACATATCTTCTCATCATCAGCCACCTCCTATCATTGCTGTATTGCTCCTTGCTCTGACTGAACATACAGTTTTTATGTTGGCCAATATCACTATATTTTATTCCCAGTTGTCTCATTTAACATCAACCTTTCTCCAGAGACTGCAGTAAGCTAACAGTGAGGACAGAGCTGGAAGATTCTATTTACAGGCATTCCTGGGACAGTTTTCTCACCCTGCGGGTCTCCCAGCTTTTACAAGAAGGTTGAGTGGGGAGCAGATGGTGACCCACATACTGGTGTCTTATTGTATTAAGTGTTGTGTGCAGGAAGGACCCTACAGCATTGAAATAGTTAACCCTATATATTGTCCATTCTTCTTCTCTCTCCTTCCTTTCATTATCTCATCATTTTGTCCCTTATCCTCTTTAAATCATAAATATCCCTCAGTCGTGTCATTAATCCTTAATGTTTTTTATACCATCCCCCTCATTTCACATAATTCTCACATATGCTCCTGTTTTCTTTACCTTGCTTAATCCCCATCCTATGATTTGACTCACCATCCCATACTCTTTCAGGACCAGGATTATTGTGCTCTTTCAATGTGATCATGGCTATATATATACAATTTTTTTTTATCAAGTTATGAAGTGATGATGTTCATTGTACTAATGTGTAAAAATGTCTACTGAAAAAGTGGAGCAAAGCTGGAAGTTGAAAAGAAAATGTGCCAAGGCATTCATTCTAGTTACTTCTTCCTTAAAGGAAACCTGTGCCTAGAGAAAAATATGTAGGCTACCGTTGCTGACCTCCTTCTGAAAATGCTAGTTGCCTGGCAGTCTCCGGCTTTATTTATTTCTACACACATTGTAACTTGTTTATTTTAAGTCACTGATACAGAGCAAGCTTACAAGCCATGAAGGCCACTAACATTTTCTAAGTTTCAGTCAGCTCTGATTTCCAGCCAGCTATTTCCTGAGAAGGACAGACTGAAGGTTTTTTACCTCAATGCAGTCTATGCATGAAGGTAAAAAAACCTTCTGTTTGCTGCTCCCCCCACCCAATACTCACCTGAGCTCCCCCTCGCTCTAGCGATGTGCACGAGAGACTCGGTTGTCCCAGGACTCCCTCTTGGTGCCATTGGTGCCCCCTGCTGTCAATCACAGCCAGTGAGCCAATGAGGAGAGAGCAGGGGCGTGGCCAAGCCACGGATCTATATGTCTTATGGACACATAGAGCAGAGATTGGGCACTTTTCAAGTGGGAGAAGCCAGGAGCACCAGTGGGAAAAGAGGAGGATTGGGGCTGCTTTGTGCAAAACCTTAGCACAGAGCAGATAAATATGACATGTTGTTTTTTTTTTTTTGAAATCCGAACCTTTAATGTTACTTTAACCCCTCTCCGCCCAGCCTATAGTCAATAGACGACTGGACAAACCTCTCGTCGATCCAGGTGGATGGCATATGACATGCTCCCGCACCCATGGGGCCTCGCTGCAGCACGATCTGTCACCGGCTGTGTCCGCAGCTAAGCTGGTGAGTCTTAATTTGGTCAGGGTTTATTGGAGTTCAGGGCTGGGTGACTCATCCTGGCAGCATCTTGGCAGCTCTCTGGTGTCTCCCCCTGGGCTGGAAGGTTGGAGAATCTTCTGGAATTAAAGGGTGGGGGTTAGGTGGACCTGCCTTGAATATTTCTGGAGCCTCGGCCAATCCTCAGCAGTGGGCTGGCAGGGGGCTGAGACTGCTCCATAAGTAGACATGGGCCATGCCAACAGGGGCAGTCAGGTGGAAGATTGAGATACAATATTAATGAGGCTGTCGGTGGCCCTCAGGGGTACCCCTTAGTCTGTGGGGGGCTCAGGTGCTGGAAGAATCCTTCCAAAACACACATGAGGAATCCCTTCCTGGAGGCATGGGAGCAAGAGAGGACAGAGTGAGTAGATCAACACTGTGGGGAGTAACAAAGGGGGGAGACTACCACATGTTGCCAGTCTCTATTGAAGACAGCGGTGTGCTAAAGTCTTCAGGCCTTTCCCTAGAGATCTCCTGAGAGTCAGTCAGTCGGGTGGACTGGTGTAGAGAGATAGCCAGGAGGGCTGGTGAAAGGGGCAGCTGCAGCCAAGTGGGTTGGCAGTGCCTAAAGAGGTGGTGCTGGGATCAGTGGCCACAGAGGAAGAAGTAACATGCTGTTTCATTATATCTGAACAACACTTAAAGGGGTTGTGAGTTCCTGCCTGTAATGGGCTGATGCTGAATCTGACTGGGAGCCTGTCAGATCATCTCAAGAGTGATTCAGCTGGAACCAGCAAGTGTTGTGCAGGAGGAAAGTAGAAGAGACTGTATATAAATGTATATAGGAAGTTGTCCCTGAAGTTTGCTAAAGTCAAGTGGGCATCCCATAACCTCCCATCCCTATCCAAGCTATTAACCCTCTAATACAGTAAATAACAAAAACAAAGCTACGGGCTGTTCTCTGACTCTGGGTGCTTGTGAAGATTTGGTGTGCGGGGCTGTGCAGGAGTCAGGGATCCCTTTCATCTGCAACTCCTACGTGAGTAATGCTACATATATTTTATTGCTAATGATAAATATAAGAATTACAAAAAAATAAAGCAGGATCAAATTAAAAATAAATAAGTGCAATTTTCCTCAGAACCCACATAAAAAATTCTATCTATGCCTTTGATTTTCTTTATCACTATGGTCAAAAGCGCTTATGGAACTGGCCCTATTAACGATTGGAAAATCAAATGAATGTTTCCGAAAGAAACGGCATATGCAGCTGAATGCATTTTTAAACTCAGTATAAATAAATGCATATGGAAGAATAAGGAATATCTTTCAATGAACTCTACAGCTGGTCCATTCATAGAAGCTATACTATGGCTTCTTTGAATGAAACCGGATCCATGAATGGAGGATAGGTGAATGAATGATAGGTCCATTCATAGATCATATTTCATTCATACAAGCTGTAGTAACTGCTTCACTAAATGGAGGATCTGGGCAGAAAGGGTGGGCATAGTCGGGCAGTCTTGATGAGAGCCTGTGACAGGTATCTTCATTTCTATTAACCCCTGCCTATCTGGAAGATCATGGCAGTGGGGGTGAGGACACTGGAGGAGGAGGATTTCTACTGAACTAGAAGACAAAAGCACAAGTGACACATTACATTGAAGGTAAGTGATGTCCCTTGTGCTGATTTTTTTTTAAATTAAGGCTTTTTGCTTGTTAATAAAAGATTGCTCAAAGCAAGCATATACAGTGAAATGCACATTAGGCACATAATCGGCTATTTAATGCCACACTGTGCCCTAATTAGGGCTAAAGCATATGTAAATCCAATCACTAAAATCTCATTCAAGTCTCAACATGTTAGTCATTTCAAAAGTAGTTTTCGATATTTTTAAATCTGTAGCTGTCAATAAAACAATATCCGGTGATCCTGCCATGAGGGTCCTTAGAATGACAACACTCTGTCTCTCAATTATTTTCCTATGTTGTCAAACTGTCTCACGGGCTTCTGATGGAGTCAAGTGGTCATTTCAAAACACACTGCACAAGCTTGATTCCCTGTTGTCACCATAAGGAAACCATGCCTGCAGCCATTTCTAGAGTGCATGCATGTAGGCAGAAAGTGGAATAGTTTGGAACTTGCCAGAATTGACCCTACAGTGGAAACAAACGTTGCTGGCAGGAACAAGAACACAGGGACCTGTAGATGCCACCAAATAAGTACCTTGATTCTGTATGTATATTGTATGCATATATTGTTATCCTTTCCAGACCCCTGCACATTACCCAACTCAGACCCCTGCACTATGTATGTTACATAAATAACCCAGATCACTACACTTTGTAAGTTACCCACCCCAGATCACTACACTATGTAAGTTACCCACCCCAGACCCCTGCACTAGGAACCTTATCCAACACCATCCCCTGAATTATTTAATTTATTCACCCTGGATCCCTGCACTATGTACATTACCCAACTCAGACCCCTGCACTATGTACATTACCCAACTCAGATCCCTGCACATTACCCAACTCAGACCCCTGCACATTACCCAATTCAGACCCCTGCGCCATGTATGTTACATAACCTGGATCACTACACCATGTAAGTTACTCACCCCAAATAAAAAACTTTATTCTGTATGTATATTGTATGCATATATTGTCATCCTTTCCAGACCCCTGCACATTACCCAACTCAGACCCCTGCACTATGTATGTTACATAACCCAGATCGCTACACTATGTAAGTTATCCACCCCAGATCACTACACTATGTAAGTTATCCACCCCAGATCACTACACTATGTAAGTTACCCACCCCAGACCCCTGCAATATGAACGTTATCCAACCCCATCCCCTGAACTATTTACTTTACCCACCCTGGATCCCTGCACCATGAACATTACCCAACTCAGACCACTGCACTATGTTTGTTACATAACCCAGATCCCTATACTATGTATATGTCCCACCCCAGATCCCTGCACTGATTTATTATTTATTACAGGTACTTACAGTATATAGCAACATCAATTTATGCAGCACTTCACATATACAGTTTATTGTACATTCACATCAGTCCCTGCCCTCAAGGAGCTTACAATCTAAGGTCCCTAATAAAGTTGAGCAGACACCTGGATGTTCACGTTTGGCGGGTTCGGCCGAACTGTGCGAAAAAGTTCGAATTCGGCCCCGAACTTGACCCCGAACCCCATTGAAGGCAATGTTGACCCGAACTTTTGGGCACAAAAATGGCTATAAAAAAGTCCTGGAAAGGGCTAGAAGGCTGCAAAAGGAAGCAAAATGGGGGTAAGAGTAGGACAAGTGCCCTGTAAACAAATGTGGTTAGGGAAATAACTTAAAATCACATAAAAAAAATAAATGGAGGAGGAGGTGGATGTGGAGTAGGAGGTTGTGGAGGCGGTGACCGTGGCAGTGTAGGTGGTGGAAGTGGCGGTGGAGGAGGAGGATGTAGCCAATACTGTTTTTTGTTTGTTTGTTTTTTTTTCTAATTGGAGTAGCCCCCAAAATATTGAGACATATTAAAAAAAAAAAAAGGATACGTTCACTTAAGAATACCAATGGTTGTGTGAGGCTGGTATAAATGGCAATTCTGCACAAGGTACAGACATGTCTTGTGGAATCCATGCCTGGTGCATTTTAATAATCGTTAGCTTGTCAACGTTGGCTGTGGACAGGTGGCTGCACTTGTCTGTGATAATGCCTCCTGCCGTGCTAAACACACGTTCAGACAATACACTGGCTGCAGGGCAGGCCAGCACCTCCAAGGCATAAAAGGCAAGCTCAGGCCATGTGCCCAATTTGGAGACCCAGAAGTTGAATGGGGCAGACCCATCGGTCAGTACGTGTAGGCGTGTGCACACATACTGTTCCACCATGTTGCTGAAATGCTGCCTCCTGCTAAGATGTTACCTATCAGCTGGTGGTGCTGTTTGTTGTGGCGTGCTGCTGACAAAGCTTTTCCACATTTCGGCCATGCTAACCCTGCCTTCTGAGGTGCTGGCGGTGCTACAGCTGCATTGGCAACCTCTTCCTCCTCCTCTGCCTTCGCCTTGTGCTTCCACTGAGTCCCCGGTGTCATTTGGGAATGCCCTCAGCAGCGTGTCTACCAGCGTGCGCTAGTAGTCGTGCATCTTCCAATCACGCTCCAGTGAGGGAATTAAGGACGGCACGTTGTCCTTGTAATGGGGATCCAGCAGGGTGGCCATCCAGTAATCAGCACAAGTTACAATGTGGGCAACTCGGCTGTCTTTGCGCAGGCACTGCAGCATGTAGTTGCTCATGTGTGCCAGGCTGCCCAGAGGCAAAGACAAGCTGTCTTCTGTGGGAGGTGTATCATCTGTGTCCTCCGTATCCCCCCAGCCACACTCCAGTGATGCCCGTGAGCTGCGTTGGGTGCCACCCTGCTGTGAACACGGTTCCTCCTCCTCACCCTCGTCCTCCTCATCCTCCAGAACTGTGCCCTGGCTTGAAAACTTTTTACCTGGCCTATGCTGGTGCAGGAACCCACCCTCCGAGCCACTTGTGAATGACTAGCCTGATAATCGTGGAAATTACCCCTCTTCCTCCTCCTCCTGTGCCACATCTTCTTCCATCATCGCCCAAAGTGTTTTTTCAAGGAGACATAGAAGTGGGATAGTAACGCTGAGAACAGCGTCATCGACACTGGCCATGTTGGTGGAGTACTCGAAACACCACAATATGGTACACAGGTCTCGCATGGAGGCCCACTCATTGGTGGTGAAGTGGTACTGTTCCGCAGAGTGACTGACCCATGTGTGCTGCAGCTGAAACTCCACTATTGCCTGCTGCTGCTCGCACAGTCTCTCCAGCATGTGCAAGGTGGAGTTCCACCTTGTGGGCATGTCGCATAGGAGGTGGTGAGCGGGATGGACGAAGTGCTGGGCCCAGAGCTGCTACGAGATTTCCCCCATTATCGCACACCACCAGACCGGGCTTGAGGCTCAGTGGCAACAACCACTCATTGGTCTGTTGTTCAATGCCCGTCCACAGCTCCTGCGCAGTGTGGGGTTTATCCCCCAAACATATCAGTTTTAAAACAGCCTGCTGTCGTTTCCCCCTGGATGTTCTGAAGTTGGTGGTGAAGGTGTTATGCTGACTGGATGAGGAGGTGGTAGAGGAGGAGGAAGTGGAGTAGGAGGAGGAGGCAACAGGAGGCAAAGAGAAATGCCCTGCAATCCTCAGTGGCGGAAGGACATGCGCCAAACTACTATCTGCCTCAGGCCCAACTGCCACTACATTTGCCCAGTGTGCAGTTACCAAGATATAGCGTCCCTGCCCGTGCTTATTGGTCCATGTATCAGTGGTTATGTGGACCTTGCCACAGATGGCATTGCACTGTGCACACTTGATCTTGTCCCCGACTTGCTTGAGCAGGGAAGGGATGGCTTGCCTGGAAAAGTAGTGGTGGCTGGGAACCAAGAACTGTGGGACAGCCACCGCCATCAGGTTTTTAACACTGTCCGTGTCTACCAGACGGAATGACAGCATTTCAAAGGCCAGGAATTTTGAAATGCTGGCATTCAGGACCAGGGGGGGGTACTTCCTCTTTCTCTCCAGTGTTTGGGAGATGGAGAGCTGTAAGCTTCCATGGGACCATGGTGTGGAAATGCTTGGGGACGGTGGCGGACATGGTGGCGTTGCTGTCACATCGTCTGTTTGCTGGGTGGCAGGTGACACTGGCACTGTAGAGGAACCAGGAGGAGCCCGAGACCTTTCTTGGATTTTGAGGTGCTTATTCCACTGCAGCTCGTGCTTTGCATGTAGATGCCTGGTCATGCAAGTTGTGCTCAGGTTTAGAACATTTATGCCTCGCTTCAGGCTCTGATTGCACAGCGTGCAAACCACTCGTGTCTTGTCGTCAGCACATTGTCTGAAGAACTGCCACGCCAGGGAACTCCTTTGAGCTGCCTTTGGTGTGCTAGGTCCCTGGGTGTGGTGGGTAGTAGCAGGCGTATTGTTTAGGGGACGGTCGCTCCGCTTTTGCAACCTGCTTCCTCTTTTGCTGTGCTGGTGCCTCTGTGCGACCACCACCTCTTCCTCCAAACTGCACACGTCACTCGCATGACTCTGTGCTCACCAAACGTGCGACACGTTAGTCTCGGACTTCGCTCCGTATTTACAAGATTTGGACTCGTGTTGAACGTACTGGTCCGTAGATGTACGTTTCGTGCTCGACGTCACCTTATTCGTGGAGTTTTAGGTTCTTTCCAGAGCCCGAGGAGGACCAAGGAGATGTCACGGTCACAGTGGACGGTGGGTCGTTTGTCTGCTACACTGTCGTTGCGGTGGTACAGGCGGTGGCAGGGGTTCGTAAAGGTGTGGTACCAGGGTACCTTCGAATGTCGAGAGGTAGAGGGTTTGTGACCTCTCTTTCTCCTTCATGGGGGGGGACCAGGACTTACGGTCG
>BLSH010123018.1:44486-55894 GCA_018402905.1 Glandirana rugosa | reverse complement strand
TCTTGTTGCCCCCCCCCCCCCCCCCATTATTGATCCCTTATGGTCCACCTTATAGCTGCCAGTGAGCGCTGACTCACACACTACCTACCAGTTCTGTGTGATATATTGCTTATATACTTGGCAATAAATGATAGTTTTTGTTTTTTTTTATATATCAGAAATGTTTTTATTGTGATTTTACAACTTTTAGGCTCCATTCACACTTGTGTGACTCCAAAGTCCTGTGATTTTGCGTCAATAAATGATCTTTTTTTTTTTTTTTTTTTTTACATCAGATGTTTTTATTGTGATTTTATGACTTTTAGGCTCCATTCACTCTTGTGCTATGATTTCCATTGCGACTTTACAGTGCAACTTTGATGCAACTTTGGGTGGGTGCAACTTTGGCTGTTGACTTTGACTGTCGCATTGATAACATTAGGATGCAGCTTTCATGCAACGTTTGAGAGTTTATACTTATAGTCTGTGGCACTCAAGTCGCAGGAAAGTACCATCAAAGTAGTACAGCAACCTTTTTAAAGTTGCTGCAACTTTAAGTTACATATATTTGAACAGCAAAGAATAGTTGAATGTGTGTGGGTGAAGGTATAGATCAAAATTGTGTACAGTTGGAGGGTATCATCCTTGTTTCAAATATATTGGGAGCAGAAAGAGCAAGTAGGGCTTTGAATACCCCTCCAAAGTACACACAAGAACAAAAATATATATAAAAATACAAAATATTTTATTAGTTATTTGACAATAAAAATGTATCAAAACATAAAACATCAAAAATATATTTGAACAGCTTCCATTGAAATACATGGGCTACGACTTGTCATGCAACTTTATGTGTCCAAAGTTACATAGTTAGGTAAGGTTGAACAAAGACAAAAGTCCATCCAGTTCAACCTGTGTAGGTGCAAATGTGTCAGTATCTATAATTATTCCCATATCCCTGTATTTTGTGTTCTTTAAGATGCACATCTAAGAGTCTCTTAAAAATATTCATACTCCCCGCAGCCACCACCAATTGTGGAAGACAGTTCCACATCCTTATTGCCCTGACAGTGAAAAGCCCTCTCTTTTTAAGTTGCATGACAAGTCGCACAAGTGTGAATGGAGTCTTAACATCTAGTACAATTCAAGCGAAAACATCCAAAACTGGCAATTCAGGTTCTCCAGACAACTTGACAATATATAACTATCTACCTTTTGTCAACACTATCTGTTATTGTAACATTTCCATATATTTTAGCAGCATTTTACTCTGAACCTGTATTGACTTTATTAAATGAACATCGGTCATTCAAACACCTTGTCTGACCTTTCAACAACAAAGAAGTTTACAATCCAGTAAAAAATTCTCAGCCCTCATTATTCATAATTAGAAGGCACCTTAAAGTAACTGTTTCCTTTTTGATTGATCCTATCTGTTATAAATAATCAATCTCTAGTCCCCAACCCATTCAAGCGATATGTCACACACGGAAGTGAATTTTGATCGATAGCTAAAAAACAACTAAGTTATTGATCCTATCTATTTAATCTCAAAATCTGATCAATTGGAAAACTTGTGTTCATGAGCAAAGCACCTCAGTGCTGCCAGTCGATTGATATTTCTCTGCCCTGGCTGATTGACTTAGTTTGATCGAATTCAATCGGAAATGAGTCTAAATTGAGAAGGGGAGTTAATGGCTGTTTGTTTACAGATTCAATCATTGTGTTTGAATTATATATTGATCGTATAAACAAATTGAAGCATGCATGGCCACCATTACCCTACACTCTCTTTGTAAGGGGACATGTCCGGATAGGAATATGGTTTTGAGGCTGTGAAGCAGTCCTAATCTTTATGTGCATGTTCAATTCCCTATAGCAGGCATGTTCATATCATCTGCCCCCCGTCCTGTTGGCTTTTAATAATCTTTATTGCCAAAAAGGATTAATCTGCAATTCTTGCGTCTTCAGTTGAAATCTGCTTCTCTCTCCCCCATCTTTAATACGCGCAGTCTATCCTTTATCTTTCCTACCAACACTAACTCTTTCTTGTCCTGCTTTTCTATTTTCCCTCTTTTTAACAATTGGCTCTTATTTTAGTCTTCAGCCTTTGGCGACGAGGGTAGACTTGGGCCCCCTGTGACCCTTTCTGTTTGTGTTACTGTGTAAAGAAAGAGTGGATGATCCAGTCCTTGTGTAATAACTGTACGCTTTATAAATGTACCATGGAACAGACACAGCCTTGTGTCACTCTGTCACTAGAAAGGAGCTCCGAGTCTCATCGCTCTCTTCTGTGTAGCACTGTGTTACCCTGCAAGAGTGGGACAGACTCCAAGTCTAAGGGCCCTTGTTTTGGAGAATTTCTGAGTCACTCGGCGACAGATTACAGGAAATAGAGGGACTTGTATCCATTCCACCGCCTTGTACGGTTACATCCCTTGCTGTATTATTTATATCAGAGAAACCCAGAAAGGGGAAGGACCGGCCTGCATTTTCTGTTACCCTTTGGTGGGAGGAATAGTCTGCAGCTTAATACAGCTGATGAAGTGGAAATAAACACACTGCATCTTTTCATTACAGAGCAGTGTTTGCCTCTGTCTTTCTCACTTCCTCCCCCGCTGATCCTAAATGGGTTTTAAATGAGAGCGATGTTCTTCCCTGCATGGAAATAAAATAAATTTCACTTCCACTGTGCCTGGAGGCTCAACCAGCCCTCAATTCACACGCCACAGGAATATCTCAGGATTTTAAAGTAAAACTTTTATGTCAGAACATAGGTTATCCAGCATGGAACCTTTTATGTTTGTGGCTAATTAATATATTCTCGGAATTCATGACTTTCAGTAATTTACTTTGTAAAGCAGAAATATCTTGTGCCCTGTAAATTGTATTTCTTCACATAGAGTCCATAACGTTATTCTGCAAAGATATGATAGTAATTAGCAATTATCCCTGATTCCTTAAATATCTAACTGTGTTATATATCTTTTTATATTTGTAGCACCCTCCTAGGTAGGTGCTAGGCTGTTAAGTAAATTTAGTTCTTTCTGAGCTCCTCTGTAGTCAGTGGACCAGTGTGTGATTGCTTTGGACTGTTCTGGGTTTCACTGGCTGTAATTTTGATTGCTTTCTCCTGCTTTCTGGAGGATTCTAGAATGTAGTGGGCTGGATGAAGCAAATACGCAGCTGAATATTTATGTGGTTTCAGCCAATCCCTGGGGAGGGTGCCCAGATGGTGGCTGGGAGTGAATATAGACAATCTGAAGCCTGGAGCTGCCCGGTCTTGTCCGGGAGGACATCCCAGCCCAGCTGACACTTGCCAAGAAGCTCATCAAGGTCCCAGCTATGTTAAAGTTCGGGGACCTGTTTACTAAGAACCTCTGATGCTAAAGGAGTTGGATTTCACCTAGGATCTGTTCTAGAGAGTCCACTGAGGAATTGTCTGCCTAACACAGGAAGGAGGCATCACAGTACCTAAGGACCAGTCGATATGGCGGCCTGTCCATAAGGGGCAAAGGGGCATCGCTCCACCTAATCCATGCCCCACCTAATCCATGTGCCTGGCCCCAAATTTTTTGAAGCACATGATTAGAGCCTGAGGCTCTAATTGGCTTCAAAAGAGGATGGGCTCGGGGAGCCCATCCCTTTTCCGTCCCCCCCAAAATATTGAGCACCAGCCACCACTGCTAAGGACTTGTGAATACAGAGCTGAATGCAGGATCTGGTTAACTGTTGCTTCTGTTAACCCCTGGTGCACTAAAACTAAGGCTTGCCTGGCCTGGAACACTGCTTATTGTGTTCCTGGCTGTCTATTCCCTGAGTATTTTTTTTTTGGGGGGGGGGGGGGGACTGTCCTAAGAAGTAGCTGCAGAGCGAAAAGTGTCCTATTATTACTGTTTAGTCTTCTGGAGTATCCCACAGCTCCCTATCCTATCCAAGTTATTCAGCAATAAATACAGAAAAAGTCAATTCCCCTTTACATTTCATTGAGCCAGATGAGTGAATGCTGCTGTGTGCCTGGCTGCCGCTGCACTAGTATGAGAGGAGCCTGGGACAAAGCCATAGTCTGTTCGAATCAATTTTATTCAAATATATTCAAACCATATACTGTATGGGCAGGCTGATTGTACCCAAGTTGATGAAATCAACCTTTGAGATTTTTCATGTGATTATTGCCAGTGGCTCTAGCTGTTAACGATAATCACTGCGTCCTTCTGGACGGGATGTCTCCCCCTGCCAGGAGAACACAATAGCTCTGTGGGAGGCATTCCCCAGTTGACACTGTTGATGGGGGAATCAAGCGATTGTGGGTTGCAGGAAAGAAAATCTTCTATGGCAAGCTTCAGTGGCTTCTGCGGGGGTAATGCTAAATATTGTTATATATAACTGTGTTATATATCTTGTTTTCAAACCTGCCAAAAGCAGAACATATTTTCAGTCTCTGTTCATAGAAAATGATCAGCATACTTGTGCTCCTAATGGACGTTTAGAAAACATGAACTGTTAAAGGCTTTCAGGCTGAATTCACAGCTTTGCGTTTTTGCTTTATACATTATCCATTGAACACAATTGAAAAGCATCAAAATGCATATCATGGCACATCAGCATGTCATGACACGTGTTAATATGCATTGATGTGCATTATGATGTACGTTGACATTCAATACACAATACATTTCAACATGTTAGCATGTGTTTCCATTTCAATGGAAAATGTGAATGAGCGCCTAAAGAGACACTAAACCCTGGTTTTAAAAAAATTCTATGTATTCATAAGGTGATTCCTAAAGGCTTTTTTTTCTTAAAAAAAATAAAATAAATGCTATACTTACCTGGTCTTTGCAACATATTGCACATGTAGCAGTACCCCCGTAGGGGCTGCTGGATGTTGTGGCCCACCTGTCACCCTGCCCAGCCCGACATTCTCCTTTCCAGTCACTCAGAAAACAATGAACAGTCCATGTGCTTGTATTGTATTTTTATCGAGGGATGCAAATTGGGTGGGGTAGGGAATTTATGGGATGCTCAGTAGAAATTGCAACTATTAGGGTGGGACAACTATGTACACTTTTTGTACACACTTCCACGTTCTCCTCTAGCACAACACTTGCTTATAGACTGTCCACTTCCTCACTTCCTTCTGCACAACACTTTACTCCAGGAGCAGCTAGCACATAAAGCTAGGCCTGACACTGGCTTCAGCCAGGCCTTAGAAGAATGCCTTATTATAGGCAGGGACCGTGGGCCCCTATGGTGTAGCAATAGGAAGTCCTTGTGCTAGCTGTCCCACTTGGTGGACTACTGATCCCAGTTAGCCCTTTTCAGGCCCTGCCAGCCCTCCTGGCTTCAGCTGCCTGACTCCACTGCCCATGACACCACAGTTCTCTCTGCTGGCTTTGCACCCATCCCAGACTGCATCCTCCCAGGCTAGTAAACAAGATGCTAGCAGACATCTTAAAAAAGCTTGTTAACATGTATCATTTCACTTGTAATTTGTAATTAAAAGAGCAGTCTGTTTGTTTGTTTTTTTTTAAATCATACTTACCTTCGGGGATGCAGCATCGATCTGATGCTGTATCTGTCCCCCGCCAGCTGTAAGACTGATAACCGAGTGACTAAACACCACTAATCGCTCGGTTCTCACAGCTCTATGAACAGAGAGCTGGTGACTGTCAGTCACTGCTGTCTGCTCTGCCCCCATCCTCCCCCCGCACTCACTGGAACGCTGGGCTATGGAGGGGTGGGAGCATCTGGCTCAGGCTGGTAGCGGCTGGCTGGGAGGCTGAACCAGGTGCTGATCCAGAGTTCTGGGCAGATCCTGACCATATGGTTGTGATCTTTCCTGAGCCTGGATCAGCTCTGTGACATCAGCCGACAGCGGGCTTCAGACTGAAAACAGGTCACAGGAGTGTAGAACAAACTGCACCCCTGTAATCCAACAAGCTTTGGCTGTACCTTTCCTTAAAGCATTTGTTAACCCCAAAAAAATGCTGCTCTTGTCTCTTTAATGTGCAATTAGCAGCATGGCGATTTTGCTTTTTCAATTATCCCTCTGTATCCACTAAAATACCTGTGTGATAATGCCAGGTCATGACTTCCCCCCTGAATGCTGACTCCCCTATCATATTAGCTGATCCTGAGAGCCCGTGGTCTGTGCCTCTGCAGTCTGTCACTAGCAGCTCCCCTCTGCCTGTCTTCAGTTCCCCCTCTTCCCCCTCCCTCTCTCTGTCAGTACGTAGAGTCTCTCCTCTCCTCTCATAATTGACTTTAAAAGCTCATATCTCCTCTGTATTAGAACAAGAAGTTTCCCTGTGTCCGTATTATACCATAAATATTCTTATCTGTATAGATAACACACCGGCTTCCTACACAGGGCTCTCTCTCCTCTCCTCTCCAGCTGACGCCAGCAACAGTGCCCCCCCCCCCCCTCAGGAATTCTTGGCTGAGCAGAGGAGAGAAAAACCACAACTGATCCTAAGAAGCCTGTGTGTTATCAGTACAGATAAGTATATATATGTTATAATGTAGGCACAGGGGAACTTATTGTGCTAATACAGAGGAAATGGGAGAATTTTAAACAAGTGGCTTAACAATCACTTTAACATTAGTGTAGCACCCTCTAGTGTGCTATTAGTGCCAGTAGTGCCAGTGTAGGCAAATTTATGCTTAATGACTCATGTTAAGTTATGTGAGTCTGTAATTGGGTTGGGTTACTGCAGGTCAGGCTGGATGGCTCTACAGAGGCAGGTCTCTGGTCCCCCCCGGATCTGGAAGCTGGCAGAAGCTTCTAGAAGCTAGTGGGAGGAGGCCAGGAGGACCTGATATGCTTACTTAGGGAAGTCTGACCAATCCCCAGGCAAAATGTCCTGGCAGAGTGGATGGATCAGCCCTTAAATGTAACAGAGCCTAGCCAGCAGGGAAGTTGGGTGGAAGATGGAGTGCTGAGGAGGCTGTTGGTGACCTAGGAGGGGACCCTTGGTTCTGGGGTGGGGGGCTCTGCCTCCAGGCTGTGCTCAGGCTGGTTTGGTAATATCCTATTGGCATCACAGTTTGAAAATAAATCTTACCTAAGGAGCAAGGTGGACAGAGTGAGTACATCAACACACTCAGAGATTTACAAGGGAAAATATTGTAGCAAGATTTCTGAAGGACAGCACTGCACTCAACCCTTTCTATCCCTTGCCCTGGGAGATCTTTGGACCAGCTAGGCTGGTAATTTCTGCAGGCAGTGGAACTGAGAGCAGTTCTACAAAGGATAGGAGATACTTTTAAATTCAGATTGCAACATGATACTGTGCTATTTTTGTAAAGGGACTTTTTTTCCGCTGATCCTGAAGGATCCTTAATTTGTACAGATGAAGGAAGTTGTCCCCACTCATTTTTTCTGTTAAGTTGGGCATCCCATAACCCCTCTACCCCAGCCAAGTTATTTTCCCTAATAAAATCAACAAAATCAAGCTCAAAGACTGATTTCTAGTGTCTGGATGCAAGTGAAAAATGCTTGTTGCCTGGCTGTGCAGGAATAGGGGAGTCAGTTACCAGCAGCCCTTGCGGTGGTAGTGCTACTTTAGCATTAATACATTTTCTACTAGAAATATAAGAACAACATTTGCCTCTTAATTTTAGGTTGATCAAAATCATTGCTCCATCTACCTTATTCTCAACATAAACTATTCTCAAGGAGGGTTCCATGCAATCCTAGAGTTTCTTCAGAGGTTGCTAGGGGTTCATTGAGCTGTAGCTGATTGACCTCCCATCTGATGGTGCCTGCATAGTTCCAGGACCAAAGCTACTCCCGATGAATTGGTTTTATTTAGTAAGGGTTCCCTAGAACTGAAAATTATTTTAATGGTAAAAAAGTTGAGAAAGACCACTCTACAAGTTACTAGATCCCTATTAACTTTCCTTAATGAGAATAAATATTTTTTAGGCCTTATACACAAAGAACATTTTGCAAACTAGAGCCCTTTCCTCCTGGCAGCAGAATTTTGGTAGAAAAAAAGCCTGACGCCTATAGAATTGAGTGAACCTGGACTGTAAAGTTCGGGTTCGTAGCGAACTTTGGGGTGTCCGGGAGCCGGACCCGGACTTTTCAAAAAAAGTCCGGGTTCGGGTATTTTATTCCATGTGTTGAAAAGCTGCCAAGGGCAGCCAATCAACAAGTGTTTCACTGGTTTTCCCTAGAAGCCATCACAGCCATGCCTACTAATGGCATGCCTGTGATTGGCCAGTGCACCATGTGACCCAGCCTCTATATGGGGCTGGAGTCACCGTGCTGCATGTCATATGCTCTCAGGATAGTTTAGGGAGAGGATGCTGCTGGTTCTGTGAGGGGCAGATTGCAGAACATCTCATCCTGCATTACTGAACGATCTGATTGTGGACTAGGGAGAGATACTAGTGCTGGTGCTTTGAGGGACAGATTGCAGACCTCATCCTGCTGCATAGAACGATCTGACTGGACTAGGTAGAGTCTGTTGCTTTAAGGGAAAGATTATTCTTCTAAAAGCATCATCAAGTTGCACAGGGAAAGGTTCCAGCTGTTGCTTTAAGGGAAAGATTACTGTTCTAAAATCATCTCCAAAGTGTATGGGAAAATTCTATTGCAGCCGCATAGAGCCATATTACTGTTCTAAAATCATCTCCAAAGTGTGTGGGAAAAGTCTATTGCAGGCGTATAGAGCCATATTGCTGTACTAAAATCATCTCCAAAGTGTGTGGGAAAAGTCTATTGCAGCTGCATAGAGCCATATTACTGTTCTAAAATCATCTCCAAAGTGTGTGGGAAATGTCTATTGCAGCCACATAGAGCCATATTACTGTTCTAAAATCATCTCCAAAGTGTGTGGGAAAAGTCTATTGCAGCCGCATGCTAGTTTAAAAAAAAAACAAAAAAAATCCAAAAGCTACATTTGCGGCCAGCGGTACATTTCTTGCACAAAAATAAAAAAAACAGTGTTGGCTACCTCCTCCTCCTCCACCGCCACTTTCACCATCTCGTCAACCTCCAACTCCACATCCACCTCCATTTTTGATTTTTTTATGTGATTTTAGCTTAAAAATTATTTTAAGTTATTTCCCCATACCCATTTCTTTGTAGGGCACTTGTCCGGCCCTTACCCCCATTTTCCTTCCTTTTGCAGACCTCTAGGATTTTCCAGGACTTTGTTACAGCCATTTTTGTGCCAAAAAGTTTGGGTCCCCATTGATTTCAATGGGGTTCAGGGTCCGGGTCAAAGTTCGGGTCAAGTCCGGACCCGAACCCGGACTTTGTCCGGAAGTTCGGCCGAACCTGGACTTCCAGAGGTTCGATCAACTCTACTTATAAACGTGTGTAATGCGTTTAGGCGCTTTACAGGCGTCAAGCACTTGGGCATTAATTTATTTTGTTGGCCAGGATCATAATTTATTCTGTCCATTGAAATTAATTAATGCTCAAGCACTAAAACACCTAGCATTAACCTCTTCCTTACTGGGCACTTAAACCCCCCTCCTGCCCAGACCAATTTTCGGCTTTCAGCGATGTCGCATTTTGAATGACAATTGTGCGGTCGTGCGACGTTGTACCCAAACAAAATTGATGTCCTTTTTTCCCCACAAATAGAGCTTTCTTTTGGTGGTATTTGATCACCTCTGCAGTTTTTATTTTTTGCGCTATAAACAAACAAAGAGCGACGATTTTGAAAAAAGAACAATATTTTTTACTTTTTGCTCTAATAAATATCCAAAAATAAAATATAAAAAAAAAAAAATTATTCATTGGGTTTGGCCGATTTATATTCTTCTACATATTCTTTGGTAAAAAAAATCGCAATCGGCGTTTATTGATTGGTTTGCGCAAAAGTTATCGCATCTACAAACTATGGGAATTTATTTATGGCGTTTTTATTATTTTTTTTTTACTGGTAATGGCGGCGATCTGCGATTTTTATCGGGACTTTGATATTGGGGCGGACATGTCGGACATTTTTGACACTTTTTTGGGACCAATGACATTTATACAGGGATCAGAAATTTAAATGTCCACTGATTACTGTGTGCCGCCGCCTGTGAATGCGCGCCGGGGGCGTGCAAAGGGGAGGACGTCAATAGACATCCTCCCGGAGATTGAGATCCGCGATGTAGCCGTCTTTCGTCTATAGCGCGGATCTCAACAGGTTAACATGCGTTTATTTGCATTTACACGCGTTTAGAAGTGTTTCCTACCAAAACTCTGCTGCTCCTGGATGCAGTGGCAGTGGGGTTTTTTTCCTGCCACTAAACACCTCTGCCTCTAAACTCCTCTAAAAGCCTGCGTGTGCATGGACACATAGGCTAACATACAGAGGCATTTTGAGGCAGGGAAAAAAATGCCAGATGCCCCTAGGAGCAGCAGAAAAAAATGTCCAGTGTGCATGAGGCCTTACTCAGTGTAAACAACCAGATTCAAATGTATCTTTGCCTGTCTAGGAGTAAAAGGCATCTCCCAACTGTCCCTGATTTTGAGGGACTGTCCCTGATTTGGAACAAAGTCCCTCTGTCCCTCTTTCCTCCTCATTTGTTCTTCATTTTGGTCTGATCTATACAGTTGTATAACAAATGCAGTACTTATCTTTCAAAAAGTGAGCCGAACCTTTCATCCAATTTCTAAATTGCTGCACAATTCTCCTTTAAGGTGGGCATGGCAGGGGGTATGCCCTATACCTACATGCGTTTGCTAATACAGTACATAGCTCTCAAATGTGCCTAATTTAAAGGGACTGTCCCTCATTTGGAACAAAGTCCCTCTGTCCCTCTTCATTTGTCCTTCATTTTGGTCTGATCTATACAGTAAAACCTTGGATTGCAGGCACAATTTGTTCCGGAAACATGCTTGTAATCCAAAGCACAGGTATATCAAAGCAAATTTCCCTATAAGAAATAATGGAAACTCAGATGATTTGTTCCACAAACATGTATTCATAAGTTGTTCCGTTTATAGTCCATATAAAAAGATTATAGCAATGTGATAGGTTGTGTAACCATAAAATGTCCATTCACAAATGGCCGACTCCACAAGGGGATTAGAAGCAAAATCCAGCAGGAGCGACAGAGTATAAGAGAGGAGAGAGGTGCCTAGAGTTGTTAAATGTTGTACCTTCATTAAATGTAACCATATTGCTACACTTAGAGGCACCTCTCTTCCCTTTAAGGCTCCATGCACACTATAGCTGATAAACAATCATTTTTGGGCATTTTTTTTAACAGCCCATAAACGCCCCTCTATGTTATCCTATGTGTCCATGCACACATGGACATTTAATGTAGTTTATAAGCAGTGGCATTTATGGGCTGGATCAATGTCGGCAGTGGGGGGATGGAATTTTACGGGTTTTTACTAACAAATAGTCGATATCACACGTACCTCGGAATTTCCCTTCTCTCCACGGAGATTCACATCGTTATACCAA
>BLSH010123018.1:27684-44476 GCA_018402905.1 Glandirana rugosa | reverse complement strand
GATGGTGAGGGGGGGAGGGATCAGTGGTGGTGTTGGTAATGGTGGGGGGGTGAGATCAGTGGCTGTGGTGGTGATGGTGAGGGGGGGAGCAGTGGTGGTGATGGTGAGGGGGGGTGGGATCAATGGTGATGGTGAGGGGGGTGGGATCAGTGGCGATGAGGGGGGTGGGATCAGTGGTGGTGATGGTGAGGGGTGGGATCAGTGGCAGTGGGGGTGATGGTAAGGGGGGTGGGATCAGTGGCAGTGGTGGCACCTCTGCCTCTTACTGATCCCACCCCCCCACCACCACAGATCTCATTCCAACCCCCTCATCACCTGTTGTACAGGTAATGGGGGATAGGGATGAGATCTGTGGTGTTGGTGGGGGTTGGGTATCAGTAAGAGGCAGAGGTGGTGGAGGATGGGCTCAGTTGCACTGAACATTTGTCACTTACTTTGGCAGTCAGTTGATTCCTTCCCTCATTATTCCTGTGCCTCCATGGATGATCCTGTGTCATGGGGTCTCCTGCAGAGGGGAGAGCCCCCCTCTTCATTCCATTGGTGTCAGCTGACTTTGTCTTCCAGCTGCCTTCCTTAGTGGCCAGCGGGCGGGCCCCTGACCAGCCAGAACGGCGGAGCACAGGCCCCCTGACAGTGCAGAGTGGGCGGGGGGGGCCTGGCTGTGCAAAACAGGTGGGCAGGCTCCTGACAGTGCAGAGTGGGCAGGGGGGGGGCCTGGCTGTGCAAAACAGGTGGGCAGGCTCCTGACAGTGCAGAACGGGCAGGCTCCTGGCTGTGCAGAGCGGTCAGGTGGGCCCCTGGCTGTGCAGAGTGGACGGGCTCCTGGCTGTGCAGAGCGGGCTGGCGGGTGGGCCCCCTCACGGGCCCCTGGCTGTGCAGAGTGGATGGGCTCCTGGCTGTGCAGAGCGGGCAGGCTCCTGGCTGTGCAGAGCGGGCAGGTGGGCCCCTGGCTGTGCAGAGTGGACGGGCTCCTGGCTGTGCAGAGCGGGCTGGCGGGTGGGCCCCCTCACAGCAGCGGGACTCCAGGGCCCAGTTGCAGGTGTGACTGCTGTGACCCTGGTAGTTCCGCTACTGGGTGTCTCTCATTGCCATCTCAGAGAGTTGGGAGGTATGAAGAGGCCATCTGTAAAGTAATAACCCCCACTGAGAACTCTGTGTATAAAGTCCTCAAACTGAAACTTTAAAAGCTTCAACAAAGAAAGTGATTTCTGCAACATTTGCAAATGTTTTGTAAAGCTTGATGCACTATCCTTATATAAACTGAAGCCCGTACACGCAAGGTCCTTAAAAGCCCTCTCACCAGAACATTAATTTTAGCAAAAATCTTCCTTTAAGATTATATAAGAAGTTAATATAATTGAGCCATGTTATATAACTCTAAAAGCCTTGCATGTGCATTTATCCAAAAGGCCTACCACTCAAGTGACAGGCTACAGTATTCTTTTTTCCATGTCTCCACAGTAGCCTCATAAAAGGTTATACAGGGGGGGGTAAGGGGTAGAGGAGCTTGGCCAGTAGAGACAGTATTTAGATTCTCAAAGAAAAGGAGATGCCTATGACAAGGCTTGTTGCCCCCCTTGTGTTAGTAAATAAATAAAGGTAATTAAAAAATATATATATATATACACATTATTAAAAAATAAATATATAGAATAAAAAAAAAATGTAAAAGCACCCCTGCTGTTCTCCACGCATACATATGAACACAAATATTGAGCGTGCATGTGTATATAAGTGATGATTGCACAACGCATATTGAGTATTTAATGAGAGAAATCACTCTAGCTCCCTCATTTATGGTTAACTCTAAAATGATGAACTGTAAAGGGAATTAACTGCCCTGGGTTTGGTTTGAGCTGAACCAAAACACTATTGAATCCAATGGTAGTTGTATCTGTCAAATCAAAAATGTCCATTTTCTGTGCTAATAGGCAAAGGGTTGTCAAAAAATAGCATGGGGGGTTAAGTACAGATATTTAGAAAGAACATAGTTTTAAATTGCCAGTAATTTTTTTCAAAGAAGCCAGCAATGAATGTAGTTTTCCAGCTGTTTTTCGTTGTATATGTTAGGGTCACTTTGTAGTAAAAGCAAGGAAGCGTAATTTTTAATGGGTCCCCCCAGGAAATCCATACTAGACATCTCCATCTGATATTTTAAGGTGTATTGTCACCCCCAAAAAAGTTTGAGTTCCCCCTAAAAATCTATACCAAAGTAAAAGTGAAATATAAACGTGACAGAGAAGCAAAACCAAACCAACAACCTAACTATAATAAACAATCTACAAATGAAGGAAATCTGACATAAACAGGGAACAAGGGGAACAATGATGGGGTAAAAGGATACAGGGTACTAGATGCAAAGTACAGGATAAGCCAGAGATCAGGTACAGTATATGGCAAAATACTAAAGCCCTGATGCAAGTCAAGGGAGAGGTTTTATACCTTCCTGCAGTCAGCATCAGCTGGAGCCTAATTACTGGGATCTGCTGGGGGATGCCCAATGCAGCCTTCAGCTCTGGAAATCACAGTTCCACCAGAAAGTGATCCAGGTCCACCAGGGTCTGGGAGCTGGTTGAGTGCCCCGCAGGGCATATGCTGTGGAAGGCGCAACACTTGGAATTTGCGGTTCCATAAGGCAGCAAATATCCAAATTCTGAGATCCCATGGGCCATTGGAAGGCTTAACACTGGAGTCCTTAAGCAGACAGCAAGGAGCCGAGAAAAAAAAAGAAAAAGAAAAGGCAGAGCCCAAGCGCCCCTTATACACCAGCTGCCGCTGCCCAGAGGTTGTCTCTCTTATTCCACTTGGGCAGGGGCATCCATCAAGGCTGTCCGCTGTCCCCATTATTATTTGTTCTGGCAATTTATCCACTGGCTGCATGAATTCGGCAGAACCTTGACATAGTTGGATTTAACCACTTGCGGACCGCCTACCGTACATATACTGCGGCAGGTTTGCCGCTCTGTGCAGTGACAGTGCATTTTTTTTTTTTTAGCACTGATCACTGTATTAGTGTCACTGGTCCCCAAAAAGTATCAAAAGTCAGTCAGTCAGTTAGGTTTCCGATTTGTCTGTTATTGCAGTCCCGCTATAAGTCGGTGATCGACGCCATTACCAGTAAAAAAAAAAAACATTAAAAAAAAATATATATATAAAAATATCCCATAGTTTGTAAACACTATAACTTTTTCAAAACCAATCAATATCAATGCCAATCAATGCCAAAATCAATACCAATCAATCAATGGGATTTTCTTTACCAAAAATATGTAGCAGAATACATTGCCTAACTTGATGAAGAAATTAGATTTTTTTACATTCTTTTTGTGGTATACTTTATAGCCGAAAGTAAAAAATATTGTTTTATTTTCAAAATTGTTGTTTTTATTTATAGCGCAAAAAATAAAAACCGCAGAGGTGATCAAATACCACCAAAAGACGCACGACTGTGCAATTGCCAGGATAAGTAATGCAATGCCCTATTGCAAAAAATGGCCTGGTCATGAAGGGGGGTAAATCTTCCAGAGGTCAAGTGGTTAATTATAGTGAGTTGAATGAAAAGGTCATGCTCTAGGTGGATGATTCCTTGCTTGCTACTGTTGGGTGATGCCTCTAGCAGCCATGTGTACTATCAATTAATTTGTGGAGTACTCTGGGCTCACCATTAAAGTGTTTGTTACCCCAACGTTTCATATACCTGATATGTGCCTGCTGTACCATGCACTTGTATGGAAAAGTATCCTGTTCTCTTTGTATCACTTCCTTTGTGTGAAATCCCTGGTGTTACTGCCAGTCCCTCTGCTTTACTATAAAAAAACCTGACCACACTAAGCAGAAGAGCACATCGTGGTCAGTTCTCTAGCTGTGCTGGGAACTCAGCCTGCTCTCCTCCAAACATCAGCCTTGTCCTGACTAGGGATGGGCCGAACGGACCCCTGTTCGGTTCGCACCAGAACATCACGAACCCCATTAAAGTCAATGGGACCCGAATGTCAAAAATGAAAAGTGCCCATTTTGAATGCTTAGATGCAAGTAATTGGGCATACGATGGTTATAGGGGTCTGGGTCCTGCCCTGGGAGACATGTATCAATGAAAAAAACGTTTGTAAAAAACGTTTAAAAGAGCAGTGATTTTTTTGATTTTTAAAGTGAAAGCATAAAAATGAAAGATTCCTTCCAATATAGTGCCTGGGGGGGGGGTCCCCTTAGTCTACCTGTAAAGTGGCAGATCTGTACCATATCTAGAATCTGCTGCAGCAATAATTGCATTTATAAAGCCAAAAAAACTGCCTTTATTTTGCTCAGCAACAGCTGGGAGCCAGTGTGTATGATGAGGCCACAATGCAGTGCACTAGGAACAAGATTAGAGATTTTTTGGATAAATGTTGGTGTCACTTTGATTTTGGATGGAAGTAACGGGTGTGTAAAAATTGGGCTTTGGCTGTCGGTGGTGTCTTCACACCATGACCCTATAGAGGTGCTCTTCATGAAAGCAAGAATTGGCCTTTCTGTAAAAAAAATTGCAATGGTATGCACCTGTCAAACAGGTGCAGAAAAATTGGTCTTTGGGTGTCGGTGGCACCTTCCCACCGTAACCCTATAGAGGTGCTCTTGATGAAAGCAAGAATTGGCCTTGCTATAAAAAATTGCAATGATATGCACCTGTCAAATAGGTGCAGAAAATTGGTCTTTGGGTGCCGGTGGTGCCTTCCCACTGTAACCCCATAGAGGTGCCCTTGATGAAGGCAAAAAAAAATTGCAATGATATGCACCTGTCAAACAGGTGCAGAAAAATTGATCTTTGGGCTTCGGTGGCGCCTTCCCACCGTAACCCTATAGAGGTGCTTTTGATTAAGGCAAAAAAAATTGCAATGATATTCACCTGTCAAACAGGTGCTGAAAAATTGGTCTGTGGGTGTTAACTGTGCCCATGAAACCTATATAAAAAAAAAAGTAATGCATATGGTAAAGTAAATGGCGTTAAACTTCCAGTAACGCACAAAATGATATGGCGTTAAACTAGCAGTAATGCACACAAAAAACTATATGGCTTTAAACTGGCAGTAACGCACACAGAATTATACGGCTTTAAACTGGCAGTAGCGCACAAAACTATACGGCGTTAAACTTGCAGTAATGCACACAAAACTATATGGCGTTAAACTGGCAGTAATGCACACAGAAG
This sequence comes from Glandirana rugosa, assembly GCA_018402905.1. NCBI lineage: Eukaryota > Metazoa > Chordata > Amphibia > Anura > Ranidae > Glandirana > Glandirana rugosa. Next base: position 39,291 of record BLSH010123018.1, on the reverse strand, counting down.
TAAATGGCGTTAAACTTGCAGTAACGCACACAGAAGTAAATGACGTTAAACTTGCAGTAACGCTCACAGAAATAAATGGCGTTGACCACTTCCACGCTGCCTACCGTATATTCATGGCGGCAGTGTGGATGCGTCCCACGAATTGGCATAAATAAGCGTCGATCTGCGGGTGGCCGATAGGGGTCGCGCACCCGCCGCACTCCTGAGGTGTGTGCCCGCGGCTCGGGCGGACCCGATGTCCGCCAGCGAGCCGCGATGAGCGGCCACAGCAAATGAACGGGAAACACGCCGGTTCCCCGCTCTGTTAGTGGGGGCTATAATAGATCTACTGATCCCTGTTACTGGGATCAGTTAGATCTCTTATGCCCATGGTAACCCAGCCCCCCCCCCCCGCAGTTAGAACACACCCAGGGAACACAGTTAACCCCTAGATCACCCCCTGAAGGTTAACCCTTCAATGCCAGTGACATTTATACAGTAAACAGTGGATATTTAAATTTCTGATCGCTGTATAAATGTCATTGGTCCCAAAAAAGTGTCAAAATGGTCCGACATGTCCGCCTCAATATCGCAGTACCGCTAAAAATCGCAGATCACCGCCATTACTAGTAAAAAAAAATAAATAAATAAAAACCCCAGAAATTAATTCTCATCATCCGTAAACGTGGCCACTTTTGTGCAAACCAATCAATAAAAGCAGATTGCGATTTTTTTTACCAAAAATATGAGGAAAAATATAGATCGGCCAAAACCGATGAAAAAAAATGTTTTTTATTTTTTTTTTGGATTTGTATTTTAGAAAAAAGTAAGAAAAACTGTTTTTTTTGCAAAATTGTCGCTCTTCTTTTGTTTATAGCGGTGATCAGAAATGACGCAGAGGCGATCAAATACTACCAAAAGAAAGCTCTATTTGTGGGAAAAAAAGGACACATATTTTGTTTGGGTACAACGTCACACGACCGCGCAATTGTCACTTAAAGCGACGCAGTGCTGAATCGCTAAAAGTGCTCTGGTCCTAACCAGTTGTGGAGGAATTTGGTCATAGCAAGGTTCTTCCTAGCTAACATTATCTCCATCTCACACTGCAGATTTAGGTCTGCAATGGTAGATGTGAGAGAAGGGGTTTTTTTTTTCAAGTTTCTGGTAATATTCAGCTTGGCAGCAAGGAGGAGGTGGATTGCCACATCTTGTGCATTCGAGGGGAACTGCTCCATGTGCAGATGGAGAAGTGCCAGATCAGGTGAAGAGGTAGTGGGGGTCTGTGTTATTGAGGAAAGTACGGCAAAGATTTGTTTCCAAAATGAGCTTAGGGATTTACAGAACCAGAAGTTATGTGCCAAGGTTCCCATTGAGCCACATGCTCTCCAGCAAGTATTGGGAGAATTGGGGAATATTTTGGAGAGCTTGTAGGGGGTGAGGTACCATCTGTGGGTCGTTTTTTGATAAAGTGCCCAGTGGTTGGCGCAATGTGAGGCCCTGTAGGTGATCTGGAAGGCTTTATTCCATTTTTCCAGCGGGGTGGTTAGGTTAAGCTCCGCATTCCATTTGGCTAAGGTAGGTGGTTGCAAGTGAGCAGATTGGTCTACAATGAATTTGTAGAGGTACGAAATACTATGTCTAGGGTGCTGGGCTTGCGACAAATAGAAGTGAACAGGTTCTGGAATGTGTGCTGATGCCTGGAGGCCAGAGGTTTTCAAATAGTGGGATATTCTAGCGTAGTTATACACTTCAGAAATCGGTAAGGCAAATTGGCGTTGTAGGTCAGAGAAGGGTTTTAATGTCCCTAGTGCTAGGAGGTCTTCCATTGAGGTAATTCCCATGGAGGTCAAGAGTTTGGTGGAGAGGTTGGGGATTAAGATTTCTAGGGCGGATAGGGGTATGAGGATCTTTCTCATGGGCTTTTTGGGGTTCTGAAAGGTCTTGAGCTTTTGCCAGGCATTAAGTGAGGCAGATACAGCGGGAGGCATGGAGTGTTTGGCTAGATGATGCCCTGCCAAGAGGAGTAGTAGTGAGTTTGTTAGTTTGTTGGGAGGGGTGCAAGTCCTTTCCATTATGGACCATATTTTAGTGGGGGATGGGTGCCACCAGTAGTAAACTTGCTTAAGCACTGTGGCCAGATAGTAGTATTTTAAGTGGGGCAGACCCACCCCACCCTGGCGCTGATGTCTGATTAGAACATGGCTGGCGCAACACGGGGAGGCTTATTATCCCAGATGAATTTTGAGATTATGCTCTGTGCAGATTTAAAGAAGGTTTGGGGGATGTGGGTTATAAGTGTGCAGAATAGGTAAGTTAATTTGGGCAGAATCAACATTTTTAGTGAGGCAATTCTCCCCAATGTGGAGAGGTATTGCATCCGGAGCTCCCGCAAGAGCAGGGGCAGTTGTTTTAAGAAAGATTTGTTGTTGAGGTCATATAGTTGAGATTGCATGAGTGGTATCTTAATCCCAAGGTAAGAGATAGCTTGGGTGGCCCATGCATAATGGAGTTCATTTTTTAAACGGGTAAGTTGTTTCGGAGGAATGTTTAGCGGGATGACCGTGGATTTGGAGGCATTCAGTTTATAATATGAAACTTCTGTGAAGTGTTGGAGGGTTTCGTGGATCGCATGGAGGGACTGGTCTGGATTTGAAACCATGAGAATGGTATCATCAGCAAAGAGGCTGACCTTATGATCCATCCCTTGGTGAGGGATACCTTGGATTTGTGAGTCCTGTCTAATTTTGGTGGCGAAAGGTTCTATAATTAGGGCAAAAATAATGGGAGAGAGAGGACAATCTTGACGGGTGCCATTTGTGATCATAAATGGTTTAGAGAGCATTCCATCTGTTAGGACCTTGGCCGAGGGATTGGAGTAGAGGGAGAGGATCGCGTTTTGGAATCTGCCTGTGATTCCAAATTTTTGTAGGGTTCCTTGAAGGAGCCCTCAGTGAACCCTATTGAAAGCCTTCTCCGTATCCAGGGACAGGAGCAGAGAAGGCGTTCGGGATTGAGTGGTTTGGTGTAATAGGTTAATGACCCTTCTGGTAGCATCAGGGGCTTGTCTGTCTGGGATGAAACCGACCTGGTCTGGGTGGATGAGATCCATGTGCAGGGGTTGCAGTCTGGTGGCTATTATTTTGGCGTATAGTTTTACGTCCGTGTTTAGGAGCGATATTGGTCTGTAGTTTGAAGTGGAGGAGGGGTCCTTTTTGGGTTTTGGAATGGTCACAATGGTAGAACGTAGCATATCAATCGGGAAGGGGGCAGAGGAGGAAGCTACATTGAAAAGGGTAACAAGTCTGGGTACCAGGAGGTCGGCGAGTGTTCGGTAATATTCGTTGCAGTATCCATCCTCGTCTGGAGCTTTGTTATTGGGAAGCGACTGGATCGCGTTCTTCTGAAGGAGAGAAGGGAAGGGCTAGTTGGACTTGTTGGGTCTGAGAGATTGTTGGGAGGTCTGTGGAGGTTAGGAAGTCCTGAATCTGGGACTTCGTAGGCTGAGGGGTGAGTGGGTCTTCCTTCAAGTTGTAAAGGGAGTGGTAATAATCGCTGAAAGCGTCCGCTATGTGTTGTGGATTGGTCAGGGGTTTTTTGGTGGTGGGGTGGTGGATCAGAGAGATTTTAGATTTGGCGGTCTGGCTAGCAGGGCGCTGGCTTTGTTGCTTAAGGCATAAAAGTTGGCCTTCCTTTTTCGAAGAGAGATTTCATAGTTGTATAAGAGAAGTGCTCTAAGTTTTTGTCTCCAAATGGAGAGTTCGTTTGTTACATGTTGTGAAGGGGAAAGTTTGTTTGCTGTTTCTAGGAGGTCAATTCTGGTTAGTGCCTCATCAATACGCTGTGTCCTCTGCCTCTTAGCATGACTATGAAGCTTAATAAGTACTCCTCTCATGTAAGCTTTATAGGTTGCCAATAGTGTAAAAGAGTTTATGTCAGGGTGATCATTAAGGTCAAAAAATTTCAGATGCTCTTCCGTAAGGGTCTTCAGATTGTCAGGGTCTGCCAAAAGAGAGGGGTTGAGTCTCCATAGGTTTGTTGACTAGTTTGAGCAAGGTCCAACTGAAAGGGATATAGGGGCATGGTCTGACACGAGATTTGCCCAATTGTAGAATCCGTGATTTCTTGGAGAGAGAGTTTGTCCACCAGTAAGAAGTAAATTCGGGAGTAGGAAAGTTGTGAGAAGTATGAAAAGTCTTTCTCCGTACTATGCTGCCATCTCCACACATCATAGAGTCCTCATTTTCGAAGTACTGGTTTGAGAGCTGGTCTATGGTGACGTGAGGTGGTTTGAGTGTCCATGGCCGGATCCCCAACAAGGTTGAAGTCTCCGCCCATGATTAGACGAGTGTTGTTGGAATGGGGTACTTTTTTGTATAGTCTCTTGAAGAATCAGAGCTGTTGTTTGTTCGGCCCATATGCATTCACCAATGTGTAGGGAGTGTTGTTTAGTGAGCAGGAAATTATGAGAAATTGTCTGAATGGGTCTATCGTAGTGTTGTGCACAGTGACTGGTAATGTGTCCTTGAAGGCTATTAGGACTCCGTTTCTCTTTTTCTCATTGGAAGCCAAAAATATCTGTGTGTAGTTCTTCAGAGAGAACTTAGGGGTGTTGAGACAGGAGAAGTGGGTGTCCTGGACCATGAGGATGTCTGCTTGCATCTTGTTCCTTGTGAAGAGGGAGGATCGTTTCTGGGGTGAATTCAGTCCCCTAGCATTGAGGGAAACAATTTTGAAAGGCATGTTCCTGAGAGTATGATGAGTCTTAGGATCGCAGCTGACGATCGATCCCAGTGAGGGATGAGAAAGAGGGAGATCCTGGTACCGGATAGAGGGGGAACGTAAAACGTGGGAGCCCGGGACAGAAAGGATGTCACAGGCTCAATGGGCAGCAAACCGAGCTGCTCTATCGGTTAAGTGGGGGGTAACCGGGCCTACCTAAACCAAAAAGACAAGGTAGGACCTAGGTAACAATTCAGGCAGACAGGTGTAGCCGAATGGAGCCATGGGCTGTCAGCATTGTTGCCTAAAGGGGAAAACTGGACCTTTTTTTGTGGGATTACTTGGGTTGTTGCGACTCACTGGTATCCATCTGTGAACTGGAGTGGCCCTGCATAGTGGTAGTATCTACAGGTAGGATATGCCAAGAACGTAGGAGTCTGAGACCCCCTTGAAGAGTGGGCACAACAAAGGTTTTGTTCAAATGTGTGACCAGCAGTTTGTTGGGGAATCCCCATTTGAAGGGGATTTTGTGGTTCACCAGGGCTTTGGTGATCGTCGCAAGTTGGCGACGATTATCCATTGTTGCCTTTGATAGGTCTGCATACAGATTGATGGCATTGAAGGGGTTGGGTAGCCTGTTGGCGTGCCTTGCTGTGTACATTATGTGCTCCTTGGTATTGAAAAAATGAATGCGGGCCAATACATCCCTGGGTATGGAGGGAGCTAGATACGGGGGCTTCAGCAGTCTGTGCCCCCTATCAATTTCTAGCTCTCTATCGGTCAGATCAGGAATAAGGGTGCGCATTAAGGTTTGCAAGAAATTTTTTAAATACGCCTGCTGGACTGATTCAGGAACATTCCGGAACTTAATATTGTTCCTTCTGGAACAATCTTCTAATTCTGAGTTTTAGGTGAATTAATTGTAGATCTTCTTCATGTGCAGCCAGTGCATCCACAGTGTCATTATGTGCTAGTTGTATATCACCCAGCCTGGCTTCAATCATGTGTATGCGCTTGTCCTGGTGCCGACAGTGTCAGCTGAGGAAGAGACTGCTGAAGAGAGGTCTGTAAAAAGGGAATGCCTTAGTGACCGGAGCATAGCTTTCATGGTTTGTTCAGACACAGGCTGATCAGAGGCTGGGAATTCATCTAAGGCAGAGCGGAGCTGTGAGGGAGGGGGGGGGTGAGAGTGCAGAGCTGGGCTGTCTCAGACTCTGCTGTCCACAATCTAGACTTTGCTGGGCTAGATGTGGAAGGAGATGGAGTGGGAGAGGACTCACCTGTGATGTTAGGAGGGGTGGATGTCCCAGCTGGGTAGTGTGTGGAGCCGCACTGTGTCTCCTGTGAGGCCTCCGGCGCCATCTTGGCTGCCTGTGAGGGACGGAGGGGGAAAGAATTCTGTCAGCTTTTTGGGCGGTTTGTACTCCATCCTCCGCTTTGACATCGCTGATGGTTGCTGCTGGAGTGACAAGGATTCATTTGATGCTGGTTTCGGTCCGGTGGTCAGCTGCTGAAAGCTGACTGTGCCCAGGAGCTGTAGTCTTAAGCAGCCATTCACAGTGCCGTCAGGCCACGCCCCTCTAAACTAATATTCTACACTGACAATTGAAGCACAATAGCACAGTATAGCACACTAACTGACTAAGAGCCCTGTTCTATCTCTCTCCAGCCGAAATCACACTGAAAATGGCTGCCATTGAAAGAATGCTTTTATACTGTGGGGCAGGAATGAGCCATAATTGGATAAGGTCATGATGACAGTGCCCAATCATAACTCTGACAATGCTCTGTGCCCTGATTGGCTGAAGCTTTCACTGCTTCAGCCACTCAGGGCTTGCAATGCACTGTTCAGCGCCGCAATGCATTGTGGTCCGTTTGGGGGGTCGAACATCCTGCTTGTTTGGCTCTTCGCAGAACGTCCGAACAACGAAAGTTCGGCCGAAACTTATGTTCGGCCCGAAACTTATGTCCGGGCCAGCTGAGAACAGAGGGAATGTGATCACTTATAAAAAAAAGGGGGAAAAGGTATTTATGGTATTTTACTATCTGTACACAAATGTTTTGCCTTTCATTTCTATTTTAAAGGATAATTCACCTTTGTTAACTTTTTTTTTCAAAATTCCAGCTCCCCTATGTACCAATATAGCTTTCATGCACTTTTTTTGCAAAAATATAAAAGCTTTCCATAAAATCTACAGTCACTTGCTTCACCTCGTTCACATCTCTGCATAGCGGGAACTCACATTCCCACATGCATTTTTTTTTTAGCGAGGGGGGAGGCATTTTGGAGCATTTTCACACATCACACATAGGGCAGCCCATCAACCTTAATGGGCTGCCCTACACGTAGCAATCGCCCCAAAAAAGCTTCAGAACTTTTTTTTTAAGAGTTGTGTTTGGTGCGTTTTTTACTATGATTTTTGGTGCAGCGCATTTCTGAAATACAAGGAAATGCACAGATGTGAATAGAGCCTCATTGTTCTTGTGTTACCGCACCAATTACGCATTCGGGCCCCATTCACATATAGCATAGTTGAAGCGCAAGTTTTGTGGCTCATTTTTCCTTTGACATGCATAGGGCAGCCCTTTGATTTCAATGGGCTGCAACACATGTGGTTCATGGGACATTTTGGCGTTTTGTGGGTTGCGTGTTTCTTACTGTGCGTGGATTTTCAGGATTGGCCACTGGTTTTTTCACATGGCAAAATGTCTGTTTGCTAGAGTTGAGCGGACACCTGGATGTTTGGGTTCAGCGGGTTCGGCCAAACTTCACAAAAAAGTTTGAGTTCGGCCCCGAACTTGACCTGAACTTGACCCTGAACCCCATTGAAGTCAATGGTGACACAAACTTTTGGGCACAAAAATGGCTCTAAAAAAGTCCTGGAAAGGGCTAGAGGGCTGCAAAAGGAAGCAAAATGGGGATAAGAGTAGGACAAGTGCCTTGCAAACAAATATGTAACTTAAAATCACATAAAAAAAATAAAAAATGGAGGATGAGGTGGATGTGGAGTGGGAGGTTGAGGAGGCGGTGACCGTTGCGGTGTAGGTGGTGGAAGTGGCGGTGGAGGAGGAGGAGGAGGTAGCCAACACTGTTTTTTGTTTGTTTGTTTTTTTTTTATAATTGGGGTAGCCCCCAAAATATTGAGACATATTTTAAAAAAAAAGGATACGTTCAGTATACCAATGGCTGTGTGAGGCCAGTATAAATGGCTATTCTGCACAAGGTACAGACAAGTCTTGTGGGATCCATGCCTGGTTCATTTTAATAAAGTTTAGCTTGTCCAGGTTGGCTACGGACAGGCGGCTGCGTTTGTCTGTGATAACGCCCCCTGCCGTGCTAAACACATATTCAGACACTGCACTGGCTTCAGGGCAGGCCAGCACCTCCAAGGCATAAAGGGCAAGCTCAGGCCATGTGCCCAATTTGGAGACCCAGAAGTTGAATGGGGCAGACCCATCAGTCAGTACGTGTAGGCGTGTGCACACATACTGTTCCACCATGTTGCTGAAATGCTGCCTCCTGCTAAGACATTGCCTATCAGCTGGTGGTGCTGTTTGTTGTAGCGTGCTGCTGACAAAGCTTTTCCACATTTCGGCCATGCTAACCCTGCCTTCTGAGGTGCTGGCGTTGCCACAGCTGTGTTGGCGACCTCTTCCTTCTCCTCTGTCTTCGCCTTGTGCTTCCAATGAGCCCCCAGAGTCATTTGGGAATGCCCTCAGCAGCACATCTACCAGCGTGTGCTTGTAGTCACGCATCTTCCGATCACGCTCCAGTGAGGGAATTAAGGACAGCACGTTGTCCTTGTAACGGGGATCCAGCAGAGTGGCCACCCAGTAATCAGTACAAGTTACAAGGTGGGCAACTCGGCTGTTGTTGCGCAAACACTGCAGCATGTAGTCGCTCATGTGTGCCAGGCTGCCCAGAGGCAAAGACAAGCTATCCTCTGTGGGAGGTGCATCATCTGTGTCCTCCGTATCCCCCCCAGCCATGATCCAGTGATGCCCACGAGCTGCGTTGGGTGCCACCCTGCTGTGAACAGGGTTCCTCCTCCTCCTCCTCATCATCCTCCTCCTCCTCATCCTCCAGAACTGTGCCCTGGCTTGAAAATTTTTTACCTGGCCTATGCTGGTGCAGGAACCCACCCTACAAGCCACTTGTGAATGTCTGGCCTGATAACCATGGAAATGACCCCTCTTCCTCCTCCTCCTGTGCCACATCCTCTTCCATCATCGCCCGAAGTGTTTTTTCAAGGAGACATAGAAGTGGGATAGTAACACTGAGAACAGCATCATCGGCACTGGCCATGTTGGTGGAGTACTCGAAACACTGCAATATGGTACACAGGTCTCGCATGGAGGCCCACTCATTGGTGGTGAAGTGGTGCTGTTCCACAGAGTGACTGACCCGTGCGTGCTGCAGCTGAAACTCCACTATTGCCTGCTGCTGCTCGCACAGTCTCTCCAGCATGTGCAAGGTGGAGTTCTACCTTGTGGGCACATCACATAGGAGGCGGTGAGCGGGAAGGCCAAAGTTCCGCTGCAACGCAGACAGGCGAGCAGCAGCAGGGTGAGAATGCCGAAAGCGCGCACAGACGGCCCGCACTTTCTGCAGCAGCTCTGACATAGCACTTTCTGCACCACCAAATTCAGCACATGCGCCAGGCAAGGGATGTGCGTCAAACCGGCTAGGCCCAGAGCTGCTACAAGATTTCGCCCATTATCACACACCACCAGGCTGGGCTTGAGACTCAGTGGCCACAGCCACTCATCGGTCTGTTTTTCAATGCCCATCCACAGCTCCTGTGCAGTGTGGGGTTTATCCCCCAAACATATCAGTTTTAAAACAGCCTGCTGTCGTTTCCCCCTGGATGTGCTGAAGTTGGTGGTGAAGGTGTTACGCTGACCGGATGAGGAGGTGGTAGAGGAGGAGGAAGCGGATTAGGAGGAGGAGGCAACAGGAGGCAAAGAGAAATGCCCTGCAATCCTCAATGGCGGAAGGACATGCGCCAAACTGCTATCCGCCTCAGGCCCACCCACCACTACATTTGCCCAGTGTGAAGTTAGCGATATATAGCGTCGCTGCTGTGCTTACTGGTCCATGTATCAGTGGTTATGTGGAACTTGCCACAGATGGCGTTGCGCAGTGCACACTTGATCTTGTCCCTGACTTGTCTGTGCAGGGAAGGGATGGCTTGCCTGGAAAAGCAGTTGCGGCTGGGAACCATGTACTGTGGGACAGCTACCTCTATCAGGTTTTTAAAACTGTCCGTGTCCACCAGACGGAATGACAGCATTTCAAAGGCCAGGAATTTTGAAATGCTGACATTCAGGGCCAGGGATCGCGAGTGGGTAGGGGAATACTTACTCTTTCTCACCAGTGTTTGGGAGATGGAGAGCTGTAAGCTTCCATGGGACCATGGTGTGGAAATGCTTGGGGACGGTGGCGGACATGGTAGCGTTTCTGTTTGCTGGGTGGCAGATGACACTGGCACTGTAGAGGTGGAGGAAGAGGCCGAGGCAGCAGCAGCTCGTGCTTTGCATGTAGATGCCTGGTCATGCAGGTTGTGCTCAGGTTTAGAACATTTATGCCTCGCTTCAGGCTCTGATTGCACAGCATGCAAACCACTCGTGTCTTGTTGTCAGCACATTGTCTGAAGAACTGCCACACCAGGGAACTCCTTTGAGCTGCTTTTGGTGTGCTAGGTCCCTGGGTGCGGAGGGTAGTAGCAGGCGTACTGTCTAGGGGACGGTCGCTCCGCTTTTGCAACCTGCTTCCTCTTTTGCTGTGCTGGTGCCTCTGTGCGCCCATCACCTCTTCCTGCAAACTGCACACGTCACTCGCATGACCTTCATTCCATGTGGGGTCTAGGACCTTATCATCCTCCACATCATCTTCCACCCACTCTTCACCACTGCCCTCCTTGTCAGTCTGCACACTGTAGAAAGCCGCAGCAGTTTCGTCATTATCAGAGACGTGCTGCGGTGGTGTTTCCATGTCCTCATCCTGAAACAGAAGTGGTTGGGCATCGGTGCACTCAATGTCTTCCACTTCTGGGTCAGGGCTATGTGGATGGCCCACGGAATACAAACCAGCAGAGTCATCAAAAGCATAAGAGACTGCTGCATGACCTGGGGCTCAGACTGCTTGGCTGATTTACAAGGGGATGAGGTGAAAGACAGATGGCCATGGGGTTCAGGTGCCAACTCTGAGCTTTCAGCAAGGGACCGGATGGGAGACAATGTGAAGGAACTGGAGGCATTGCCTGCCACCCAATCTACTATCGCCTGTACTTGTTCTGGCCTCACCATTCGTTGAGCGGCATTTGGGCCTACCATATAACGTTGAAGGTTCTGTCAGCTACTCGCACCTGAGGAAGGTGTTTCACTTGTGCGTGTAGCTGGCACAGATTAACCACGTCCTCTCCTTGCAACAGGAGCTTCACCAACACCACCAACACCAGCAGCACCACAACCACGTCCCTTATTTGACGCTCTCCTTGTTCTGCACGCAAATGTACTAATTTATACTATTTTTTATATTGCTAATCTATCCCTCACACCAGCAGCAGGATCCTCTCCATACACTAGTATGAGATGAATTTATAACGCTAATCTGTCCCTCACACCAGCAGCAGGAACCTCTCCCTACACCAGTATGAGATGATTTTATAACGCTAATCTGCCCTCCCACCAGCAGCAGGAACCTCTCCCTACACCAGTATGAGATGATTTTATAATGCTAATCTGTTCCTCACACCAGCAGCAGCAGGAACCTCTCCCTACACCAGTATGAGATGATTTTATAACGCTAATCTGTCCCTCACACCAGCAGCAGGAACCTCTCCCTACACCAGTATGAGATGATTATTTTAGTAGAGTATGACCACATCCCTCTCCAAGGACGACGAC
>BLSH010123018.1:13855-24075 GCA_018402905.1 Glandirana rugosa | reverse complement strand
GGTGTGAAAACTCTGGTAAGTGGGCACTCACACAGGAAACCACGGAAGTCACCATAATATGTGTCTGAAGCTGCACTGAAGTCACTCTGTTTGGATAACACGGCACCCTTCACCATTGTTTTCTGATAATATCTATCTCTAGAATTGCACATTGAACTGAGATAAAACCGTTACATATATACACACTGTGGAAGAGCTGGCTGGGGATTTGTATATCCTCACGGACTCTATCTTGATAGGGCTCTTTGTATTTACAATTATATTTATTTTTCTATTTATATTAGTCGTTGAATAATTTATATTTGTTTTTCTCACCAGACGGTCTCAGTATATTACCCGTTAAGTGTTTTTAGAAATTGGATTAATTTTATGATGATTTTAGATTACTGATTTATTTACGGACATTTACGGACATTCATTGGTTTTTGGGGATCTTTCTATTTATCAAATAACTGGCTTTCTAGTTCCTATCTCTCCTGGTTATATATATATATCGACTTTATTTATATGTTTTTACTGATTCATGTAAGGCTATTTACGGACATCCACGGATTTTTACGGACATGTTTCAACCTTTTATTTATCTTTTAGTTTTTATCTACTGAGGGACATCCTTTTATAAAACTCGTTTTTAGGGGCTCCTTCCCCCACATTTTATCAATATTTATACTCGCCTTTACACATTTACAGACAGCGCCAGTCCTACATTATTATCTCAATCACATTTTTTTGCTTTACAGCATGAAATGAAGACAGACACAGCTTTTGTTTTATCCAGCTGTTATTTACTAGTGCAACTTATAACATCCAAGTGAAAGATACCACACCACTATTTAGAAAAAAAAAATCAAAAACACAATCACTGAGTTGGAAAAAGGATCACCCCCCCTTATGTCAGTATTTTCTTGGATCACATATTGCTTTAATTACAGCCTTTAGTCAGTTGGGATATGTCTCTGCTAACTTAATTTTAGTCTCATCTGACCACCTTAAACGCACCTTGAAGATTCTGAGGCCACATGGAAAAAGGTGTTATGGTCAGGTGAGACTAAAATTGAATTATTTGGCCTCAACATCAAACGACATGTCTGGCGGAAATGCAATACAGCTCACAATTCAAATAACACCATTCCTACAGTAAAGCATGGAGTGGTAATATCCTGTTATGGGGGTGTTTCTCTGCAGTAAGGACTGGAGCGCTTGTCAGGATAAAAGGAAAAATGCATGGGGCAAAATACCATCAATTCTTGAGGAAAATATGCTGCCCTCTGCCAGAAAGTTGTCAATAGGAAAAATGACCATACAGCGATTGAAGGAGAAAAAGATGAATGTTCTTGCATGGCCTAGTCAGAGCCCAGACTTAAAGGGTTTGTAAAGTCTCATGGTTTTTTGCCTTAATGCATTCTATGCATTAAGGTCAAAAACCTTTTCTCAATAGTGACCCCCCCAGAGCCCTCCTTTTACTTACCTGAGCCTGTTCATTCCAGCGGTGGCTATGAGCAATCCGCTCCAGCTGGTGTCACGGGTCCTCATTGGCTGGATTGATAGCGGGGGAGCCATTGGCCCCCGCTGCTGTCAATCAGGTCTAGTGACGTGGGGGCCGGAGGTAGGGCCGAGTTCCGCTGTTTGTGTGAATACACGCAATCAGCAGGACACAGGGGTGCGCCCGCACGTGTGACCCCAGGGAAGCTTTCCCTGATGGGTCACTGGATGCGGAGAAGGTCCCAGAAGCGCAGCTGGAGAACCCCTGAAGAGGAGGTTCGGGGGCCACTCCGTGCAAAACCACCGCACAGAGGAGGTAAGTATGACATGTTTGTTATTAAAAAAAAAAACAAAAAAAAAACTAAGCTTTACAATCGCTTTAGACCCCATTGAAAATCTGTGGAATGACTTGAAGACTGCAGCCCACAAATGGTCACCATCAAATTTAACTGAACTTGAGCAGTTCTGCAAAGAAGAGTGGGCAAATATTGCAAAGTCTAGATGTGGAAAGTTATTAAAGACATATCCCAACATTCTAAAGGCTGCAATTAAAGAAAAAGGTGGTTCAACAAAATACTGACACAAGGGGGTGATCCTTTTTCCAACTCAATGATTCTGTTTTTGAATTTTGTTTATTTTTTTCGGACATGTTGGTGTTATATCTTTCATTTGGATGTTATAAGCTGCACTAGTAAATACAGCTGGATAAAACAAAAACTGTGTCTGTCTTTATTTCAGGCCGTAAAGCAACAAAATGTGATTATTTTAAAGGAGGGTGATTTTTTCTATATCCACTATATAATAGTTCTGGGTCAGTGGTGTCACCTGCAGTAAAGCTGAATAGGTTCAGTCTCTCTGACCTAGAACAAGTACACACACCAGGAATCAGAGAATGGCACCTACTATTTCAAGCCTTTCTTACAGGAATTTGTTTCAGACTCCCTTGAAAGACACACCCAGGCAAATAGATTTTATTTATAGAACTAAATTCACTCACATGTGTGAGGTACCAAGGTGGAAGAAGCTATCCTTGCTCTTCTCCTGGCTGTAGAGGGAATGCTGGCGCATTTTGCCGGCTGCTCCTCATACCACCATTTGCTATTTTTTCATTTTATATATTTTTCTTTTCTTTTCCTCAACCTCCTCCTTTTTCTGACTATAGGAATGATTTATCAGGTTTATCCCTGGATTGATTTCTCTGATCTCTTGGTTCTCAGGGATTGCTAGTCTATAAGTGCCTCCTGCCTCACATTCTGCCCCAGCTTGCTGCTGACGGACCTCCGAATTTTCCCAGATCTTTTTCATCACCCTGCACTGGAACACTGCTTCACAACCTGCCCTAGCTTGATATCTTTGGTTGCCCTGCACTGGACTGCTGCTTAAAAACCTGCCACTTGCTGCTGACTCGTCTCCAAATATTTCTGGATCACTGGACCTCTTTCACTACCCTGCACTGAACCTCTTGCTGCTGACTCACCTCCGAACCTTCCTTGGATCACTGGACCTATTTCCTTGTCCTGACTGTAAACAACTGGACATTTTCTCCACCACTTTCGCCGGATCTCTCAGTCATGCTGCTCAGGTACACTGCACTGCAACTCCAGCAGCTAAAACAAAATAATTTCTTGTCCAAAGGCGCATATGATCTCTGTCGGAATATTTGGATTTTACAACCAAAGAGATATATGCATCGTGGCACTGAGCGTCTTCTCCTTCCTTCAAGTACCAGTGCTGTCTCAATCCCTGCTTATCAGCGTAAGGCTGCAGGACCACCCCACACTGCTTTCACTATCATGCCCTGACCCCACTTTGACTCCCTTTGACCCTCAAAGGAAGGCCAGATCAGCGCTCCTGAACACACATTCTGCTAGCAACAAGGCACTACTTATTTCGGACTTTATTGTAAGTAATAAGTTAGACTTTAAACTGACTTAACTGAAACCTGGCACAAACAAAATGATGACATCCTTTTCAACCAACTCACCCCTTTGGGGTATGGTTTGTTTGACCTCCCACATCTCTCGGGTAAAGGTGGAGGTATAATTGTTATTTACAGCCTGTTGTACACTTTATCCCCTGTAAATTTTTTTAGGAGATTTTTTAGGTGACTTTGCGGATCTGCTGCCATTTTTATGCCTCAGTTTTGAAAGTATTGTTACACTTGGGGACTTTAATGTACATATTGATTCAGAGTCTTCAAATTTAGCTAAAGACTTCCTGTCTCTTGTTGCATGCTTTGACCTAACTCAATTTGTCTGCACCCCCACGCATATCAAAGGACACACCCTAGACCTTATAATTGGAAATGGCCCTATTGTCTCTGACTGCTCTCCCTGTGACTCATGTTTGTCTGACCATCTAGCTATTCTTTTCAATCTGGAATTAGCAATTCCACACCTCCATGTCTCGATCTGTAAATTATCAAAACTGGACTTCTATTGACCAGCTCAAATTTGCTAATTCTGTTATTTCCTCCTGTGACGAACGCAGGTATCAGATCGCTGCCCTCCTCACCGATGGGTGACTGAGAACTCCCCTGATCTAACATCACCCTTGTCACAAACGTAACAATGCCACTCTCAGCTGCTTTCAGCACAAAGATTTGTCAGTTTGCGGCTAAATGCCAACCGCCTGAGAGTGATTGTTACCGGGCTAATTCAAACAATTAACCCTTTCACTGCCACCGCCTCTATTGGAGCCAGAGGAGCTCAGAATTTTAGCAATACCAGTATTTCAGAATAACCACCTGTAACACACACTGTCACCGCAGACAGGTATATCCAGATGCGTTATTTTAAAAAACAGTAGCGCTCTTCAAAGGAACAGAGTCGTAATAGTTGCATTAAGAGCTTTTCAAAATAAGGTTTAATAATGAAAAGGCCAAGTTTTAGGTGCAGTAAAATATTTATAGAAAAATAAAAGAAAGTTGCAAAATACTGAGACAAAATATACAGCAAAGGAACAGAATGAAATACCTGCATTTGAAATGTCCGTGCCTAATCAGTGTTTTGAAGATTATTTTCTGGTTCTCTGATGTTGCTTCATTCATGGTAATTGAGAACTGACAATTGATCTTGGCAATCCCTT
This sequence comes from Glandirana rugosa, assembly GCA_018402905.1. NCBI lineage: Eukaryota > Metazoa > Chordata > Amphibia > Anura > Ranidae > Glandirana > Glandirana rugosa. The sequence goes on along the minus strand of BLSH010123018.1, from coordinate 19,506 downwards.
TTTCTCTGGTTGACAAGGGGTGGAGCCATATGCCCCTGACCATTCACATGAGTGGGCGGTTTCTTAGACAATGTCCAGGGCGGGCCGTTGCGATACATGCTTCTTAATTCATATGTTGTTTATGAAAATCATATCTCCTGATTGGGCCGCCTGACAAATCTCACAGTAAGAAATTCAATCTCAGCATGCATAAAGCTTTCAAATGACTACAAACATGAGAGTTCTGAGACCTTCTAGGACCCTGGGAAGGGAACATACTAGTTCCATCCCACCTTGGGTAACAAGAGGGGAATATATATACTTGAATAATGCAGGCTGAAATTCTACATTCAAATATGTATGTTTTATCACTATGGCATGCTCCAAGCTGAAGTTATGACTGTATGTAAGTTTTTCTACCTTTTCATGTTGTTTCAGAGTTACTGAAAAGGTCAGGATTGCTTGGGTGATTTACGGTGTCGCATGTCCCAACATGAGTTCAGTTTATGGCTGTTTAAGATAAAAACAAACAAATTTCTCTCTTTCTGGCCTGTCCAGATGCCCCTTTGAAGTTGATCTGGCCAGAAAGGGAGGGGGTGGAAATGAGAAGTTTTGTCCTACGTTGAAACTGCAAAGGCTGACCATCACAAAATGGAGTTGCCTTTCGCAGTGGGGGCAGCCTTGCTTGCATCTCATGCGTGATATCATGACTTTGTGTGTGTGTCTCACACGTGATATCATCACATCTCCCCCTGAGGTGGTTGCATGGGAGGGGAATGTGATTCCCATCCTGATGCAACCCACTCCTACGGCTCAGCTTGGTGTGACAGCCCATCAGCATTCCCATGGGCGCTGCCTTCTTGTGCTGGATGGTGAAATCATATTGCTGAAGGATTAAGCTCCAATGAAGTAGCTTGCCATTCTCCCCAGCAACACGATTTAGCCAGCTCAAGGGATTGTGATCAGTGATCACCGTGAAGTGCCTCCCATAGAGGTACGTCTGCAGCTTCTGGAGAGCCCACACGATTGCGAGACATTCCTTTTCAATCGTGGCGTATGCTACTTCCCTGGGAAGCAGTTTCCGGCTCAGGTAGAGGATGGGGTGTTCCTCTCCGGTGTCATCCACTTGGCTCAGGACTGCACCCAACCCATAGGCAGAGGCACCTCTCACATTCTGGTGTCCAAGACACCACTTTGGGCAGTTTCTTCTTGGTTAGGTCAGTCAAAGGTTTTGCCAGGCTACTATAGTTACTTACAAATTTTCTATAGTAGCCGGCTGTCCCCAAGAATGACATAACCTGTTTCTTGGTTTGAGGGGTTGGCCAGGCCAGCATGGCCTCCACCTTCCCTGTCTAAGGTCTTAGAGTGCCTCCTCCCACCTGGTGTCCCAGGTACTGGACATCAGTCATGCCGATCTGACACTTGCTGGGCTTGACAGTCAGATTGGCAGCTGTCAGTTGGTCCAGGACCTGTGACAGGTACACCAAGTGTTCCTCCCAGGTAGTCCTGAACACTGCAATGTCATCTAGGTAAGCCATGGCAAAGGTTTCCAGCCGCTCCAGTAAGTCATTCATGGCCCTCTGGAAGGTAGCTGGGGCATTCTTCATCCCAAATGGCATGACGGTAAATTCGAACAAGCCAAATGGGATGATGAAGGCCGACTTTTCCCGATCTTGAGGGGCCAGAGGAATTTGCCAGTGCCCCCTGCTCAGATCCATGATCGTGATATAGCAAGCCGCCGCCAGCCTATCCAACAACTCATCGATCCGGGGCATGGGGTAGGCGTCTGCAGTGGTGATCGCATTCAGCTTTCGGTAGTCCACACAGAACCTGGTCGTCTGATCCTTTTTGGGGACCAGAACCACTGGGAATGCCCAGGCACTGTGGGACCTCTGAATTACCCCCAGCTGCAGCATCTCCTCCAACTCCCTCTTCATGTCAGCCAGCACCTCCAGAGAGACGCAATAGGCCTACTGTTTAATGGGGGGATGTGCCCCAGTGTCCACCTGGTGGACAGCGAGGTCCGTCCACCCCGGTTTCCCCATAAACTGGCTACCATGGACTGCCAGCACTTCCTTCAGCCCAGGTACCTGTGCGGGGGTAAGGTTGGGGTTTATCAGGAGGTCGGAGTTGACCTCCCTGGTGTCAGCTAACAAGTCTAGGAGTGGGTCAGCTTCTTCAGGCTCCAGCCTGCTGCAGACCAGCATGGCATAGGCCGTGCGCTCATGATGGGCTTTAATCATGTTCACATGGAAGGCCTTCTGCCGTCTACTCCCTTCTCCCAACCTGACAAGGTATGTAACATCATTCAGACGCTGGGTAATTGGGTACGGGCCTTCCTATGCGGCCTGGAGTTTGTTCTGCCGCAAGGGGAGCAGAACATACACCAGCTGCCCAACGTTATATGCCCGCTCCCTAGCATTGCGGTCATACCAACGTTTCTGCCTGGTCTGGGCCTGGATCATGTTTTCCCTCACAATCCCCACCAACGTCTCCATTTTATCCTGGAATCTCAGGACATAATCCACAACAGAGACCTCTGGGTCGGCAATCTTTCCCTCCCAGGTCTCACGGATTAGGTCCAGGGGTCCTCTTACCCTCCGTCCGTACAACAGCTCAAATAGCGAAAAGCCTGTGGACTCCTGGGGCACCTCTCTGTAAGTGAACAACAGATGAGGTAGGTACTTTTCCCAGTCCTTACCCTGGGACTCCACAAAGGTGTACAGCATTTGTTTCAGGGTACCATTGAAACGCTCGCACAAGCCATTCGTTTGTGGATGGTAAGGACTGGCCATGATATGCATCATCTGTATTTTCTGACAGAGAGCGTGCATTAAGTCAGACACAAATTGAGGGCCTTGATCGCTAATGAGCTTGACCGGAAATCCCACTCTTGTGAAGATTCCCAGCAGAGCATCAGCGACCTTGTCTGCACGGAGGGAGGAGAGAGCCACCACCTCTGGGTAACGTGTGGCATAGTCAACGACTGTCAGGATAAAATGTTTGCCTAAACTGCTGAGGATGCCACCCTCTTAAAAGGTTCATCAATCACAGGCAAAGGTTTTAACGGAACCCTGTGTACATCTCCTACCTTGCCAACTCGCTGGCAGGTATCACAGGACCGACAGTAGTCAGTTATGTCTGTCAGCATGGTGGGCCAATAAAAGTTATATATTAACCACCCCCGGGTCTTGGTGATCCCCAAGTGACCTGCTAGGGGAATCTCGTGAGCCACCTATAAGAGCTGTCCCCTGAATTGGCTTGGTACCACCAGCTGCCTGCTTCCTAACTCAGCTTTGTTTTCCCTTGTAGACAAACTCTCCCTGTACAGCTTTCCTTTGTCCCAGTAAATCTTTTGTTTGTCATTCACGGCAGGGGGGCTGTCAGCTAAACTCCTGAGCTGTGTCATTGTTTGGTCTGTCTGCAGTGTTGCTTCAAAGGCTAAACCACAAGTCCCAGCCAGTAGTCCTGTGGCAAACGAGGACAGCTGCTGAGGCCCAAAAGAGGTAGAGCCCACTGGGTCAGAACACGGGGAGGGCCCAGAGACCTCCTCCTGCTGTTCGGCAACCCTAGCCTGTACCTCTGCAGCCCTTGCAGCACTGCGAGTGACCACCAGTATGGGTAATGCATTGTCATCATTATCAACAGTACATTCAACAGGTATACGTGTAACATCATTGGCACATACATCATTTACCTTTACATTCAACTGTGTCTCTTCTCCCTTCTCTGAAGAAGAAGAACCTTGCATTTCCATTTCCCCCTCCCCTCCCCAGGTTGTCTAGATATCATACCCATATCTGCACACAGTACCTTAGGGAGTTCAGAGGTTTCCGAGGGGGTGTCCTCAGTAGGGGCATAGTAGGAGACAAGGGTCCCAAAGTCACCACCCAGCAACACAACAGTGGGAATCTCCTCAGAAACTCCCACCTCTCTCATCCCACTCCCAGCACCCCAATCAATGTACACATAGGCCTGGGGTATACGGGAGCGGGTTCCCCCAACTCCGGTGAGGGTGAGGAACTTCTTGGATATGATGTCCGTTTCTTCTATCACCTCAGATCTGACCAAGGTGGCTTCAGCTCCGGTGTCCCGGAGACCCATTACAGTCCGGTGACCCACGATGACTGGCTGCAAGTTGGCATTGGGTCCTTGAGGTCTCCCATTGACAAACAGCACGGTGGAAGGGTTGCTGGCCGGGTGGCCAGATGATGATGTTGTCTTCTTCTGCTTCGGGCACTGTGTTCACAGATAGCCAGGCTTGCCACAGGTGTAACGCCTGTGGTTATCAGTCAGGGTGGGTTTGACGTCAGGGACTGCAGTTTCAGACCGCCGAGAGGCTCGGTTGGCCTGCAGAGGAGGGGTTTCTGCATGCGAATTTCCCCCTTTCCAGCCATTCGGTGGAGCTTTGCGATGGTCCGATACCCAAGTACTGACGAAGGTATCGGCCAAGTCCGCTGCTGAATGATTGCTGCGTTTATGGTTTCGTAATCTTCATCCTGCTCCACTGGCAGGTCGACATATGTATCCAGGGCCTTGCCTCATAGCCCTGGTATCAGGTACTGGGCCCATTGTGCTGGGGCAAATGGTACTGGCAAGTTTTTTCAAACGACAGTAGAACTGGAAATTTAGTGGCTGGGCTTGCAGGCAGAGAGGTGTCCCTGTGCTCTAGGGATCCGAGGTTCTGACCCTGTCAATGCTGCTGTTAAAGTCTCAACATCTCCAATTCATGCCTCTCTCAACCCGGCGTTCCTCTCTGTCAGCCAGGCGTTCCAGAAACTGCAGGTACATCACGGGATCCATTTTGCTGATGCGCTGGAGTGTTTCCTGCATTTGAGGAGAGTCTCTGCTGTTTGCAGGCAATCTGGGGCTAGCCTGCTCCTGCTGTGGCCCAGAAGGGACAATCAGTAGTATTCCCAGTTCAATCCCTCTTTGCTCATCCTGTGAGGTCATTGAGTCTGAACCACTTACCTCAGGAGTATCGGGAATCTCTTCGGCTCCAAGTTCTGGTCTGCTCGGATATCATACTCCTGTAGGGCCTTTATCATGTCTTTAAAAGTTTTGTTACTGACATCAAAGCCTCTTGCAGTACACTCAGCAGTCAGGTCATCTTTGTTCATCTTCTTATACACTGATGGCCCAGACATTTTGCAAGTCCATCTTTAACCTCCCTGGCGTTATGATTCTGTCTGGAATTTTGTACCAAAAGCGTTGCAATTGTTTTGTAAGGAAATGTGGTGTTATGTATTATAGGCCTGCAATTCTTAGCAATTTCTACCTGAACGTTTTACAGACCCGGTAGTCACATATTCTTCTACTTGTTTCTACTGGACTGACGACTCACATGACGTTCTCCGAAACTACAGTCATTGTTTTGAAAATTTCTGTACTATTTCCGGGATGTCCTCATACTATAGGCTCGTCTGGTCTTGAACCTCGGCTTCTCTAAGGGCTATGAGGACTCCATTCACCAAGTCTGAGTTACTGGAGTGTCCTACTCGTTTCTCCCTAACTTGACCCTTATGATGACTAACAGGGAAGACCCGGTGTCGTCCTCGTCCGATCGGGGTCTAACGGACGTTTGTCGTCTCTGAGAGGAGTTTACGTCCTTTGTGAGGTCGCGTAGTCGTTTTACCTAGGGCACTACATGGACGTCAAAGACCTTGCGGACC
>BLSH010123018.1:0-12646 GCA_018402905.1 Glandirana rugosa | reverse complement strand
GCGAGCACCTCTGCGTCACTGTCGCTGTCATTCAGCTGCTCCAAAAGCGATTTTTGCAAAAAGTGGCGCTTTTTTGATGTCATTTTTTTTATTAGATGGGCACTATGGGGAAGGCAAGGGCACTGTCAGTGTGTAGTGTTGTAACTATGAGCTGATACAGTGCAATCCCCTCAGATTACAATGTATCACCTCTTTTATGTGTTTGTAACATTTTGAAATTCCCGCCCAGTTCCGCACCCGTGCGTCGCTGCGTCGCAGAGAGCGGAACTAGGAACTAGGAAGTGACAGACCCAGCGAGTACAGCGAACATCGCTGCATCGCTGGATCGTGGGAGCAGGTAAGGCACTCGCTGTGCGCTCTGCAGCTCACCCCGTGTCTGACACGGGATCAACGATAGTAGCAGGGAATTTTTACCCCGTGTCAGACACGGGAAAACCGCTAGGAAGGTTAAAGTGTTTATGCGTCCAAACCAGGGAAGTGGGGAAGAGCTCCAAGAAGTTAGATCTTTTCGAATACTTGCAAGTAGTGGGGTATAATTGAGTTCATATAGTTTTGAAAGATCGGATGGGATGGTTACACCCAAGTAAGAGATGCCCTTATCAGACCGTTGAAAGGAGAAATTATACCGTATCTGGGAAACAGTGGCAACCTGTAAGGAGGTGTTAAAGGGCCTCTGTTTTGGACATTTGTAAAATTGCTTAATTCTCCAAACCGATGAAATTCATGCATTAAAGATGGCAGGAAGGTGTGAGGTTGCCGGACGTACACTAGGAGGTCGTCAGCGTATATTGAAAGTTTAAGATGTATAGACGGTGTCTGGATACGGACGATCAAATCATTTTGTCGAATGGCATTACCTAAATGTTCTATCAAGATGACAAAGAGCAAAGGGGATAAGGGGCAATCCTGCCGGGTGCCATTTGAAATATTGAATGGCTCAGAGGATGAACCATATGTAGGCTGATGGTTGGGAAAACAGGGACATGACCTTAGTGACGAAAGCGTTGCCCAGGCCAAGTTGTTCCAAGGACATTCGAAGGAAGGTCCAGTTCACCTGGTCTAATGCTTTTTCGGCGTCTAATGAAAGTAAACATGCCTGCATGTCATGTCTCTGTATATATGAGATGAGGTGTATGATTTTAGTGGTATTGTCCCTGGCCTCGCGGCCTGGGACAAAATCCACCTGGTCCTTGTATGAGTAACGGTAAGAGCGGGGAAAGGCAATTAGCTAAGACTTTGGAAAATAGTTTAATGTTTATATTGAGGAGGGATAATGGCCTATAGCTGCTACATTGGGAGGGGTCTTTACTTGGCTTGGGAATAATAGATATATTAGCAGAAAGCAAATCTCTGGATGGCTGATTGGTATCGTCAATGGAGTTAAAGTCCTCTGCCAACAAAGGAGCTAACAGTGGAGCAAACTATTTATAGAACCTAGGAGAGAAGCCATCAGGCCCTGGACACTTGCCTGCCTTCAGACCCTTAATGGCACCCAAAAACTCAATTTCTGAAAAAGATTTATCCAAGTCCTTGGCATCTTCCATATCGATTGTGGGAAGTGCCATTTCCCTAATATAAGATAGCATATCTGCGGGCTGGGAGGAACCCGGAGCAGAATTATGGGAAACAGGTAAGTTGTATAAATGGGAATAATATTGGTTAAAGGCCTTAGAGTTGCCCTGGGTGTTGTGTTTTTTTTGGTGGGTCGCGTCATGTATAAATTGGATAGGACGCCGAGGGGTTGGTGGAGAACCTGAGCTAGGTGTTGGAAGCATTTATTGGAAAGGGAGTAATAATGATATCGGCTCTTGTCCCTTGCGATAAGAGAATATGAGTCTAGGAGCTGTAACAATTCTCATCTAGCATTTGAGAGATCCACATAAATGGAGGGGCTCAAATTCTGTTTATGAGTATTCTCAAGTGAGGCTATTGTGGATAACAGTCTAATTATATCCAAGGCACAGGCTTTCTTCAGCCGAGTGCCATGCTGAAGGAAGACACTGAGAATAACATACTTCAGCGCTTCCCACTTCGTCAGAGGGGTAGTCGTGCCATCAGTCCTGTGTTTCAGAAGAAAGCTTCTGGTGGCAAGCTTAATGTCAATGACACAGGGGGCGTCCTTGAGTAGATTTTCATTTACGAGCCATGAAAAACCAACACTGTCTATATGACCTAACAGAAGGTGCACAGGAGCATGATCCGACCCTAGAAGGCTGCCAGTAGAGGATATTGTGAGGGGATATCTAAAAGGGATCGGGATATGAAAAAATAGTTGAATAGCCAAGACAACTGTAAGAGTTATCGGCGACAGAATAGCAGCTGTAGTCTCGCTCTCAGGGGTGTTGTATACGCCAGACTATTAGTTGCGATGAGTGTAGAAGAGATTTAACACGCGTCAAGGTGGAATGAGCAATGGAAGACTTACCAGAGGATATATCCATAGCCAGGGAAAGGGCCACGTTTAGGTCTCCCCCCCAAGATGTAGCAGGGAACCCCGAAGGAAATCAATCTGTTGAGGACTTTAGCCATAAAGCGATCTTGCTCTTGGTTAGGGCTGTAGACGTTCGCCACTGTGAAAACAGAAGATTGATATTTCAGTTTGAGGAATACATATCTGCAATTGGGATCAATGAGAAAATCTAATATTTCGGGATGAAAGGACTTATGGAAGGCTATGGAGGCTCCCTTGGATTTAGCCTGTGGGTTTGTACTGTGATGCCAGGTGTGATAGAAGTGATTATTTATAGTTGGTACACTGTCAGTCCGAAAATGAGCCTCCTGTAGGAGCAAAATTTTAGACCGGGCTTTATGAAAGTGGTATAGAATTTGGCTCCTCTTTTCGGGCATATTAAAACCCCGACAATTATAGGAGGAGAAGGTAATATGGTCATGAGCCACCATGAGTTTGGGAAAAAAGGATGGATTTCCATTCTGCAATAAAGTCCCTCAAAAAGATAAATTGTTGGGTCACCAGAGAGCTCAGGATTACAACAAAACAGGGATATAGTAGGAAAAAGAAAGAAAGGTGGGGAAGGAGGTAAAAAAGTGAGAAGGTTGAGTCCCTCTCCCATTACAGATAGAGAAATAAACCTAAAGCATGGGAAAGGGGGAGTCCAATGATTGTCATAATATGACAGACCACTAGGTGGCACTATAACACTAATATCAAAAACAATAGTCATCAAAAGGTAACAGAACTGTAAAGATATATACCAATGCATGGCCTTGAACTGACAGGCCTAGGAGACGGTGTCTAGGAAGGCACAAGAACCAGCCCCCAGGCCCGTTACTCCGCGGGAACTTAATGTAACAATCATAAAAAAGATAATAATAGAGGGTTACCTGGAAGAAAAGCAACATTAATATTAATATAAAGGCAAGTCCCTTACAGGGTAAGGATATTGCAAACAGATTTAACAATACGTCAACCAGCGCCATGGTAGGCGTAATGGGAGAGAAAATCAGTCGGACCACAGAGCCATGTGGGACGAATGCAAAGGGTATTCAATATCAATGGGTCTGTAACGAAACCCCCCCCCCCCCCCCCGAAACTGATGATCAAAAACAATGTTTGAGACCTAACAGGATCTCTCTGGTACAAACCCAGTACCGATCTGTAGAGAAGGAAGCCTCGAGTGCAGGGGGAGCCCCTGGAAAAGGGAGTAACCACAGTACATCAGGGCATCAGTCGTCTTTGTGAAGAGTCTCTGGAACATTTATTCTTCTTCTGTACTTGCCACTGCAAGGCAAAAGGAAGGCCCGGTGTGGTCAAGGGGAAAAGCCAGACTTGGGGTAGTTCCAGAGTCCCTAGAAAGGCTGGTAGATCTCCTAAGGTACGGAACAGGGCCATCTTGCCCTCATGGTGTACTCTGAGGTGGAAGGGGAATCTTCATTGGTACTTGATGTGTCCCTCGTGCAGCAATTGCGTGAGTGGTTTCAGAGCCTTTCTCATGGCCAGGGCCTGATGTGAGAGGTCCCACAAAAGCATGACAGGGGTGCCATTAAAAAGAATAGTATCTTGTGAGCTTGCAGCCCGCATGATGGATTCCTTGATGTTATAAAAGTGTACCCTGCAAAGGGTGTCATGTAAAAAAGAGGGATCAGGATTTCTGAGACCTGAGGTCCTGTGTACACTATCCAGTGCAATCAGTGTATCTTTTGGTTGCTGTAAAAGCTGGTTGAAGATCGAAGTGACCGCCGCTGCAAGGTTTTTATGGTCAATAGTTTCAGGTATGCCCCTGATCTGTATATTGTTACGGCGATTGCGATTTTCGATGTCATCTAGTTGATACATACAGTATCTCACAAAAGTGAGTACACCCCTCACATTTTTGTAAATATTTTATTATATCTTTTCATGTGGCAACACTGAAGAAATGACACTTTGCTACAATGTAAAGTAGTGAGAGTACAGCTTGTATAACAATGTAAATTTGCTGCCCCCTCAAAATAACTCAACACACAGCCATTAATGTCTAAGCCGCTGGCAACAAAAGGGAGTATACCCCTACGTGAAAATGTCCAAATTTGGCCCAAAGTGTCAATATTTTGTGTGGCCACCATTATTTTCCAGTACTGCCTTAACCCTCTTGGGCATGGAGTTTGCCAGAGCTTCATAGGGTGCCACTGGTGTCCTCTTCCATTCCTCTATGATGACATCAAGGAGCTGGTGGATATTAGAGACCTTGTGCTCAATAGGATTTAGGTCTGGAGACATGCTTTGTCAGTCCATCACCTTTACCCTCAGCTTCTTTAGCAAGGCAGTGGACGTCTTGGGGGTATGTTTGTGGTCGTTATTAAGTTGGAATACTGCCTTGCAGCCCAGTCTCCGAAAGATGTTGGCATTCATGGTTCCCTCAATGAACTGTAGCTCCCCAGGGCCATCAGCACTCATGCAGCCCCAGACCATGACACTCCCACCACCATGCGTGACCATAGTCAAGACACTCCTCACCTGGTTGCCGCCTCACATGCTTGACACCATCTGAACCAAATAAATTTATCTTGGTCTCATCAGACCACAGAACATGGTTCCAGTAATCCATGTCCTTAGTCTGCTTGTCTTCAGCAAACTGAGGGCTTTCTTGTGCATCATCTTTAGAAGAGGCTTCCTTCTGGGACAACAGCCATGCAGACCAATTTGATGCAGAGTGCGGTGTAAGGTCTGAGCACTGACAGGCTGACCCCCCCACCCCTTCAACCTCTGCAGCACTCATACGTCTATTTCCCAAAGACAACCTCTGGATATGGCGCTAAGCACGTGCACTCAACTTCTTTGTTCGACCATGGTGAGTCCTGGTCTTAGTGGAACCTGTCCTGTTAAACTGCTGTATGGTCTTGGCCACCGTGCTGCAGCTCAGTTTCAGGGTCTTGGCAATCTTATTATAGCCTAGGCCATCTTTATGTAGAGCAGCAATTCTTTTTTTCAGATCCACAAAGAGTTCTTTGCCATGAGGTGCCATGTTGAACTTCCAGTGACCAATATGAAAGAGTGAGAGTGATAACATCAAATTTAACACACCTGCTCCCCATTCACACCTGAGACCTTGTAACACTAATGAGTCACATGACACCGGGGAGGAAAAATGGCTAATTGGGCCCAATTTGGACATTTTCACATAGGGTGTACTAACTGTTGTTGCCAGCGGTTTAGATATTAATGGCTGTGTGTTGAGCTATTTTGAGGGGACAGCAAATTTACACTGTTATACAAGCTGTACACTCACTACTTTACATTATAGCAAAATATCATTTCTTCAGTGTTGTCACATGAAAAGATATAATAAAATATTTACAAAAATGTCAGAGGTGTACTCACTTTTGTGAGATACTGTAAGTTGCTGGATTAGCACAGTATGGGAATTCAGTGTTTCCTCAAGTGACTGTATTGTAGTGCCCAGGCCCTCTGTAGTATGTTCAATGTCCTCTATACGGACCCCAATGTAATTTTTCAGCTCAGTGAACACCGATCGATAGGCCTTTTCTATGCGAGTGACATAATGTTCAAAATCAGACTTAGTGGGCAGCAATCTGATATAAGCATGCAGGGATTTAATTTGTAAAAAGAGAGAAAAGAGGGCGCTCCAGCCTTGCGCATTACCCAATTCAATTTATTATAACCAAAGAATAAAATATATGTACTCACAAACAAATTTGAAAAATAGGCACATCAAAGTCCACAAAGGAACAACAGCGACCAGGTCTTCAAGGCAGTGCCGAAGGACCCTATGGAAGGCTGACGCGTTTTGAGGGATGGTTCCCTCTTCCTCAGAGCCAAACTTCCGTCAGAAGCTCTTTACCACGTGATCAGCCATGACCAATCACGGCTGGTCATAGTGTAAAAAGGAAGAACCATTTATCGGCCTTTCCTCTACTCGCATCTGCAGACGTGAGTAGAGGAGAGCCGATTGGCAGCTCTCCTAACGGGGGGTCTGCGCTGTTTATCAGTGCAGCCCTCCCTAGGATTGCCACCCAGGACCACCAGGGAGCCCACCAGGACCACCAGGGAATGCCCACCCAGGGACCACCAGGGAGACTACCAGGGAGCCCATCCTGACCACCAGGGAGTGGGGGGGGGGTTGTGGGGGAAAATGAGACTCTAAAGAGGCCATTACATGGTAGGGTCATGCGCCTCCATCCCTGATACTTGATAAAGTATATAAATAACCACCAGGGAGTCGATCCTAGACCACCAGGGAGCCCATCCTAGACCACTAGGTAAGGGGCACAATGCCCAACATGGATGGCACTTAGTGCCAATTTCAGATGCCACCCAGGACCACCAGGGAATGACGAACTGACAGTGCAATCTGTCATTGCCACCCACCAGTGCCACCTATCAGTGCCCACCAGTGACAGCTACCATTGCCCACCAGGGCCACCTATCAGTGCCCATCAGTGCCACCTCTCAGTGCCCAATGCCACTAATCAGTGCCCATCAGTGCCACCTATGAGTACCCATCGGTGCTGCTTACCAGTGCCCGTCAGTGCTGCATATCAGTGCCACCTATCAATGCCCATCAGTGCTGCTTATCAGTGCCCATCAGTGCTGCATATAAGTGCTTCATCATCAGTGCACGTCAGTGTCACCTCATCAGTGATGGAGAAAATGTACTTATTTACAAAGTTTTGTCACAGAAACAGAGAAAAACTTTTTTTTCAAAATTTTCAGTATTTTTTTATTTGTAGGGCAAAAAATAAAAACTGCAGAGGTGATCAAATACCACCAAAAGAAAGCTTTATTTGTGGGAACAAAATGATAAAAATTGTGTTAGGGTAAAGTGTAGCATGACCTCGCAATTGCTATTCAAATTGCGACACCACTGAAAGCTGAAAATTGGTCTGGGCTGGAAGGGGGGTAAGTGCCTGGTATTGAAGTGGTTAAATATAATCATTTGTTAATATTCAAAGAAAACCATCCATCCATGACTCTATGGAGGGAATATTGGCATTGATGAACACAGAACAGAAATGGGAATTCTTCAAAAAGACTGTGAACTCACTGCAAAGTATATTCCCATGGGCAATACATTTACAAGGCTAAAAATAAAACCTGTGTGGCTCAAGGCCAAAGTTCTAAAAGCTATAAATAATAAGAAAAGAGCTCATAAAAAATATAAAAATTAAGGAACGCAATCATTGTTTAAATGTTACAAAGAATATATCAGAATATGTAAAATGGAAATCAAGGATGCAAAAATTCAAAACTAACAACAGATTGCAAAAGATATTAGGACAAACCTCAAAAAATTCTTCAAATATATTAATGGTAAAAAGGTGAATGTTCTTGCATGGCCTAGTCAGAGCCCAGACTTAAACCCCATTGCAAATCTGTGGAATGATATGAGGGCTGCAGCCCACGAATGGTCACCATCAAATTTAACTGAACTTGAGCAGTTCTGCAAAGAAGAGTGGGCAAATATTGCAAAGTCTAGATGTGGAAAGTTAGTAGAGACATATCCCAACAGTCTAAAGGCTGTAATTAAAGAAAAAGGTGGTTCAACAAAATACTGACACAAGGGGGTGATCCTTTTTCCAGCTCAATGATTCTGTTTTTGAATTTTGTTTTATTTTTTTTCTGACATGTTGGTGTTATGTCTTTCAATTGGATGTTATAAGTTGCACTAGTAAATACAACTGGATAAAACAAAAACTATGTCTGTCTTTATTTGAGGCTGCAAAGCCACAAAATGTGATCATTTTAAGGGGGGGGGGGGGGGATTATTTTCTATACACACTGTACAGTCTAGGAATAAGAACAGTAGCTTCCATCTGAAGTTTCTAATATGTAATGAATATGGGTGATTTTTTTGAATCTGAAATAAAAAAAATATCCCTGATTAAAGCAGACCTGTACTGCATCTGAGCACCACACACCAAAAACATTTTAATTATTTATATGTCATCATTTGTTAATATTCAAAGAAAAATCCACCACTCATCCATGTCTCTATGGAGGGAATATTGGCATTGATGAACACAGAACAGAAATGGGACTTCTTCAAAAAGACTATATGCAAACTCACTGCAAAGTATATTCCCATGGGCAATACGTTTAAGAGGCTAAAAATAAAACCTGTGTGGCTCACAGCCAAAGTTAAAAAAACTATAAATAATAATATAAAAAATATAATAATAAAAAGAGCTCATAAAAATATAAAAAATAAGGAACACAATCATTGTTTAAATGATTTAAAGAGATAGAGATACACAACATAAACCCAGTAGAGAGACAACAGGTGGCTAGATTGGTAGAGACTCCTTCACCCCTCAATATAGGGACCTTACTTAGTAAGTTTTTGAGACAAAGTGTCAGTTAGGAAGCAACGAGTGTTGATTGTAGCGTGAGTGAATAAGTGGTAAATTTTTTTTTTTCTTTCTCTTTTACCCTATTCTTCCCCTGTCTTCATATGGGCCCAATCAAGATATGCTCTTTTAACGTAAAAGGATTAAATTCTCCATCCAAAAGATCTCAAATTTTACATTTTCTACATAAAGAAAAAGTTAAGATAATTTTCCTGCAGGAAACTCATTTCCGTACAGATTTTATACCAAAATTACAAGATAAATTCTACTCTACATGGTACCATGATACCGTTCCTTATTCAAAATCTAGAGTATCGATAGGTACTGGACAGTTGGAGGGGAAAGGATGGGAGATCACTATTCCTAAAAATAAATATTTATGGAAAAAAATATACGCTTATTAATTTATATCTACCAAATCAGAATCAGATTAAAAATGGTATACAAAAGATAACCGAAATGATGGAAAAAGTAAAGGGGGCAATAGTGATTGGGGGAGATTTCAACTTTGTGATGGATATAGATACTACCTCTTCTAGAAATACACAAAAACACGGCCAGATAAATCAATTTAAGAAGATGCTTGATGAATATCAATTAATAGATGTTTGGAGAGCATTACATCCGACAGAGAGGAATTATACATTTTTCTCTAACAGCCATAATACATATCATAGACTGGATTATTTCCTAATCAATCAAATGGATCTAACGAGGGTGTCTTCTTCGTAAATTGGGAGCTTTGTCTGATCTGACCATGCACCTATATTTATAGAGCTGGATATCCCGAACCAGGAAACTGGGAACTGGTCATGGAGGTTAAATGATAAGCTACTCAAAGATGAGACATGTACGTCTGAAATACGGAGGACTATTGAAGATTTCATATTAAATCATGAAAAAGATGAAACATCTCTCCCCTTACAATGGGAAACATTAAAATGTGTAATTAGAGGATTATTTATTAAACATGGGTAAAAGGTTAAAAGCAATTAAAAATAAGGAAATTACATCTTTATTGAAAGAAATAGCGGAATTAGAAACAGCTCACAAAAATAACCTAACCCCAGCAAAACTAATAGCACTAGCAGAAAAACGTAGTAAATTACAAACTCTGTTAAATGAACAGACATTAAAAATTAGAGATAAAAGTTGGGTGTTGTTTTATCAACAAGGTAATAAACCAGGGAAATTATTAGCATGGGCATTAAAACAAAGGACAGCTATAGGGTCAATAATAGAGTTGTGCGAAAACCTGGACGTTCGGGTTCGAAGGGGCCGAACGAACTTTGGGAAAAAGTCTGGGTTCGGCACCGAACGTTACCCGAACTTTATCCCGGACCCCGAACCCCATTGAAGTCAATGGGGACCCGGACTTTTAGGCACAAAAATGGCTGTAACAAAGTCCTGGCAAGTGCTAGAGGGCTGCAAAAGGAAGTAAAATGGGGTAAGAGTAGGGGAGGTGCCCTACAAAAAAATGGGGATAGGGAAAATAAATTAAAATCAAATAAAAAAAAAATGGGAAGGAGGGGTGGATGTGGAGTAGGAGCCTAGAGGTTGACTAGGCCGTGAACGTGGCAGTGTAGGTGGAAGTGGCGGTGGTGGAGGAGGAGGAGGAGGTAGCCAATACTGTTTTTTTTTTTGTTTGTTTATAATTGGGGTAGCCCCCAAAATATTGAGGCCTATTCAAAAAAACAAGTATACGAATGGCTGTGTGAGTCCGGTCTAAATGTTTATTCTGCACAAGGTACAGACAAGTCTTGTGGGATCCATGCCTGGTTCATTTTAATAAAGGTTAGCTTGTCCACGTTGGCTGTGGACAGGCGGCTGCGCTTGTCTGTGATAACGCTAAACACACGTTCAGACAATACACTGGCTGCAGGGCAGGCCAGCACCTCCAAGGCATAAACGGCAAGCTCAGGCCATGTGGCCAATTTGGAGACTCAGAAGTTGAATGGGGCAGACCCATCAGTCAGTATGTGTAGGCGTGTGCACACATACTCTTGCACCATGTTGCTGAAATGCTGCCTCCTGCTAAGACGTTGTCTATCGGCTGGTGGTGCTGTTTGTTGTGGCGGGCTGCTGAGAAAACTTTGCCACATTTCTGCCATGCTAACCCTTCCTTCTGAGGTGCTGGCGGTGGCACAGCTGCGTTGGTGGCCTCTTCCTCCTCCTCTGCCTTCGCCTTGTGCTTCCACTGAGCCCCCGGTGTCATTTGGGAATGCCCTCAGCAGCGCCTCTACCAGTGTGCGCTTTTAGTCGCGCATCTTCCTCTCACGCTGCAGTGAGGGAATTAAGGACGGCACGTTGTCCTTGTAATGGGGATCCAGAACGCTGAAAGTGCGCACAGACGGCCCGCACTTTATGCAGCAGCTCTGACATATCTGGGTGGTTTTTTAGAAGATTTTGTACCACCAAATTCAGCACATGCGCCAGGCAAGGTATGTGCGTCAAACCGGCTCGGCCCAGAGCCGCTACGAGATTTAGGCCATTGTCGCACACCACCAGGCCGGGCTTGAGACTCAGTGGCAACAACCACTCATTGGTCTGTTGTTCAATGCCCATTCACAGCTCCTGCGCAGTGTGGGGTTTATCCCCCAAACATATCAGTTTTAAAACAGCCTGCTGTCGTTTTCCCCTGGATGTGCTGATGTTGGTGGTAGAGGTGTTACGCTGAGTGGATGAGTAGGTGGTCGAGGAGGAGGAAGGGCAGTAGGAGGAGGAGGCAACAGGAGGCAAAGAGAAATGCCCTGCAATCCTCGGTGGTGGAAGGACATGCGCCAAATGGCTAGCCGGCTCAGGCCCACCCGCCACTACATTTGCCCAGTGTGCAGTTAGCGAGATATAGTCCATGCCTCCGGAGGTGAAGTGCCGGAAGTAAGGAAAATGTAATCTACGGGGCCACCTCAACAGAGTAATAGTCCCACCTGGGTAAATCAAAGGGGGAGGATATTTAAACTAATCGTTGCCGGCCGTGTGGAGTGTCACAGCTGAAGTCCATTGACGAAACGCGTCTGGCACATCCACACGGCAACTGATTTTTTCTATATGCAAGCAGGGACGGCTGCATGATCCTGCAGGTCGGGTGAATCAGCTGTCGGAGAGAGGAAAGGACAGTGAGATATACACTCTCTGATCTCTGGCACTTCATTGATCTACTGCTACTTGCATTTTTATTTCTTAATGTTTGGAAGTACCCTAACATAGGGTTTTTTTTATGTGCAATAAATTCTTGTTTTAAAAGATAATGCACTATGTGAGGCTTTTTTCCTCTCACCCCAAATGAAATCCTGACATCACCTGCTGAAGTTCAGCCCAAAGTTTTACCTCTCAGTGTATGAGGTTTAAAAGACCGAGGCGGGAGAGACGACCAAATTGCATTGAGCAGACTACAGCAGCGCCGACCAGAGAGATCTGGGAGACCTTTGTGAGGAGCCCTGTGTGGCAAACAAGCGAGGCTGCCGAGCACGAGAGTGTGAGGCAAACAACTCTGGTGAGTAGGATTCTTAGAGGGAGAGTGAGAAGATTGTATTGTGTATGACCCATATGAAGATACTTTGGGAACTTCCATTTTAGTCCTGGGAAATCACTCAGATGAAGGACATTTGAATTGAACTTTTTCTCTTAGCGCTACATGGTGTCTCCTATATTGGTGGGGTGATACAATTTGTATATATGTATGAGGGTTTTAATTGTAGCGGCTATTTTTGAGTATATATATGTTTAAGGCATGAGGATTAGTGTTGAGCGAACCCGGACTGTAACGTTCGGGTCCGTACCGAACTTTAGGGTGTCCGTGGCACGGACCCGGACCCGGACATTTCAAAAATCGTTCGGGTTC
>BLSH010122984.1:974633-995070 GCA_018402905.1 Glandirana rugosa | reverse complement strand
GTGTAACTAAAATAACGAAAAGGGCAGTCAAACTACAAAATTATCAAACAGGATTTCGTCAACTGTGTAGACATTGCATACTGTATTCTCGTTTCCGAGAAAAAAGAGGAATTTTCACTGGACAGTGCCCTGAGACGTTTTAGGTGTCAATAAGATCAGACTTTATTCGTTAAAACGTCGAACATGACCTTTTGTATCTCAATTTGTTATCGTAAATAACCAATCATCTTATGTAATGTTCGAAAATCCCGTTGAGTTCTCATCACAACTCGCTTGGGCCTGACATTGCAAGCCCAGGCATGGCTTGAAAGCCCCGAACGATTTTTGAAATGTCCGGGTCCGGGTCCGTGCCACGGACACCCGAAAGTTCGGTACGGACCCGAACGTTACAGTCCGGGTTCGCTCAACACTACTCTTGAGTTGCCCTAAAAGCTTGTAATGTATTCTACTAACCAATAAATGCTATTGTTTAACTCTATGTTTTCCAGTACAAGCTGCAAAATTGCTTATTTCAGACTAGAATAACTGTGGATTTTGCAGAGTCCCGTGACAGGTCACTTTTAAGGAGAAAAAAGAGCCTTTGCTCTTATGTCATACGTTACAGATGTGTCAACTGCTTTAGGACAAACTATTAAAACATCAAACTGACGGGAAAAGCAATAAAATCAATGTGTTTACAGTGGAGCCAGCAAGCTGTACATATTAAATGAGGCCATCTGATTTTCTCCCACTTATGAAAACTCTCATTTGTTTAGTCCACTGTGTTAAACGCATGTCTAAATTTTTGTTTCTAGCTGTAACAAATTAGGTGTATTTACTGTTAGGGATGTAATTGGAAAACAAAATGATGGTAAAAAAATGACTTAAGATAAACAGTAATTCTTAATGCCAAGATTTTATTACAATAATACCAAGCGTTATGTTTTTTTGTTTTTTTTTTTTGTTAGTTTTTTTTACATAAATGTATGGTTGCCTTTTATTTACAGCATGTGCTTTAATGTTACATAAATATCAGCATTGTCCTTCAAAACACTGTTGGTTACAAAATGAACCCTCTTGCTTTTGTTGTTTGCATCCTCATGATACAGCTATGAAAGTCAACCTGTTTGTTGCTCATTACAGGGAAGAGCAACAAATTCACTGCAGGTACCATAATGGTACTATAGTTACCTTTCGGCTTTCTGAAAATTAGAACCTCCAATGCTGAACAGGACAGTCATGAGTTTTTTTTTTGGATGAGATGAGCAGGACCCTGGTTTAATTTTTTTTTTTTTTCTGGTTTAAATTTTTTACCAAGGACCTGTATTTTTTCGTCAGATGTATGTGGTGTTTATATTGATTCAAAACAGCAGAGGTCTCCGTGGAAGATTTAATAAATTAATTTTGATTTTAGAAAAAGCAATGGTGTTTCAAAATAAACATATGCATGGACCGCATACAGAATGGAACATTCTAAAGACTGTTACAGTTGCATGCTATTCAAGCAGGAATTTTTGTTTTTTTAGTTTTTAAATCCTACCATTTTATCTTTTGTCAATGCTGTTCATTACTTTTTGTGTTTGTTTTTTTGTTGTTTTTTTTGGGGGGGGGTGGGGTCTTAAATCCATAGCCCAAAACTTTTCTGGGTATGAAAAAGGGGAACTTTATATGGCACAATATTGTTGCAAAGAGGGGGCTGTGGCTGGCTATAGATGGGAGCAGAATTGTGTGAGAGATCTCTTGGTTCGACTTGTCATCTGGTCTTAGTAACCTTAGGCTGCCCAGCAACATCTGCCCAAGTTCAAAAAGTTTCACGGAGCACTCCAACCCTCACCACATCAGAACTTGCTCAGCTATCTTAATACTCTGACCATTGTTGTTGTTCCAGGGAGCACGAAAATGACGCCGCCAAGAACAAGCAGCAAGTCTGCATACTATTGGGAACCCTCTATTACTCCACTACGGCATTTTTATACTGAGATTGATCAGGTTTCTGATCTCCACACCTTTCCTGCTGGAACTGGCCTCCCCAGTGGGATCTGAGAGGTCCAACTTCTTCCAGACTTCCCCCTAGGTTGCAGAATTGCCTGAAGAGGACATAAGAGGACTCCATAGGCCCTCTACACTAGAGCAGACCTGGCTACATGGGCAACTGGGATCAAAGAAGTGCTGTGGAAAGAAGTGAATGACCTGTGGCAAAAAGCTTCCCATACAGACTTCAAAGTATAAGCTTTGCAGCTGACCTCAAACTGACATGAGGTGACCTTTACCACCCTGGAACAGAACCATATGCAGAACCAATAGAAAATCACAGTACTCTGTCTAAAAGTTTGGAGAAATTTTTTCCCACTGGAACAACATCAGGCTGCAGATTATCCCCTGTCCACCTCCAATTATGGCTTAAGAGCTGCACTTAAGGCCATACTAAATACCATTCTGTGGAAGCCAACTGCAGAAGCCATAAATTTGGACTGAGTCCTTGGTCCTAGGATCTAGTGAAGACTTAGCTACCTGTCCGCAGGGTCAACTTCTTTGTTATTAATGAAGAAATAATGCAAAGAGCTTGGCATATGAACCCGGTGGACTTTGATGGGGCTTCCATTCAACTTCTACTTTCTCTCTCACCTCACATTCTCGATGCAAAGGCCACTTAAGGCTGCTGCTGCTTAGTGGGGTTAGCCATTTCATGTGGAAATCAGGAATGTAGGCAAATACAGTACATAGCCTTTTATTTCCCAGAACAATTACCTGAACCTTGCCAATTCTTGGAGGTGGACCTCTTACAGGTCCCTAATTGGCAGGATCCTCCAACTGATTCCAGTGGAGCCCCTTTGTCAACATCAACACATATCATGTTCTCAACAGTCATGGAGGGAACAGTAGTCCTGGAGAATGTGTCATTTTGATTGCCTCCTTGGCCTCCCATATGACCACCTCCTTGTCTGTGAAACCTGATAGTCATTTGATTTTACAAGGTATGATATTGCTTTGTTCACTACTTTACATTGCACTCACACATTTATATTTCTAGGATCACTAGCAAACTGGAGACTTTCAGAATTCATATACATTAATAGCAACACGCTGCTCAGATTGCTCATGCAGACTGTACAACTAACTGCAGAGAATCCCCATCTCAACAGATACTTGCCAATGCCTCTAATTCTTTTTTTTAGCCCTATTGAAGCTTAATGACTGTATGTTGCTGTACCGTTCTACTCTTCAGCTTAATTTCAGAGTCAGACACATGTACTTGTTGCTCCTTTACCCTGAGACAACCCCATATGTTGTCTAGCCTAGGTCCTTTGGAGGATGGTATTTCTGCTTTCTAGATATAAGGTGAAGCCATTTCAAATATGCAGCACATCAGCTTCAAAATTTGGAATTCTGCAGGATGCCCAGTTACCAGTGCAGAGCATTTATATCTTTCTCCTGGGACTCCTACCGAGTTGGAGCTTAATACAGAGAATTTGAGGGTATTAGTCTGAAAAGCCGTTGTGTAAAGATGCCAGGGATCTGATGGAATGGAGGGTGGGTGGGGGATTGTGCTTAGCTGACTATTTAAATTGCACTTGTTTTTCTGTATATGATTAATATATTTTTTTCCTGCCAATATTATGTTTTGGTCCATGGATGGCATCCCTGACAGCTGACAGAGTGGTGAGGGGGGTCTGGGAGTACTGGGGATCCCAGTGGCCAGGGTGGTCCTTGGCTTGTTCCCCTGGCCCTCCAGTGGGGTTGACGTGGGTTGGGGGTCTTGGCTGAAGTGCTGGAGGCCGAGCACTGCAGACAGCCACTGGGTCAAGTGATTGGTTCCTTCTCATGGGCTGAAACCTTCGGGGCCCATTGGCTTTCGATCTAGCAAAGCTCCATTGACTATAGCTTTGTTGCTTCTCATATTTTTAGTTTCTGCAAGACTGCAAGTAGAACTTATACATGTACTGTTTTATGCTGGATGTCCTCTATCTTTTACTATCCTGGTTGTCCAGGGTCTTAAAACTCATAGTTCATTTCTATGTATCCCCAGGGGCTTTAAGTATGCTTACAACTAACCATATGATCACCCAAGGCTCACACTGCTAAAGGACACAATGACCCACACACCCCATTTAGGATCCATATCAACCTTCTTACTGGGACTTTAAGATTTTAGGTGCTTTGCACCCTTAGCTTAGGGAGATTCTTTAGGTTCTGCTGTATCTTCCCCAATCCTACCAAGATCCTTCCTTGCCAAATTTTTCTCACTCTCTTCCTCTTATCTCCCGAACATATGCCCCGTCTCTTGTAAAGGGCCACACCACATAATGCCAACATCCTTGTTCTCACATGTAAACCTCTTTTATAGTGCCAAGGGCCTTGATTTCTTAGGAAAAGTCATCCCACCTGTTTAGAGACCTTTCGAGAATGAATGCACACATTGGCTACATACAGAGAACTTGTTTTAAAATGGACCATGTCCCTTCTCTTGTTAGTTGTAAATTCTCCCATGTGTATCATAGTATGTCCCCTAATTCTAAAGCTAAGGGGGTCTCTATATTGTTTGCCAACATTCTGAACTGGAAATTTGACCAACTGCAACTAGATGAAGCTGGAAGATGACTCTCTCAAGGGCTCTATCAATGGTTGTATAGTTACTCTTCCCAATATATACTGCCCTAACACTGACCCTGTGGGGTTTACAAGGAGTTTCCTGTCTGGCTACCTCAAGTTGTGGGTGGGACCTATGCGCCCTGCATGTGGGGGTACCGTTTGCTGTGAATGCTCTCACTAATGCTCGGGACCAAGCGGGGACTGCGGTCATGTGAAAGTCTAACATTAAAGCAGTTCCTTGACTTAGAGATGAGCTGTAACACTGTGTGCAGCAATAAAAGTACAGAGTCCCTCAGAAAGTGCTGTCCCATGTCAATGCATACTTTAACTTGATGTAGGTTGCATTAGGAGGGATGCTGCAGAGCCCGTGCCCTCTCCACCAGTACAGCACATTTCTGTTACCTCACTCCCAGTAACAGAATGGGGTCCCATCATGCACCTAGCGTGAACCTCATGCGTGCACTTGTTAACTCTTTTCTTCCTGTACCCATGTGACCAGGTCATGGATCTCTGCAATGCGGGTTCAGGTTCTGGTTGCTACTGGAAACTGTCCACTAGGGAAGGAGCCAGAACAACAACCCCCTCACTACCTCCTCTCCCCTACCCCCTCGCAAACGTAATAACTAGTTGCTTTGTGCCTTAAGCAGTGTTTGGTTACTAATAGCAACCACACGGCTTCTCTTGCTTGACTTGCCAAACAGACCTTCTGTAGCAGCTGAGCTTTATAACCCACATGAATTCCTTTAATTGGCATTAACCATCATGCACCCCTTTTAAGTAACTTCAGACCAGGCTCAGAACAGTTAATGCAACTTTACTGAAGAGTTTCTTAGTATAGTCCAACATGAATAATGTCCATTTCCTAACCCTAACTACAACTGTTTGGCTGCCCAGGCATACCTTCAGAGGTGATAGTCCATGGTTTAATGTCCTAGCTGTCCTGCAGACCTCCAGAGCTTCCAATGGACTGCAAGTTGCAGCAGATCTACAGCATATCTCTTCACAGAGACCCCAAAATACCTGGAGATTACATCTTTAGGCTTGTATCTGTCTTCTTCCCATGCAGCAGCTCTCTGTGTGCAGAACCCTTCCCCATTTTATTTACTGCACAGGGGAAAGGGCAGAGCTAAAAAAGACTAAGAACCGCAGAGACAGTTTAACCAGTTCCCAGCAGCCTGTGTCACTTGATAACAGAAAACATTCCCCATGCAGGCAAGCTGCCTACAACCAGTTTTTTAGAGTTCACCCTAGAACAATTATCTACCTTCCCCAAAGATGGGGAGGAGATATGAATGTGGCCCTAGAACCACTTCTGAATGTTTCAAAAAGCACATCCCATCTCTCTTATGCCTATCTCCATTGACATTAAACATCCTTTTCAAGGAAAAAGGTTAGTCAAATTTTGGTGTATTTTGCATGGCGTTCAGAAGGATTATGCATGCTGCATTCACTGTCTCACAGGTCATAGGAGATTCAGGTTCTAAAGCCTGGAACTGTAAATTGAATGGCACTTTGAATTAAAATGAAAATTAAAAGAACCATTTAGAAGTGTTTATGAAGGCCTTTTCTTTACCAACCCCACCCCTGAAACTTCGCTGTTAATAATTTGGAAGACACTCAAATGTGTAGTACAGGTAAGGCTGGTTAAGTTAGAAGGATGATTTTCAAAGAATTCAACTCCCTTTTGGAAGGGAAAACCAAACCAAGCTAAAAAATCTTTGGCTATACCATTAGCTGCAGATCTAAAGGTTATCAGGGACCACATCAATATTCTTATCTTAGGGAAAAGAATGCTTAGCAGACTAGATGTAGTGGGTATTTGTACAAACACAGCACTAAACTTGGTAAACTTGTTTCCAAAGCACTAGATTGAGCTCATAGCGACCCAATACAACTTTGTGTGCCACTCAGGCTCTTTAAGATGGGGTGTAAATCCTGAAGCATCCACCACTAGGAGTGCTGGCACAGGATGAGCTCGTCCCAGCTCCTACAATAGCTCAAGTCAGAAGGGAATCCCTGCAGCCACACATCCGTGTTGTCCCTAGAATAGATATGAGTGGCAACCTCAGCCTGGACTCCTGCCAGGCCATGCCCCAACACGTTTCACTCCGCCCTTCGGAGCTTAGTCATTTAAGCTCATGCATTGCACATATTGATCCACCTGACAAATTCCCAAGGAATTTTCCAAAAGCCAAATGCTTTAGGGACTATTACAAATCACTTAACAATATGAATTCTGTGATGTCACCACCTGGTCCTGCCATATCCCTCTTAATAAGAATTCAGGAATATATCCCAATGATCCCCAAGACCACCTCATATTCTATGGAAGTTGCTCTCACTGTAGAGTAAATCCAATCAGCAGTAGCATGTATATCACCAAATAAGTGCCGGGTCTTGATGGATTACCTCTTAATTACTATAAGTCCATCCAAGCCCAGTTACTGCCAGCACTTAATTCTCTCATCAAAGGACACTATTTGCTGCTTCACCGCCTAAGAGCTCATATCATGGGTTTACCAAAAAAATGTGCAAATTACCACTCCATAGCTCTTCTATACACGGAAATTAGTGAACTGTTCACTAAGGCAATTTATAAAAGCCCCATTCCACATATGAATAAGACCATTCATCCGGACCAAGTAGGCTTCATGCCAAATAAAAAGGTGAAAGATAATACCACGAAACTTCACTCGTTCTACTTGTAGTAAAAATCCTAGATTCTAAACATCTCCCTTCCACACCCAAAATTCAAACTTATACAGCCCAATTTTCCTTTTAAGTGGGCTTCCTCCTCACTTCAGTACCCAGGGATACAAATTACCATTGCCTTGGAAGATATAATAAAAGCCAATGTGCCCCCACTCTCTTGATCACTGGATAACTCAAAAATGGAACAAATTAATTTTCTCACGGTTTGCAAGAATCACTATAATGAAAATGAATCTTTTTCCATTACTGCTTTACCTCTTCCAAACCATTTTATTATGTATCCCAAATCCATTCTCAATCTGATCAGAATGTCTCCACTTTATTTGGGGATGAAAACAACATAGACTAGGCCAGTCCATTTTAAACTCTTCCAAAGCTCCAGGGAGGACTGGGTTTTCCAATACTACAGTCAGGTCCATAAATATTGGGACATCGACACAATTCTAATCTTTTTGGCTCTATACACCACCACAATGGATTTGTGCCTCCCACTTTTTAAGGGACCAAATGTAATGGGACAGATTAACAATCATAAATCAAACTTTCACTTTATAATACTTGGTTGCAAATCCTTTGCAGTCGATTACAGCCTGAAGTCTGGAACACATAGACATCACCAGATGCTGGGTTTCATCCTTGGTGATGCTCTGCCAGGCCTCTACTGAAACTGTCTTCAGTTCCTGCTTGTTCTTGGGGCATTTTCCCTTCAGTTTTGTCTTCAGCAAGTGAAATGCATGCTTAATCAGATTCAGGTCAGGTGATTGACTTGGCCATTGCATAACATTCCACTTCTTTGCCTTAAAAAACTCTTTGGTTGCTTTCGCAGTATGCTTCGGGTCATTGTCCATCTGCACTGTGAAGTGCCGTCCAATGAATTCTGAAGCATTTGGCTGAATATGAGCAGATAATATTGCCCGAAAAACTTCAGAATTCATCTTGCTGCTTTTGTCAGCAGTCACATCATCAATAAATACAAGAGAACCAGTTCTATTGGCAGCCATACATGCCCACGCCATGACACCACCACCACCATGATTCACCAATGAGGTGATATGCTTTGGATCATGAGCAGTTCCTTTCCTTCTCCATACTCTTCTCTTCCCATCACTCTGGTACAAGTTGATCTTGGTCTCATCTGTCCATAGGATGTTGTTCCAGACCTGTGAAGGTTTTTTTAGATGTTGTTTGGCAAACTCTAATCTGGCTCTCCTGTTTTTGAGGCTCACCAATGGTTTACATCTTGTGGTGAACCCCTGTATTCACTCTGGTGAAGTCTTCTCTTGATTGTTGACTTTGACACACATACACCTACCTCATGGAAAGTGTTCTTGTTCTGGCCAACTGTTGTGAAGGGTGTTTTCTTCACCAGGGAAAGAATTCTTCGGTCATCCACCACAGTTGCTTTCCGTGGTCTTCCGGGTCTTTTGGTGTTGCTGAGCTCACCGGTGCCCTCTTTCTTTTTAAGGATGTTCCAAACAGTTGATTTGGCCACACCTAATGTTTTTGCTATCTCTCTGATGGGTTTGATGGGTTCTGATGGGATTGATTATTATTTTTTCTGTTGACACTTCTGAACTGAACAAGATTTGCACTTTTTGCACTTTGTTGCATGTATTGCCTTTTTGCACAATTTTGAACTCTTTGTGGATTTTGATTCTCCTCATATGCAATGTTTATGATGGATTTTTGATTTTTTACATTTAATGGACTATGCACGTATTGATTGAATTATCAATGTTTATTTATGCATTAGCACTTTTAGTGAAGTTTGAACCACTTCACTCACTTTATTAGGGTAAGCGCTATATTTTTGGTTTATTCATTCTGATCACAAATTGTTTGTTTGTTTATGTGGCAGCTACCCATCCATATTTACTTTTACTTTATACTTAGCACGGTATATATTTCTTTTTTATCTACTGAAGAAATTACACTTTGCTACAATGTAAAGTAGTGAGTGTACAACTTGTATAGCAGTGTAAATTTGCTGTCCCCTCAAAATTAATCAACACACAGCCATTAAAGCCTAAACCGCTGGCAACAAAAGTGAGTACACCCCTAAGTGAAAATGTCCAGATTGGGCCCAAAGTGTCTATATATTGTGTGGTCACCATTATTTTCCAGCTCTGCCTTAACCCTCTTGGGCATGGAGTTCACTAGAGCTTCACAGGTTGCCACTTGAGTCCTCTTCCACTCCTCCATGATGACATCACAGAGCTGGTAGATGTTAGAGATCTTGCGCTTCTCCACCTTTCATTTGAGGATGTCCCACAGATGCTTCATAGGGTTTAGGTCTGGAGACATGCTTGGC
Source organism: Glandirana rugosa (assembly GCA_018402905.1). Classification (NCBI taxonomy): domain Eukaryota; kingdom Metazoa; phylum Chordata; class Amphibia; order Anura; family Ranidae; genus Glandirana; species Glandirana rugosa. The sequence goes on along the minus strand of BLSH010122984.1, from coordinate 985,478 downwards.
CAGTCCATCACCTTTTCCCTCAGCTTCTTTAGCAAGGTAGTGGTCATCTTGGAGGTGTATTTGGGTCGTTATCATGTTGTAATACTGCCCTGCGGCCCAGTCTCCGAAGGGAGGGGATCATGTTCTGCTTCAGTATGTCACAGTACATGTTCCCTCAATGAACTGTAGCTCCCCAGTGCCGACAGCTCTCATGCAGCTGCAGACCATGACACTCCCACCACCATGCTTGACTGTAGGCAAGACACACTTGTCTTTGTACTTCTCACCTGGTTGCCGCCACACATAGTTGACACCATCTGAACCAAATAAGTTTATCTTGGTCTCATCAGACCACAGGACATGGTTCCAGTAATCCATATCCTTAGTCTGCTTGTCTTCAGTAAACTGTTTGTGAGCTTTCTTGTGCATCTTCCTTAGAAGAGGCTTCCTTCTGGGATGAAAGCCATGCAGACCAATTTGATGCAATGTGTGGCGTATGGTCTGACCACTGACAGGTGGACCCCCAGCCCTTCAACCTCTGCAGCAATGCTGGTAGCACTCATATGTCTATTTCCCAAAGACAACCCCTGGATATGACTCTGAATATGTGCATTGAACTTCTTTGGCCACCGTGCTGCAGCTCAATTTCAGGATCTTGGCAATCTTCTTATAGCCTAGACCATCTTTATGTAGAGCAACAATTCTTTTTTTCAGATCCTCAGAGAGTTCTTTGCCATGGGGTGCCATTTTGAACTTCCAGTGACCAGTGTGAGAGAGTGAGAGTGATAGCACCAAATTTAACGCACCTGCTCCCCATTCACACCTGAGACCTTGTAACACTAATGAGTCACATGACACCAGGAAGGGAAAATAGCTAATTGGGCCCAATTTGGACATTTTCACTTAGGGGTGTACTCACTGCCAGCGGTTTAGACATTAATGGCTGTGTGTTGAGTTATTTTGAGGGGACAGAAAATTTACACTGTTATACAAGCTGTACACTCACTACTTTACATTATAGCAAAGTGTCATTTCTTCAGTGTTGTCATATGAAAAGATATAATAAAATATTTACAAAAATGTGAGGGGTGTACTCACTTTTGTAAGATTCTGTATATTACACTGACTGCACCATATAGTCGGAATTGTGTTATATATACTACGGAGACTGCACTCTATAAAATTGTAATGACATTCCCCGGTCAAACAGGTGCAGAAAAAGTGGGCCTTGGGTGTTGGTGGTGGTGGCAGAACACTGTAATCCCTCGCAGTTACTCTGGTTGGGTGCAGAAACGGGCCCTGCTGTTGTAATTTATTTTAAAAATTGTATTGACGTGCCCCTGTAAAACAGGTGCAGAAAATATGAGCCTTGGGTGTTGGTGGTGTCCTAAACCCAAAATATTGTTGGAAGCTAGCATCATCATAAGGATTCAGGAAGAAAAGGATAGGCAGCATAGGCAGTTTTCAAGGAATCCCAAATCCCTAGTAAATTCAATCAGTATCATCAGCATCAGGGGCTTGATAGCTGCTGATCCAGGACTGATTCTATCAATGGACTATGTGGACAGGTAAAATCTTTGATTCGTTACGAACCCTCCAGCAGCACTGAATATCCGTTCAGAAAGCACATTATTAAACAGATGCTGACGATGGCTGCTTGAACCTATCAGCCCTGGGCGCTGAGGATTGAAGAATTGTTTAAAGGCATCGGTCAGCCGACCACCTTCTCCGCCGCTCTAACTCTGACTGAAGGATGCCTCAGATACACTTTGTCTGGCAGCAGGAAATGATAACCTCCCAGGGTCTGGAACTGTGTTGCACAAACTTTTCTTCAAGCTATCCTGAAGATGTTTCATCCTCTGCTCTCTCTGCGAATGCTGGATGAGCTCTGCAATTTTATCCTTGTAACGTGGATCAAGAAGGGTTGCCAGACAATAATGATCTCTCTCCTTGATACCACGAACTCTGGGGTCTTTTCGCAGGCTTTGAAGAATAAGAGAGGCCATGCAGCATAAATGTGAGCAGACTTGAGAGTCCTCTGAGTCACTGAGGGTGACATTATCAGGAACTACCTCCTCCCGGCCACATACAACTCCTTGGTTTTCTGGGGACTGAAAACCATCCCTTGAAGACTGCTGTGTGTTATCTTCTACATCCATGCTGACACAATCCTCTTCCTCCTCCTTTTCTTCCTGTGCGTTTGGTGGCCCTGCAGGAATGCTATCTGCATAAAGGGGGCCTTCAGAGGAAAGGAAGTCCTCCTCTTCCTCCCTCTGTTCTGCTTCAAGTGCACTGCCCATGATTCCACAAAGCGTGTGCTCCAGCAGGAAGACTAGAGGGACAGTGTGACTGATGCATGCATTGTCACTGCTTACCATCCTTGTGGCCTCCTCAAATGGTGACAGGACAGTCCTTGATCAGTAGCCACTGACGTGGCAAAAAAAAACAAGCTCCCATGAGCCTGTCCTGGTGCCATACTCACAGAGGTACTCATTGATGGCCCTCTGCTGTGCGTGCAGCCGCTGCAGCATTGCCAATGTTGAGTTCCACCCGGTGGGCATGTCACAAGGCGGTTGATGAGCAGGTTCAATTCCTGCTAAATTTCAGTCAGCCGAGCACTGGCATTGTATGACTGGCGGAAATTACCACAAACTTTTCTGGCCTGCCTCAGAATATGTGGTAAGCCTGGGCACCTGGTCAAGAAATGCTGCACCACCAAATTCAGGATGTGTGTCAAGCATGGAACATGTGTGAAGTGTCCCTTTCGGAGGGCAGAGAATAGGTTGGTGCCATTGTCACATAAACCATTCCTGGCTCAAGCTGACGTAGCATCAACCACCTCTGAGCTTGCCCTCACAGAGCTGACAGAATCTCTGCCCCTGTGTGGCTCCTGTCCCTTAGGCAGACCAACTCAAGCACTGCATGGCATCTTTTAGCCTGACTGCTTGTGTAGCCCCTAGAATGTTTTGCGAGCACTGCTGGTTCAGAGGACACTGCTGCAGGAGAGGCCACAGTGGAAGAAGAAGAGGAGGGGGTGGAGGAAGCAGATGTGGCAGAAACAGGACCATTTTTTTGGAGGTGTGGTGGCGGAACTATCTCCAACACCGAACCCTGTCCTGCATCCTTCCCAGCTTCCAACAGAGCTACCCATTCTGCCATGAAGGAAAGTCCCTGACCATGTCTGCTGGACCATGAGTCAGCGATAATATGCACTTTTTGGCTGACCGTCCTGTCCAGGGAGACCAAAACCTTGCCTTCCACATGACAGTAGAGTACTTGAATGGCTTTACGTGAAAAGAAATGTCTTTTCGGAACCTGCCACTGTGGTACAGCACATTCCACAAATTCATGAAAGGGGGCAGAGTCTACCAGCTGAAAATGCAGCAGTTGGAGTGCTAGCAGTTTGGCCAAGCTAGCATTTAAACGCTGAACATGTGGATGGCTGGGACAGTATTTTTTTTTTACAGTTCAGCAACTGGGGTAGGGAAATTTGCCTGCTGACGTCAACTGGTGGTGTACTGCTAGCAAATTGGCTGCAAGTACTTGTGGCACCCATTGCTAGACCTTCATTCCTCTCAGTGCAGTCTTTTAAGAGGACTGGAGGTATAGTAGGGGTTGAGGTCACAGATGAGGAGCAAGGGGAAGTCCGCCTTGTTTTATGATGTGGGTCTTTCAGTCGCTGGATGATATACTGTATAATATATATATATATATATATATATATATATATATATATATTCTCACGCTGCCTGATCAGACTTTATATACTATACACTGAACGAACTGTATATAAAGTTGTGCTCATAAGTTTACATACTATGGCAGAATTTATGATTTCTTGGCCATTTTTCAGAGCATATGAATGATAACACAAAAACTTTTCTTTCACTCATGGTTAGTGTTTGGCTGAAGCCATTTATTATCAGTCAACTGTGTTTACTCTTTTTAAATCATAATGATAACAGAAACTACCCAAATGACCCTGATCAAAAGTTTCATACCCCAGTTCTTAATACCATATATTGCCCCCTTTAACATCAACGACAGCTTGAAGTCTTTTGTGGTATTTGTGGATGAGGCTCTATATCTTCTCAGATGGTAAAGCTGCCCATCCCTCTTGGCAGAAAGCCTCCAGTTCCTGGAAATTCTTGGGCTGTCTTGCATGAATTGCACGTTTGAGATCTCCCCAGAGATCTCCCCCAGTGATATTGAGGTCAGGAGACTGAGATGGCCACTCCAGAACCTTCACTTTATTCTGCTGTAGCCAATGACATATCAATTTGGTCTTGTGTTTTGGATCATTGTCATGTTGGAATGTCCAAATACGTCCCATGTGCAGCTTCCTGGCTGATGAATGTAAATGTTCCTCCAGTATTTTTTGATAGCATACTGCATTCATCTTGCCGTCAATTTTGACCAAATGTCCTATGCCTTTGTAGCTCACAAAACCCCAAAACATTGGCGATCTACCTCTGTGTTTCACAGGACTTGTTGACGCCTCTCCAAATGAAGCGTATATTGGGTTGGCCAAAAAGCTCAATTTTGGTCTCATCACTCCAAATGACTTTGTGCCAGAAGGTTTGAAGCTTGTCTCTGTGCTGTTTGGTGGATTGTAAGCGGGATATTTTGTGGCATTTGCGTAGTAATGGCTTTCTTCTGGCGACTCGACCATGCAGCCCATGTTTCTTCAAGTGCCTCCTTATTGTGCATCTCGAAACAGCCACACCACATGTTTTCAGAGAGTCCTGTATTTCACCTGAAGTTATTTGTGGGTTTTTCTTTGCATCCTGACCAATTTTCCCGGCAGTTGTGGCTCAAATTTTAGTTGGTCTACTCGACCGTGGTTTGGTTTCAACAGAACCCCTCATTTTCCACTTCTTGATTAGAGTTTAAACAATGCTGATTGGCATTCTCAATTCCTTGGGTATCTTTTTATATCCCTTTCCTGTTTTATACAGTTCAACTACCTTTTCCCACAGATCCTTTGACAATTCTTTTGCTTTCCCCATGACTCAGAATCCAGAAATGTCAGTGCAGCACTGGATGAAAGATGCAAGGGTCTGTCAGGAGTCCAGAAACCCATTAACCTTTTATACACACACACTAATTACAAGCAAATACATCACAGGGGAGGATTGTTGCCTTTTATAGCCATTCAAACCCCTTTGTGTCAACTGGTGGGCATGTTATCAGACCAAAATCACCAGAGTATGTAAACTTTTGATCAGGGTCATTTGGGTAGTTTCTGTTGTCATTATGATTTAAAAATAGTAAACACAATTGACTGATAATAAATGGCTTCTGCCAAACACTAACCATGAGTGAAAGAATTGTTTTCATTCATATTCTGTGAAAAATGGCCAAGAAATCATACATTTTGCCAGGGTATGTAAACTTGACCACAACTGTATAGTCTACACTAAATGCAGCATAATATATATATATATATATATATATATGGTACATATATATATTCTTACAGTGTCGGAATGGACTCTATATACTATACACTGAATGAGCTGTATATATAAAGTCTACACTAAATGCAGCGTTTTATACATATATATACAGTCAGGTCCAGCCCGGTAAGCTCAGCAACAACAAAAGACCAGGAAGACCACGGAAAACAACTGTGGTGGATGACCGAAGAGTTCTTTCCCTGGTGAAGAAAACACCCTTCACAACAGTTGGCCAGATCAAGAACACTCTCCAGGAGGTAGGTGTATGTGTGTCAAAGTCAACAATCAAGAGAAGACTTCATCAGAGTTAATACAGAGGGTTCACCACAAGATGTAAACCATCTGTGAGCCTCAAAAACAGGAAGGCCAGATTAGAGTTTGCCAAACAACATCTAAAAAAGCCTTCACAGTTCTGGAACAACATCCTATGGACAGATGAGACCAAGATCAACTTGTACCAGAGTGATGGAAAGAGTAGAGTATGGAGAAGGAAAGGAACTGCTCATGATCCAAAGCATACCACCTCATCAGTGAAGCATGGTGGTGGTAGTGTCATGGCGTGGGCATGTATGGCTGCCAATGAAACTAGTTCTCTTGTATTTATTGATGATGTGACTGCTGACAAAAGCAGCAGGATGAATTCTGAAGTGTTTCGGGCAATATTATCTCCTCATATTCAGCCAAATGCTTGGGAACTCATTGGACGGCACTTCACAGTGCAGATGGACAATGACCCCGAAGCATACTGCGAAAGCAACCAAAGAGTTTTTTAAGGGAAAGAAGTGGAATGTTATGCAATGGCCAAGTCAATCACCTGACCTGAATCCGATTGAGCATGCATTTCACTTGCTGAAGACAAAACTGAAGGGAAAATGCCCCCCCAAAAAAACTGAAGGGAATGTGAGGCTACTACATGTCAGCACGGAGTTGCTGAGCATCAGGACTGCGGGAGGCTGACCAAGGTCTGAAGCAAAGGCCTAAGCAGGAGAGCTGCACTTACCAGCCAGGAGGGCTGACTACTGTCCATTAGTCAGAAGAGCTGACTATCGTTTACTAGCCGGGAGGGCTGACTATCATTTGTATTACCGAACAGCATGAAGCTGACAATGAGTAAGCAAGCAGGCTGAAGTGTCGGTTTATACAATGATGGTGGAAACCCCTGGGAGGGAAGATTACTGTTTATTTGATTATAAGCAAGATAGGGGATCTTGGTCTGACAGCGCTTTTCCAATAGATAAATAGTGTGGGCTGGTTAAGACAAGGTTTTTCCTTGTCTTAGTGGTTTCATGCAGCTGCTGCTGTAGCCCAGTTGCTGTTCAAAGGTTTGCAATGGGTATGATAAATAATTTGTGAACAGAATGTATTTTCTGTTCTGGCAGCGCTTACAAGTGTGGGGCTCCCTCTATTGCCCTATATATTATAAAAAGTGCAAGTGCTAACTTTTACGTGCAAACAGTATCAGTGTATAATCAAATTGTGATACATAAATAGACCTGTTCATAAATCCTTATTAAGTGCCAGTTTTTCAATAGATTACTGATGAAACCAATGATAAATTTCTGTGCAAAATACAATGTGATTGTGACAAATAATTGATCAAAGTGCTTATGCAAAAAAGTCTATACAAAGTCTGTGTTCCAAAGTGCTAGTGCAGTCCGGGGCAAGATGACTTCTATATATTTCAAGATCAATCCTTAACTTCTTTAAATCAAAAAGTGCTCTGCCGTGCTGAGTGACAAAGTAATAATTGAGGGTGCTAGACCCTGCTTACCAGATCCCTATGACTCTCCAACCATACGGTGTGGAGAAGTCATACGCGCTTTAGGTCTATAATCCGACCTATGGATATGATGTTGTCTGCTTCCTATTCCTCCCTCTTCCGTCACCGTACCATTTGTAAGTAAACAAAGGAAAATCTCATTGCGTACCTCCTGATTGTATGAAAATTTTTTGGCCAACTTCCACAGTACAATAACCATAAATCAAAAAAGACTGTGAGCGTTCCGTGACTGACGTCGCTGGATGCTGCTAGATGCTTTCGCTTCCACTTGCGTGTCACCGGAAGGTGGCCATGCGCACCTTGCATTCCACCTGACGCGTTTCGTCACTTCCTGTGACGTCTTCAGAGGTGGGGCTCAAGGTGCGTTCCATGGCCTTATATATGTGCGTCATTTCCCACAAGTTAATTCACATGTGTCTGCTTTTCCCAGTCACCCACAAAACAAAGATAATGCAAACCTTTTTGTTTCAGTCACAAAGCATAGTTTAGTTCAGCAGCTGCCTCAGGCTTTGACTTCCTGAGTCCCAGTCAAGACCCATCCTCTGATCCTGACCTGTTTCCTTTATATACCACCTGTTGGTGGACACAAGTGTAATGCAAAATCTGGTACGGAACCAACCCTGCCAAGGTGGCTGGTAAAACCCAGACCAAAATTCCACCTTAGTATGTGAACGCATGCGAGGTGAAACATAACGTCCATCGATCATCTTGCATTTTATAATGCATAATATATATAAATATATTGTGGGAGATTAGCTTGTGGGGACCACTTTTCAGGGGAAAAGATTCAGCATGGTTGTCAGTTTCCTTAACCACTTCAGCCCCAGAAGGATTTCCCACTTTAGGACCAGAGCACTTTTTGCGATTTGGCACTGTGTCGCTTTAACTGACAATTGTGTGGTCGTGCAACATTGTACCCAAACAAAATTTGCGTCCTTTTTTTCCCACAAATAGAGCTTTCTTTTGGTGGTAATTGATCACCTCTGCGTCATTTCTGATTGCCGCTATAAACAAAAGAAGAGCGACAATTATGCAAAAAACCCAAATTTCTTACATTTTGCTAAAATACAGATGCAAGAAAAAAATATAAAAAAACATTTTTTTCCATCAGTTTTGGCCGATTTATATTCTTCCTCATATTTTTGGTAAAAAAAAAACGCAATCTGCGTTTATTGATTGGTTTGCGCAAAAGTTGCCGCGTTTACGGATGATGAGAATTCATTTCTGGGGTTTTTATTTTTTTCAATTTTTTACTAGTAATGGCAGCGATCTGCGATATTGCAGCGGACATGTCGGACCATTTTGACATGTTTTTGGGACCATTGGCATTTATACAGTGATCAGTGCTATAAAAATGCACTGATTACTGTGTAAATGCCATTGGCAGTGAAGGGGTTAACCTGGAGGGGGCACTCTAAGGGTTAACTGTGTTCCCTGGGAGTGTTATAACTGTGTGTGTGTTGGCCTGGCAGGGGGAGGGGAGTGATCACGGCTTCCATATAGAGGAAGCCTGTGATCACAGCCCTTCCCCCTCTAACAGAAAGGAGATCTGTGTTTACTTACACGGACCTCCGTTCTTTCACTGCGGGCCATCGTGGGAAGCCAGCAGTGATCAAGTCCACCCTACCCGCTCCCTGGCCCCCCCCCAAACACTGTGAGCAAGCGCTCACAGTGAGGGATATCGCAGCCGCCATCATAAGACGGCGGTTTGCAATATCGAGCCACTCTGTTGCCGTCAGACTGCGGTCGGCGGTCGGCAAGTGGTTAAAGTCTGGCGGCTTGCCAGGTTTATTTTTACAGGTTTGCAAGATCAAAACGTAAACAGAAAACAAAACCTCGCCGTCTGGCACTACACTAGACAAAGAGATTCCTCTCTATATAGAGTGTGGCTGTCTCCGACACCCACAAAACATAAGCACATTGCAAACCTTGTTTTTTAGAGTCCAAATTAGCACACAGAGCTCTCTCAGCTTTCTCCCTCTGAGATCCAGGATCGAGCTCAAGAGAAATCTCTTCCTGATCATTAAATTCAGGTGGAGAGGGGTTTGAGTGGACCAGAAAATCCGGGCCAGAACCAGCTCTGCCACGGTGGCCGGCATAACCTAGGTCGGACTCCCGCTCGTCACCTCAAAATGATCGCATGCGAGGCAACAAGTATCACCCGTCCATTGTGGTGCCTTGCATAACGTCACAATATATATATATATTTGGTCATTTTCACTTAGGGGTGTACTCACTTTTGTTGCCAGCGGTTTAGACATTAATGGCTGTGTGTTGAGTTATTTTGAGGGGGCAGCAAATTTACACTGTTAGGGCCGGTTCACACTGTAGCGAGGCGGAGCGGCGCAGAGCGGCGCGATGCGGCGCTCCAGGCGATCTCAGAGCGGCTTGCTAGGAGACTTCTATCATAGAAGTCAATGCAAGCCGCCTGAGATCGCCCTAAAAATAGTGCAGGGACCATTTTTCTAATGCGGAGCGAAGCGATTCGCTCCCATTAGAACGGTCCCATTTGCACAGCATTGAGGCGAATTGTCAGGCGACTCAAGTCGCCTGACAATTCGCCTAGATGTGAACGGGCCGTGAAGTCGCGCCGCTCCGCCTCGCTACAGTGTGAACCGGCCCTAATACAAGCTGTACACTCACTACTTTACATTGTAGCAAAGTGTCATTTCTTCAGTTTTGTCACATGAAAAGATATAATAAAATATTTACAAAAATCTGAGGGGTGTACTCACTTTTGTGAGATACTGTATATATAATTTTAGTTTTTTTTTTGTATTGTATTATATTTGTATGTTGTCATGCCCGTATGCATCTTTCTCCCTTTTGCTGGTTTTCAGTTGATCTGAGCCTCGCTACAGTGTGAACCGGCCCTAATACAAGCTGTACACTCACTACTTTACGGCCCTAATGCAAGCTGTACACTCACTACTTTACATTGTAGCAAAGTGTCATTTCTTCAGTGTTGTCACATGAAAAGATAGAATAAAATATTTACAAAAATCTGAGGGGTGTACTCACTTTTGTGAGATACTGTATATATAATTTTAGTTTTTTTTTTGTATTGTATTATATTTGTATGCAGGAAGAAAACTGGGTAAAACGGTTTCCTTTCCTTCAACGGATTATTAATACGCGTGGACTATATCCCTCAACTACAGTAATTTGGTGTGGGGAAGAGTAATGACTCTACGTGTAGTGGATTATACGAATTAACCATCATCCGAAAGCTCGGATATGTCGAACCTCATTCTGTTGTACGTATTTCTCCTACTACACCAGTTTTATGAGTAAACGGATTATTAAGACGTGTGTCACATATATGTCATAGAGTGTTTTCACTCATGTGGGGAGTCTAAAAACATTTATAAAATAAGATAGAAAAGTACACTGTTGTGACTTCTTTACTGTGAAACGATGTTACATTTCATCACTCACATGTCGAACGTAATCCCGGCATTTCATCACTCACATGTCGAACATAATCCCGGCCAAGTGTGACATCGCTCCGAGTCTAGTTGACTTTTGGTCGTTTTCCCTCTTTCTACGTATGCCCGTACTGTTGTATGTTTATATTATGTTATGTTTTTTTTTTGATTTTAATATATATGTCATAGAGTGTTTTCA
>BLSH010122984.1:940297-954123 GCA_018402905.1 Glandirana rugosa | reverse complement strand
ATACGCGTTCCGCTCTTCCTTACTAGTATAACACAAGTTACCCCTTTGGTATTACGATAAGGTCCTGGAAAGGGTCTACTGGAACTTTTTGGCGGTTCGAGACGTGGGAGACGACCTGTGTGAATCTCGTGTTCTAAACTCTATGTGCACCTCTAAGGGAAACGGGATCATCACTGTGTTCGGCCCTTTGTTGTGCAGGATGCGGTGGGACGTCTAAATGTCCCGAAAACATTGCGACATCCGTATCTCGTTGGACGCGAGGGTCTGACCATAGTCCTCAAACGTGAGGGAGGAGACCTAGCATCGGGTGGTATCTGCAGGGTGGCGTAGGACGTGTTGTTTCCCGGCTTGTGTCACTACTAGGGCAAAGGGAATCTCCACGTGTATCTCAAATCTTGTGCTCTAAGTGTGTCCAGCAGAGGGTGCAGAGCTTGGCGGTTTTTCAAGGTCATCTGGGAAAGGTCCTGGAATAGCATTATGGTTTCCCCATTGAACACAATATGATCATTCCTTCTCGCCTTGCGCATAATATCCTTTTTTAATTTAAAATTCTGTAGACAGCATATAATGTCTCTGGGGGGGGGTGCTGTATCTGGTCCCCTTGCTCTTAGTGCTCTGTGAGCTCTCACAAACTCGATCTCTGCGTCTTCCTGTCTTTCCAGCAAACTGTTAAAGACCCTCTGTAATGCAGGGATAATCTGGTCCTAATCCACCGTCTCTGGTATACCCCTCACCCTTATATTGTTTCTGCTCCCCCTATTGTCAAGATCTTCTAAATGTTTATTAATTTCAATGAAATGTAAAGCGTGGGATTCTGTGACTGTCTCAAGTCTATGTATGGTCTTGTCGCTACGCTTCCCCGTAGACTCAACTGTGGCTAGTTTCTCAGTAAGGACTAGCAGGTTGGATTTTAGGTCTGTGATAGCCTCTGAGAAGGTTGATTTAATGTCCGCTGCAAAGCCGGACATATCCGCATATGTTAAGGGCTTCTTGGAATGAGCACCGCTCCTACCTGAGTCCTCCATTGTGGATTGAGAGTCCTCGCTGAAGTCCTCCTCCACCCGTTGTTGCCATGCCATCTTGGTTCTAGCCACGCTGCTCTTTCTCGTTGTCTGGCCTTAAAAAGATCCGAGATGTCCCTGGCGGCTGAGGTGGCTAATCCACGGTGTGGTCTAGAGTGGGGTGTCTGATGGAGCAGCTTGCCCATCCTCGTGTCCCACAGGCTAGGAAATGGGCTGTCGGCCGTGTTCTTTCCCGGAGCTCCGCTAGTGTGCTGTCGTTTCCATTGCGCGCCAAGGCACACCCTACTAAAGTACTTTTACGCGGCACAGCTGGCACAGTTAGCCAAATTTCATTCTAATCAACCTTACCCTATCTGCATGCAGGTGGAGGCATGTGTATGGACCAGCCCCCAATTTTATGCCCAGTACTCTCCTTATCCTTGGACATTTGGGATAGGTTATTGAAATATCCCAAATTTTATTCCCTACATACCCCCCTGGCCCCTATCCTTAGAAACAGAAAATTCAACCCGGGCCTCACCCCCAGAATGTTCGATGGGTGGACTAATACAGGTTTACTGCGCATAGTGGACCTATGCAATCATAGAGGTATCTTAACTAGTCAAGCCTTGATAGAGATTATTCTGAAATCTATACTATTTTGACTGATTCCTCAATTAAACAGGGGTATATTGAAAAATGGGAGGCAGATCTCCAGGAAACTATTGAGCTGGATGAATGGCATAATATGGCCCAGGAAGCCTCGAGATCTCTTATAAATACCTCAATAATAGAAGCGAATTATAAGGTGCTTCTGAGATGGTACATGGTTCCAGCTAGGATTGCAGCCTACACACCAGGAGCATCCTCTTTGTGTTTTTGGGGCTGCAGACAGGAGGGGACGATGTACCACATATGGTGGCAATGCCCTAAGGTGTGGCGGTATTGGATAAGGGTGTATAACTTTATCTACACTCTCACCCAAGTTAACCTTGTCAAGTCTCCAAGACAGGCTATGCTGGATTGTAAGGTGGAGAAAGCATCTAAAGCTCAGAGATGCCTTATAACTTTTATATTCATATCAGCAAAATTATTATTGCAAAATCTTGGAAATCAGCTTGCTTGCCATTCAAGCAGCTCAAGCATAAACTTTCCTGGATTATGGTAAATGAACGCATGACAGCAATTCTACTCGACAAAATACGGCTGTTTGAAAAGGTTTGGGACCCATGGGTCAGATATTTGAACGGAGATCCCTGGGCCATACCAGATTAGCAGGAGCTTGGGATGGTGGAATTCGGTGCATGGGGTTATATATTATGTCTTTTTCCGTCTTCCCTTTTTCCTCTTTCCCCTTTATTTTCAGCAATAGTTTAGAATGGGTTTTTATTTACTCACACTGATTGTGAGGACATTATTGCATGAGAGAATGCGACATTTATAAGTCTGAGAAGGGTTTAATAATGTTTGATCTTTGCCATATTGATATGTATGCATTTGCAAGCAATATGCATTCTTTGTTACAACTTTCATACATCTCTCTGTGAAAATCCAATAAGAAATATTGAAACACAAAAAAATAAAAAGTTGGCCTTTATAATCATTTTAATAGAATGGGATTTTTAAAAAAAACTAAAACAACTTCATATATATGTACACAAAAATCCACGCTGCTCACAGGTGAGCCGGCTCCAGCGGCATGATCTCCTCAATGCAGGGTGCTCACCCAGTCGCAGATGAGGCAATTAGAAAAAGAAAAAGTCTGGATGGCTGCATACCAAGCTGAGATCCAAACACCTTTATTCGTATAAAACCATATAAAACATGAAGAGCGCTACATGTACAAACAAGGGAGAAAAAGCTTACGTGTTTCACACATTAACTGTGCTTTATCAATGTGGGCTTTGGTAAAGCACAGTCAATATGTGAAGCGTGTAAGACGTTCCTCTCTTTCTTGTACATGTAGTGCTGTTCGTGTTTTTCATGGTTTTATATGAATAAAGGCATTTGGATCTCAGCTTGATTTGCAGCCATCCTGAGATCCATATAGTAAATGAACAGGTTATTCACATGTAATCTTGCATCCTTTTTTTATTATGTATTATAATGATATTATAATGGCCTAAAGATGCAATGTTAAAATTGTGGTACCGTGGTCACTGGCACATAGACAATTTAATATTGTCGCTGATCTAGCAAGATACAAAAGAGTTAAGCCTGGGCTAAGCCAAGACCTGTGGCGACTCTCAAACTGGCAGAAGTGTTTGTGTAAACACCCCTGCCACGTTTTTGAGCTCAGCTGTATCAAACACTTTTTTACATCTGCTATAGATTGCAAGAGCTGTACCAGAAAAGAGAATACTACTTAGCAATTACACAAAAAACTGCATTTAAAACATTTCCATTAAATAGTGTTGTTTAAAACTTGTCCTTAGCATATTTTACCCAAAGTACAATACCTTCTGGTAATAGTTTAAACATAAACTGATTAGCTTCACGTTCATAGTTTGCCTTCGTTTGGTTTTTAGCTGTTCTGAAAATGTGCACTAGCTGACTCCAGATTATGTTACCAATATTACTAAAGGGTACTGCAGTCCATGAAGGGATAAAGAAACACAGACTGTAGGGTTTGCACTGTTCCATAAAGAGGACTGTATGCATAGTCGCCAATTGTATAGGAACTAGGATTAATGTATTCATAGGCATAGCTAGCTTGTACACCTTAAGAGAGAAATGAATTGAAACAGAATGTGCTTGCTTATGTTAGCATATCTAAGCGAAGGAAGTGAGAGTTGCAGAACTTTTGGCTCTTGCAGGCACTCAGAATTCACTTGTAAGAACAGACTATTCCTAAGTTTGTCATTGTATTACAAGAAATGATGCCTGGGTATGGCTAGTTTAAGTGAACTTGTCATGTTTAGAATGTAGGGGTTGCCATTGCTGATGATTTGGGGCTGTCACCTTTATCCTTGTTTTAGTACCTAGCATTGGAGCCATTCATGTTTTGGAATGTCTGATATGCTTTTCTTCAGGTCAGTAGTAACTCACAAAAGTAATGAAGGAAGGATAATGATGACAACCCCAGAGAATACATCCTCATAAATACTCAGCAGTGATAGCACCCATATGTATATACTAATAGATTCCTAATAAAAGATTGAAGGTGAGATGTCTCACATTTGAGAGCTGCCATTGCTGAGATATGTTTTGCCAAATATCTTGGTCTCTAAGTCGATGGAGCTAAAAATGTATTGTTTTGGTCCCAGGAGCTGACAATTAATTTCCTAATTGAATATACTAAAATCTGAATTTTTTCAGCATATAAGAAGGTAGAGCTTTCACAAAAGAGCCTGCAGTTTAATCTTCAGGAGTTAAAAAAGAAGGTAGAGCTTTGACAAAATACCCTGCAATTTTACCCTCAGGAGCTATCCATTACAGTATCTCACCAAAGTGAGTATATTCCTCACATTTTTGTAAATATTTTATATCTTTTCAGGTGACAACAATGAAGAAATTACATTTTGCTGCAATTTAAAGTAGTGAATGTACAGCTTGTATAACAGTGTAAATTTGTTGTCCCCTTAAAATAACTCAACACACAGCCATTAATGTCTAAACCGCTGGCAACAAAAGGGAGTACACCCCTAAGTGAAAGTGTCCAAATTGGGCTCAATTAGCCATTTTCCCTCCCCGGTGTCATGTGACTCATTGTGTGAATGGGGAGAAGGCGTGTTAAATTTGGTGTTATCGCTCTCACTCTCCCATACTGGTCACTGGAAGTTTAATATGGCACCTCATGGCAAAGAACTCTCTGAGGATCTGAAAAAAAGAATTGTTGCTCTACATAAAGATGGCCTAGGCTATAAGAAGATTGCCAAGACCCTGGAACTGAATTGCAACACGGTGGCCAATACCATACAACAGTTTAACAGGACAGTTTCCACTCAGAAGAGACCTTGCCATGGTTGACCAAAGAAGTTCAGTGCACTTGCTCAGCGTCATATCCAGAGGTTGTTGGGAAATAGATGTATGAGTGCTGCCAGCATTGCTGCAGAGGTTGAAGGGCTGGGGGGTCAGCCTGTCAGTGCTCAGACCATATGCCGCTTACTGCATCAAATTGGTCTGCATGGCTGTCATCCTGGAGGGAAGCCTCTTCTACAGATGATGCACAAAAAAGCCTGCAGTTTGCTGAAGACAAGCATACTAAGGACATGGATTACTGGAACCATGTCCTGTGGTCTGATGAGACCAAGATAAACTTATTTGGTTCAGATGGTGTCAAACGTGTTTGGCTGCATCCAGGTGAGGAGTACAAAGACAAGTGTGTCTTGCCTACAGTCAAGCATGGTGGTGGGAGTGTCATGGTCTGGGGCTGCATGAGTGCTGTCAGCACTGGGGAGCTACAGTTCATTGAGGGAACCATGAATGCCGACATGTACTGTAACATACTGAAGCAGATCATGATCCCCTGCCTTTAGAGACTGGGCTGCAGGGCAGTATTCTATAATGACCCTAAACACACCTCCAAGACAACCACTGCCTTGCTAAAGAAGCTGAGGGTAAAGGTGATGGACTGACCAAGCATGTCTCCAGACCTAAACCCAAGGTCTCTAACATCCACCAGCTCCATGATGTTGTCTTTAGGTGTGGAAGAGGACTCCAGTGCCAACCTGTGAAGCTCTGGTGAACTCCTTGCCAAGAGGGTTAAGGCAGTGCTGGAAAATAATGGTGGCCACACAAAATATTGACAATTCGGGCCCAATTTGGACATTTTCACTTAGGTGTGTACTCACTTTTGTTGCCAGTGGTTTAGACATTAATGGCTGTGTGTTGAGTTATTTTGAGGGGACAGCAAATTTACACTGTTATACAAACTGTACACTCACTACTTTACATTGTAGCAAAGTGTCTGAAAGCAAACAGATTTTTAGCATTCAGTTTTCTTTGACTTCCATAGTGTTTGGATTTGGTACCCAAACATTTGCAATGTTCACCAACCTTGCCTTGAATCAATCCCAGGTATGTTTGGCTTATCCCCATCAGGCAGGACTGTGACATAATTTGTTACAGCCACAAAGACTTCTTCATGAAATTGTACCCTGAAAACGTTCTGTCCTAGATTTCTCATCTATATAAGTTTCTCAAAATCTATTCTGGATATCTACTCAGGAGGATTCAGTGGTATTACTTGCTATTGCTGTCTAGTTTACTTCCCCCTTGCATAATATGCCATTATGTACTGACACCCTGCTTGCAGAAGAAATTAATGACCTCATAGTAGTTTAGCTCGTGTTTTTCAAGTTTATGTAAATTGCCCCCACAGAAAAGCTTGTTGTGATTACTATGCTCTGGAATTCTCATCTTGTTTAGAACAATGAGGGGATCTTCCAGGCTAAAATAAAGAATATTTTAAATAAATAAAAAGTTGCCTAATTAGTTTAATAGTTCTCATGCAGCAACCCAAGCACAACATTACAGGAAGTCTTAGTGAATAATAGCCATTTGTCAGCGGAATACAAATCCTACAATACCACAAGAAAGATTTTAAGTTGAGAAAATGAAAACTATTTTTTTATGACTGTTTACTCCAAACACTCTGACCTCCTTCAAGATTTACAGTTTGTTTTCACAAAAAAAGCTCATTGCAATATCTATTATCATGCTTGGACAGGGAAGTCCCTTGTAGACTTGTCTGAGAAACATCCCAGGAGGAAGTACTAGAGATTACCCCTATTGTCATTTAGCCTTGTCTTGTACTATCAGGCGGAAGTGTTTTAGAAAGACTAAATCTCTAATTAGATGACACTAACGTGTGCAGCACAGCTGCGCCAGCAGCTGAGAATAATATTTAACAGCATTAATTGCTATGTATGCATCAGGTTTAAAGGTCCAGTAAGCACACACAAACACAAATACACACACTCACTATAACTGTATATAGGAATGCATTAAGGGGAAAAACCGTGAGGGTTTATAACCCCTTTAAAGTAGTTGTAAAGTCAGAAGGTTTTTAATCTTAATGCATTCAATGCATTAAGATAAAAAACCTTTTGTGTGCAGCAGCCCCCTAATACTAATCCGAGCTCATCTCGATCCAGCGATGTGGCAGGAGTGTCTTGGCTGCCCAGGAATCTCCCTCCTCATTGGCTGAGACAGCAGTGGGGCGCCATTGGCTCCCACTGCTGTCAATCTAAGTCAGTGAGCCAATGAGGAGAGAGAGGGGGCGAGGCCGAACCACTGCTCCCTGTATAAATGGTGGGGGCACTTGGCATGGTGAGGGACCAGAAGTTCCGACGAGGGACCCAAGAAGAGGAGGATCTGTGCATTTAATGTTGTTAAATGTAAATTTATGCACTTGGTGGCTAAGAATATGCATGCATCATACATACTTGGAGGATTACAACTGGGGGAATCCATAGAAGAGAAGGATCTGGGGGTTTTGGTACATCATAAGCTTAATAATGGCATGCAATGCCAAGCTGTGGTTTCCAAAGCGAGCAAAATCCTTTCTTGTATTAAGAGAGAGGGATATAATTTTGCCCCGTACAAATCATTAGTAAGACCTCATCTGGAATATGCAGTTCAGTTTTGGGCATCAATTCTCAAAAAGGATATTGGGGAACAGAAGAAAGTGCAGAGAAGGGCAACCAAACTGATAAGAGGCATGGAGGAGCTCAGCTATGAGGAAAGATTAGAGGAACTAAATTTATTCTCTCTTGAGAAGAGGAGATTAAGGGGGATATGATCAATATGTACAAATACATAAGTGGTCCATATAGTGATCTTGCTGTTGAGTTATTCACTTTTAGGTCATTACAAAGGACAAGGGGGCACTCTTTACATCTAGAGGAAAACAGATTTAATCTCCAAATACGGAAAGGTTTCTTCACAGTTAGAGCTGTGAAAATGTGGAATAGGCTCCCCCCAGAGGTAGTTCTGGCCAGCTCAGTTGATTGTTTTAAAAAAGGACTGGATTCTTTCTTTAATGTACATAATATAACTGGGTACTAACATTTATAGGTAATGTTGATTCAGGGAAAATCCGATTGCCTCTTGGGGAATTAGGAAGGAATTTTTTTCCCCCACTATAGCAAATTGTATCATGCTTTGCTGGGGGTTTTTTTGCCTTCCTCTGGATCAACTGTGGGTTAAGGATTGTGTATATGAGATTGTATGATTATGGTATTTTTTCTTTTTTTTTTTATTGGTTGAACTAGATGGACTTGTATCTTTTTTCAACCTGACTAACTATGTAACTATGTAACATGTTTGTTATTTTTAAAGAAAAAAGCTGAAACTTTAGTATCACTTTAAGTTATTGTGCAGCACTCCCTGAAAGTGCCAGACCTGCAACTTACCCACGCTGCAGTGTGGGTCTGTTTGCAGCCACTGTACTCTACAGTGAGGTGACTTTTTTAATAAATGGCAGTGGAATGCACTGAACGGTAACTGTGAGTTACCTCAATGCATACATTGGAATACACATGAACAGGGCCTTGGGACTCAATTTGTAGACTTGGGTTGAAGCGATTGCAAAGGAAAAAAAACATGACTATATTTACCTGCTCTGTGCAATGGAATTGCACAAAGCAGGACCGAACCTCCTCTTCTCGGGTACCCCACTGGCATTCTTGGCTTCTTCGTCCTGTCCAGTGCCCACACGAGAAGCCACTTCCCATCCGTGCATTCATGCATGCTCACTCCCGAGCCCCACTGCTGTGTCCATTGACACAGACAGTGGGACTTGGCCCCGGCCCATGCTCCCTCATCACTGGCGTTTATTGACAGGTGCCTCAGCAAAGCCAGTGAGATATGGAAGTGAGGAGAGAAGAGCTGCAGACGTGCACAGTGCTGGATCAAATGAGGTCTCAGGTAAGTATTGGGAGGATGAGGGGACCAATTCAATGCCTAAATATTTTTTAGCTTAATGCAAAGAATGCAGTAAGGTAAAAATGTTTAGGTTTTAGAACCACTTTAAGGCTGAAGTTTCATCAGAAGGAACTTATTAAGGTATTAAGGCATGTTTTATCTATTTATAGAAAAATACCTGTTGATGTAGCAGAAATTCAGTGTGCTCCTAACTTCCAGTTTGAGGTGACAACACAGTACCTCTGTTGGCTATAATCTTAAAAAGTACTGTAAGACCTGCCAAATTCTCTTCTGCTGGACTACAGAGCACTTTCCCCTCTCCACATCTCCATAACCACTTGCCACAGTACAAATATGATACGTCTTGTACAAAGCGGTTGGGGCCGCTTTGTACAATTCAATTGCACAGAGCAGGTAAATATTGACATGTGTGTTATTTACTTATTTTTTTCCTTTACAATCTCTTCAACCCAAGTCTAAAAATTGAGCCCCAGGGCCCTATTCAAGTGTATTCAAATGCTATGCGATCACATGATCACAATGTCAACAAAGCTGTTATGTGGGTAAATGTGCAGCGCTAAATTAACTACCTAATCGTGAAAACATTATAGGTTCACTTATATATACACATATCAAAAGCATATAACAAAGTAATAAGTTCATGCAGTGAATGAAGCAAACATGTGAAAGGTTTTGCTAAAAACTCGTGAACCGCATGCAACAGTAATAATTATAGAGGTAATAATCTGTCCGTAAGTCTCATATGAGTGAGATGGCAAATGTTGTTTCCAAAGTTCAGGTAGAAAAAACATCCATAAATCCTCTGTGGGTTACCGTGAAGGTCTCCTGTTCAGACAAACACAACCACCACCAACATTGAAGGGGCTTACTGGAACTTGTGGACCCAGGAGAGCATATGCCCTATGGGTCAGCAAGGCTTGACGGTGTATGACCACCGATGTGTAAAGATGGTATGCCACTTGATCCTGGATGGACCTGGGAAAACTCTCTCCAGCTATGGCACCACTCCAAATGTGAGGATGGATCAGGAACCAGTAACCTTCAGAGTAAAGGGTGTCTTCAGCATACGTTTAAACCATGTGCCGAAAAATAAAGCAGATACTCCACATAGTGTAAAACCGTTAGGGTAAAAAGTTTATTTGATAAAAACAAGAACACTCACATTTTTGTTGAATACAAAGAGTGGTTAAAGGAATATTCCAACAGTTAAAATCAATCACGCAATGGTGTCTGTGAGGCAGGTGTCGACGCGTTTGGTCTCGTTAGACCTCATCTGGGGTGTAAACCCTTAACAGCCATTGTGTTTATATAGAATATGAGACACCCAAATTGAAATGTCAGCCTATGACAGGACTTCCAAATCAAATTGTGTTACTTCCTGGTATTCAAAATGGTGTCACCGTATGCGGGATACACATATACTGTACATCTTTGTGCCGAGAAGAGGAGATTTGGGCTCCTTTTTGCAATTTCATTGCACAGAGCAGGTAAATATAGACATGTTTGTTATTTATTTATTTTTTTTATTTAAGTGTATTCAAATGCTATGTGATCACATGATCATAATATCAACAAAGTTATTATGAAATAATTAATTCATAACAGCTGGGTTTCCTATGCTGTGATTGGCCCACAGCTATCACATGGTACCTGGGCCAATCACAGCACCCTGTACCATGTGATTAGCTGTATCCAATCACAGATCACTAGGGATCACAGCTGTCATCAATGATCTTCATTGCAACAGCAAACAAAATCTAAAAAAAAAAAAAATCCTGATCACCTCCTCAGAGTAGTACAGTGTTACTATGATAACACTGAACTACTCTGATGAAAGTAAGTAAAACAAAATAGGAAAAAAATGAAAAAAAAATGGTAAAAATGTTTTAAAAAGTGTTAAAAAATGTGAATAAATTATGTATGTATTTGTTTATCTATTTATCTATTTATTTTTAACATACTGTCACAAGTCAGTGTCCCTGATAACCACCACATCAGTCATATGATGATGTTGTACTGCACTTGTCACAGTTTGTAAAAAAAAAAAATTTGAAAAAAAATTGTTATTCACTTTCATCATTTTCAAAAAAATTGTGACAAAAAATAACAACTTCATAAAACTCGTCAAGCATCTTACTAAATGCCTCAGACTGTCTACTTTCCAAAGAGGGGGCATTTGGTGGGACTTTGTACTGTCCTGGCAATTTAGGGCTTCAAGATATTAGATAGTCCATCAGAACAGGATTGATCAATTTTCAAATATACTATATATACCATAATTTGTATATACTATAACTTTTACACAAACAAATTAATATACACTTATTGGAATTTAATTTTTACCAAAGACATGTAGCAGAATACATTTTGGCCTAAATGTATGACAAAATTTGATTTTATTTGAAATATTTTATAACAGAAATTAGAAAATATCATTTTTTATTCAAAATGTTTGGTCTTTTTTTATTTTTATTTTTATTGCAAAAAAAAGAAAAACCCAGTGGTGATTACATACCACCAAAAGAAAGCTTTATATGTGTGAAAAAATGATAAAAATGTAATTTGCATACAGTATTGCATGACTGTGCAATTGCCAGTTAAAGTAGCACAGTGCTGAATAGCAAAATATGGGGGTAAAACGTTCCAGAGCTCGGGTGGATTTTAAAAGGCGAAAGGTGTCTTTTAGACAAGCAAGGACAGATTACACACACACACCTTGACCTAATCTTTAATTTATAGAGGGAAAAGACTCCTAAACTGAAGAGCGAGTGCATACATATACTTCACCATGCAGACATCTAGGCCTAAAAATTTGTGAAAACAGTTAACATTAACCACTACTCTGAAAAGTTTACAAAAGATTTCCAAGCTGAAGTGTGTAGGGTTGGCATATACTTCCCATTTTAGACATCTAGGCCAGTGAAAACGGTCAACATCAACCACTACTTTTAAAAGATTGGAAAAAAATTCAAAGCTGAAGGTGTGGCATAGTCAAATACTTCCCATTCCAGACATCTAGGCCTTAAGTCAGTGAAAACGGTCATCATCAACCACTATTTTCGAGAGATTGAAAAAAATTTCAGAACTGAAGGTTGTGGGGTAGTCAAATACTTTATACTTCAGACATCTAGGCCTAAAAGTCAGCGAAATTGGTCAACATCAACCACTCTTTCAACAGATTAGAATATCCAATGTAACATTTTGCAATGCATTAGCTATAAACAAGACATTTGCCATAAATGTACTTTTGGAAATTGTAACCACTAGCAGAACTCTGACATGTCCTGTTCTGTCCAAGGTTCTGTCTCCAAGACTTCACCATCTTAGAGGGTTTAAAAATGGGTAGAACAGATGGCAGGTGTTAAGGAGAAAGTAGAAGAAGCAGAGTCCAATAATCAGATTAGGTCATTCACATTCAGAGTAACACTCAGTGCTCAGATTGAGCATTCCAAAGGTATGTGTAACATTAAGAAACTCAGTGTGACAGTGTGTTTATCTCAGGGCACAGAATGCCATATGCCCACACATCAAACAGTGTGGGAACAGACGTTATTAACTGAGCAGCTGTACCGAGATCCTGTTCACACCCTTCCTGTATGCAATGCCTAAGCAGGGGCTATTATTTTCCCAACAGGCTTGTGATTTCTCCTCTTCCATTCTGTGCCGCCGTCTCTACTTCCAGTCTCTGGGGAGGGAGGCCTAGGCACTTGTCTTGCTGTCAGCCTACAGTTCCTTATTGTTCTCTAACTAAGGTGTAGATAGTGGGCTAGACGGCATTCCCTGGCACTAAGATAAGGCTCATGAAACCTTTTTTCTTATGTCCGCTGGGTAAAAGAATGAAATACTTTATCTTTTTATGTTGGTTACCAAACTTTAGACTGCTCAGAGTATTATTTGTTGACAAGTTGTCATAGATTTTTTTGCTAATACAATAATTGATAAGCATGAACATTCAGAGAACCTCCCTCAATCACTGTTTTTTAAAGGTATTGTGCAAAATATTTAAATTGATCCTTTAGCATTGATTCTAAATCTTTTTAAAAAAAAATAAGGACTGGTGACTAGAGTTAAACAGAATTAGATAGTAATTATGAGGAAAAATGGCATCCTTTGGTACTATAAGGGAAAATGGCATCATTTGGTACTATGAGGAAAAATGGCAATCTTTAGTTCTTGCAAACGTAGGATTGCCTTTAGAAGATTTAATGATAACATCAATATGCACAATTATTTATGCCTAGTGTTCATGGTTATACAGTCAGGTGATAACCATACAAAGATGGAACAATATGGATTGTGAAAGAAAATCCATTTTCTTCAGAGGCTGCAGAATGATTACATACATGCAATTGTTTACTGATTCAAATGGATTCACCTAGATATGGCATTCATTAACTTTTCTATGTCAATAGGCTTAGTTACCTATCTTGAATAGTCTCTGCCTCTGGTTTTTATATGATTTTCTACTGACTCATCATACCCACAGATGCTGTATTAGGGGTCTAATTCTTTAAGTGGCAATATATGATATCACATGATGAAAGAGGCATATTAAGCAACATTATCACATGTGAATGACTGATTCAACAAAGAGGGAGAAGTTTAATATGCAATTAATGCGCAACATCTTACCTTGCGGTCTTAACACTTTTTTTTACTATTAATCACTTGCCGACCGCCGATCGGCATCTGACGGCGGCAAAGTGGCTCGTTCCCGCAAATCGCCGTCATACGACGGCGGCTGCGGGAACGAGTTTAGTGAGTGCGCGCGCGCCGCCGGAGGCGCGCCCGCGCGCTCACTGTGTCCAGGGGGGGCCGGGGAGTGGGTGCGGCGGGAGTAAGCGAGACCCCCCCCGGTAGCGCCCACCGGTCGCCGTTAGCTTCGGCGGCGTGGGTGAGGGGCCGGGGGGGACCTGTGTCACTCGCGCGCCCGCG
>BLSH010122984.1:914222-929070 GCA_018402905.1 Glandirana rugosa | reverse complement strand
AATACGTTCGACGATGAAATGTAACATCGTTTCACAGAAAAGAGGTCACAACAGTGTGTTTTCTATATTATTTTATAAATGTTTTTACACTCCCCACATTAGTGAAAACACTGTATGACATACACATTTCTAGATCATCGAGTGTGAGTACATCCTTCGACGACTAAGAAGTACGAGGACCGATACAATAAAATATGACGACTAATCTATTTAAAGTCTCATCAACGTTACAATGGTCAACTGTTTATACTTCCGTCAAAGTTATGTGACCCTACCAAGGAATCGTTTTCGAAAAATAACAAAGCTCTACCAAAGACAAACAGAAAGCTTTTGCTAAGGAACCATCCCAGTGTATTGAAACTGCCTTCATATTTGTCAACTGGTAACATTGCAACTACTCTGAAATTTATCTAATCAGCAGTATAAAATAACATAGCCAGGAGCATGAAGAATCAGCAGCTTCCTACATGAGTGTGAGCTACTAGATCTTTACACATACAGTATGTCACAAAAGTGATTACACCCCTCACATTTTTGTAAATATTTTATTATATCTTTTGTGTGACAACACTGGAGAAAAGACACTTTGCTACAATGTAAAGTAGCAGCTTGCATAACAGTGTAAATTTGCTGTCCTCTCAAAATAACTCAACACACAGCCATTAATGTCTAAACCGCTGGCAACAAAAGTGAGTACACCCCTAAGTTATAATGTCTAAATTGGGCCTAAATAGCCATTTTCCCTTTCCTGGTGTCATGTGACTCATTAGTGTTACAAGGTCTCAGGTGTGAATGAGGAGCAGGTGTGTTAAATTTGGTGTTATCACTTTCACTCTTTCATGCTGGTCACTGGAAGTTCAACATGGCACCTCAAAAACTCTCTGAGGATCCAATTGCATCAAATTGGTCTGCGTGGCTGTCGTCCCAGAAAGAAGCCTTTTCTAAAGATGTTTGATTTGAGAACAAGATAAAATGATTTGGTTCAGATGGTGTCAAGCCTGTGTGGAGGCAACTAGGTGAAGAGTACAAAGACAAGTGTTTCTTGCCTACAGCCAAGCATGGTGGTGGGATTGTCATGGTCTGGGGCTGCATGAGTGCTGTCGGCACTAGGGAGCTACAGTTCATTGAGGGAACCATGAATGCCAACATGTACTGTGACATACTGAAGCAAAGCATGATCCCTCCCTTCGGAGTCGGAGCCGCAGGACAGTATTTCCACATGATAACAACCCCGATTCAACCCCCCTCATGATCTACACCCGACATTTCCTCCATTCTGTGTAAATGCAGGGCGACTTGTCAGACGACTTAAGTCTCCTAACAAGTCGCGCTCCATGCAGTGCAATGGAACATTTCTAATTGGAGCGACACAAGTCACTCCTACTTAGAAAAAGGTTCCCGTACTACTTTGAGGGCGACTTCAGGCGACTTGCATTAACTTCTATTACAGAATTCACTTGCAAGCCGCGCTGAATTCATGCTGAGTCGTCCCTTAAGTCGGATCCCTATGTGTCAACCACAGCTGTAAAAAAAAAACATTCCTTAGCCCTGGGAGATAGAGTAGACAAGAGATACATTGTAACTATTTGTCCTTTTTGATTAGATCAAAGGGAACTTCAGTCTAAAGTTAGTGTAACCACTTAAAGAACAAATCTTTTTCTGACATTTGTTGCTTACAAGTTAATAATAGTATTTTCTGCAAGAAAATAACTGAGGACCCCCAAACATTATATATATATACTGTATATTTTTAGCAGAGAATAAAATTACGGTTGTTGCAATATTTTATGTCACACAGTATTTGCGCAGCGGTCTTTCAAATTCAATTTTTTGTGAAAAAATACACTAAAATTAATTAAAAAACAAAACAAAACAGTAAAGTTAGCCCAATTTTTTTGTAAAATGTAAAAGATATGTTACACCGTGAGAATTGTGAGAGAATCATGATCTTTATTTTAAGCAAATATATCGTGATTCTCATTTTTTTTTTTTTTTTTATAATCAAGTTTTATTCAGATTTCACAAAATCCAGTATATAAAATGCAACGAAACAACAAGAAATAGAAAATTGACAGTACAAAACAATCACATCAGAAACGCAGGGAAAGAAAATAAATTAATTGGATAAAATAAAATACAAAACGAGTCAAGGTCAAAAGGGGGATAGCCATACCCCAATGCTAATCTGAGGGAAAAAAAAGCTCCCACTGAGATGCAGGGTATGCAGGACCAGTAATACAATACAATATGGTTGCAAACAAGGTCCAACAGCAGGGCCATACATAAGTCTGCAACGACAGACTTCAACCTGGGCCGGGCCCCCCGAACCCACCCCCCCCCACGCCATCAGCAAGTTGGGCGCCACAAAGGGGGGGAAGGTGGGTCTGGGAAAGGCACAGCCCATAAATACAACAAACAAAACACCACGCTAAAAAAGTGTCATTAAATTCTAATAATTAATACAATGTGGAGCAGCTGCTATAAATAGATCATAAAATAAAATTTACTACAATTCATAATAGTAAAAGCAGCGCTAAAATAAATGGACAATGATCTTGTGCAAATGGAATAAAGTGCTAGTGCAAAATTATATCAACTGGTGTAGAAAATATGTAAATTAAAAGTCCTTTTTTCAAGTGTACAGCATCATTGCTTCATACTGAATCCTTCACCATTGTTCACAGCCCATACATAATTCCCCCAGGCCTCTTCTGGACCAGGGGGAGAATAAGCCAGCCCCGCATCGGTAACAACCCACACCCCTGTCATATTACAATATATAGGGGGTGAAACCCCCAGAGGGGTAGGAAAGGAATAAAAAAAAGGGGGGGGGAGGTAAGATAAGGTAGTTAAGGAGACGGAAGAGGGATAACACCAGATCAATAATTATTCCCAGGCATGCCTACAAAAAAAATCAGAGGGGTCTATCCCAATAAGAAAGGGGGGAGAACCCCACACCTGGGTCACATGGGTCCACGTGGGTCACACTCAGGTAGGCTCACAAGCCAGATGGCGTTTCCTGACAACTCATTGGAATCTCAGGTGAGTAATATTGCCAACCAGCCCAGATATCTCTGAACCTATCATAGGTTTCTCTGGCCCTAGCAATCCACCTCTCCACTTCCATGATAGTATCTACCTCCCTTTTCCAATCCTGAAGGGTCAGGCACCTGGACTGCTTCGAAAACCTCGGTATGAGCGCCTTAGCCGCATTTAGCAGATGAGGGATCACACTGCGTTTATATAGTTTGAAGGAGGCTGGCATACCGTGGAATAGCAAATGCAACGGGGAACATTCAATATTCCGCAGAGTCAGTTTGCGGATCCAAGAGGTAATGGCCTCCCAAAAAACCTTGATCATAGGGCACGTCCAACAAATGTGGAGGAACGAACCTTGCTGGCCACACCCCCTCCAACACCGCTTATCAGCGGATGGAAACATCTGGGCCAGCCTGGACGGGGTTCTGTACCACCTAGCTAGAAATTTGAATGAGGTTTCCTGAATCCGGGAGGACAATGAGGACGAGTGGGTGAATCTAATCAACCGATATATCTGAGGTGGTGTGAGTTCAAACCCCAACTCCCTCTCCCACTCTCTAATATAGTATGGTGTTCCCGTGTCCAAGGAACCCAAAATGAGCCCATACATCTGCGACAGCAGATGCCTAGGCTCCAACAGGTCCACACAGAGGGATTCAAATTCAGTAAGTGAACGATACGGTCGTAGCCCCGGGTCCAACTACCAAAAGAAGCTATCCAGTTGCCTATACCTCCAGGCCGCAAAGGGTATAGTCCCCATTTGTGTCCGCAAAGATTACAGTGGCAATAGCCTCCCCTCAGGGGCAAGCTGTGTGCATTGATACTTCCCGTCAGGGACCCAGGAGCCAAAGGAGCCCCTCTCCTCTCCCGGAGCGAACCACGGGTAACCAACCAGTGGTGCCAAAGGAGAGGTGGGGGGAGCAAATTTACCATCTGCATTCAACCTGTCTCAAGTAGTGAGGGTAGCAGTGGTCAGGGGAGAAGTCCAATCCGACAGTCCTCTGGAAAGGCGGGGCACCCAAGCGGCGCCCGCAAGATCTCTACCCGCCATAGTCTTCTCCAGGCTGACCCAGATCTTGGTCCCACCGTCGTGATTCCAATTTAGAATACGGACCAAGGCCACAGCTTTGTAGTAGATCGCTACGTCAGGAAGGCCAAGCCCACCGCACCGCTTATTCCTTCTCAAAATATCATAAGCCAAACGGGGATGCTTGTTCTGCCAGACGAATAATTGGAAGCATCTGTGCAACCTCCGGAAGAAGACCCTGGGAAGGGAGATAGGGACAGTGTACAGAAGATAGATTATACGGGGCAGAATAGTCATCTTAAGGGCACTAATGCATCCAAACCAGGTCAGGGGGATGTCTTTCCAGGACTGGAGGTCCTTCTCTATGTTGGTCAGCAATTTGCCAAAGTTAAGGTCATAGAGCATCGCCTGTTCGGGGGAGATATGCGTACCCAAATATGGGCCACCTGAAGGGGAAGGCCTGACCCAGGGATTCCATCAAAGAGGTAGGTACATTGATCGGTAGAAGCTCGGATTTGTCAAAGTTGATCTTATAGTTTGACATTAATCCGAACTCCTGAACCTCACCCATCACGACCGGCAGCGTAACCGAAGGGTTGGATAGATAGAACAACACATCGTCCGCATATGCGGACACCTTGTGTTCCCGAGAGCCTATCACCATTCCCTTAATATCAGGATTAGCCCTCACCAGGCAAAGAAAGGGCTCGAGCACCAGGGCAATGAGCAGTGGAGATAGGGGGCACCCCTGCCTAGTCCCGTTCCGGACAGGTAGGGGATCCGACAGCACCCCGTTCGTGATTCTCATTTTACCCAGAATTATGGAGCTCTAGTGGCCACACAAAATATTGACACATTGGGCCCAATTTGGACATTTTCACTTAGGGGTGTACTCACTTTTCTTGCCAGCAGTTTAGACATGGCTGTTTGTTGAGTTATTTTGAGGGGACAGCACATTTACACTGTTATACAAGCTGTACACTCATTACTTTACATTGTAGCAAAGTGTAATTTCTTCAGTGTTGTCACATGAAAAGATATAATACAATATTTACAAAGATGTTAGGGGTGTACTCACTTTAGTGAGATACTGTATATTGATTTATCAGGAATATTTTTACCCCCATTGCCTACATAAAGGATTTGGGACACTATTATAGAGAGTGCTAAAAATATACAATTAAACCAAATGTACTCTTTTGCGCCATAATTGGCAATAATTTGAAAGCATTTTTTGTTTTATTCTATTTTCATTTCGCTTCTAGCATTAGCTGGACAACTTGATATAGTTGTTCATTATTCCCAAAATGGCAATTGTCTTTGCTTACATATGTCAATCCACCAAACTCAAGATGATGGTGGTGTCATTGCTGCATTGTTATTAGTCTTTTCCCAGCCTGTTTGTTTTCCTGACTTGTCTGCACTCTATAGAAAACACAATATTGTCAGTTCTCGTTTCCTCTGTCTCCATAGTTTCCCCTGAAGGTCTTACTTTTGTTGGATCTATATATCTACCATAAATTAGCAATTCATGTCATGGAGGCAATAGGAATACTGCTGTACACTTAAATTAAATTAAACTATGGCAAGGTAGGTCAATATATACCAAAACATCCTTACATCCAACACGGTGGAGTACAGTATTGCATCCTTAAAGTGTTACTAAACCCAGTAATGTGAAAATAGTTACTCTGCCCCCCCCCCCCCCAGTGCCCACAGCGTAAAAATCTTCTTTTTATATTAAAATACTGCCACTATATACCTTTTTGGCTGATCTGTATACCATTGTCACATGATAAACTGCAGGGTCTGCAGAGTGCTGAGTGTTCAGGTGGGAGGAGATTTCCACTATAGTCTGTATACACGCCCGCATGTGTGATGTTATTATCATGTGACCTGGCTAGCTCTGAAAACAAGGAAATGTTCTCTCCAGCAATAGAGACCAAACTGAGCATGTGCAGAAGGACTACCCTCACTGTGTATTTTGTGGCCTTGCCAAGAGAGACAGTGCAGGAGGGAAAGATCTGTCCATACAGGATCAAATAGCCTTTTTACACAATGCAGATGATTAAACTCCTAAGTTCCACAGTGAGTATACCAAGCATGCTTTCTGCATATACAGACAGTACAGCTGTACCAGTCTTGTTTGCCCATGTCATGGCAAAGATATCGATACCATTGAATTTAGGCTTGGAGCTAAAGGAGTTAAGACAATATAGCTATTTAGGGTATTGTGCAGTTACTGTAGCTAAAAGAAACTGAAAATCTGTACTGTATTTTCTTATCAATATCACTGCTTCAACTGCAAATTTGAGAAAAAACAATCCTGAAAGGGCTGTGGGCATATTGGATTATTTGCTCCATATTTAGACTCTTCCTGGGCTATAAACCAGTGGTTGTGGAT
This sequence comes from Glandirana rugosa, assembly GCA_018402905.1. Classification (NCBI taxonomy): domain Eukaryota; kingdom Metazoa; phylum Chordata; class Amphibia; order Anura; family Ranidae; genus Glandirana; species Glandirana rugosa. Next base: position 922,600 of record BLSH010122984.1, on the reverse strand, counting down.
GCACAGTTAGGCACTATACTTCAGTAACAAAGGAACCTCTTGTTTTCTGGATTTCTCAGGGACATGTATACATCTTTGGAAGCTAATGAATAACTGGCCATACACTCTTTGTGTTTCATTCAGTCCCACAGGCTAAATGAGAGAAATCCATCAATTTTACCATCCATGCTAAACAGCGTGGATAGAGGAATGTCCACTGCCAGCTATTGTATTTAAATATAAATACAGATTGCGCTATTCAAATGTATGACAACACTCTGCCAAAAGTGCTAAAAGTTGAAAAGGTATTGACAATATAAAATATTATCCACATTTAAGTATAACTGAATATAAATTGTGATATTAAAGTGCCAATAAAGTTCATAAAGTGGTGCAAAAAGGCAAAATATGTGCAAAAAAAGAGTGTGCAAAAAAGCATGTGCAAAAAAAACTTCCAATCAAGTTCCTATACGGTTGATAGTAGGTATCAAGAGAGCCAAAGATCCTTTCACCAGGTGTTTGAAAAGAGAAAGAAAGGACTGTGATGACACTCGCAACACTCTGATTCCGAGAATTCCTACCGGAGCTACGTGACCACCTATCTCTAGGATGGTCAAGTTAGCAGGCCTCTGCAGGCATGTTCCTTGGTCTAGGTGATCGTACATCCAGCCCCGAATGTAGACAGTAATCCTCACAGACCTCCTCTTATGATAAGCTCATCCACAGATAATGAACCATGTAAAAAAGAAGGGGATTCCCAATAGTGTGATTCCATAAATTTATTGGTAAAAACAAAAATCCAAAAGGCTACTTACAATAACCCAGTTACAACGAGCATTTGGATAAACACATTGCCGGCAAAGAATAAAAGACGCCCGTACTTCCGGGATCACGTGGGGTGCGATGACATCGATGCGTAGCACCGCCATACATGTTTCGTCACACCCGACGTCTTCCTGGGGCACGGGTGACGCATTGAGTCATCGCATTTATAGGAACACAGGCTTTAGCCCCAATAGCCACCCCCTAGCAACGCCCCTGACAGAGAGGATGCCAATTATTTATAAATCTGTCTTTACAGCTGCAGGTAAATAGCAGCAGGAGGGGAGGGGTGGGTTTGGAGGTCAGCTGTCACACAGACTAGGAACTGACAGACAGGGATGGAGGGGGAGAGGGGGAGACTCTGAACACAGCATGATGATGAAGGCACGTAAACTAACCACAGTGTCATGGACCAGCAGCCATGATTACCATGATCTGTACACAGAGGGGGACACAGGAACAGGCAGGATCAACCAGGTATTTTACAACATAGAACTGGACAAATTACACTGTACAAACACTGTGTTATTGACCACGCTGTAAAGGAACAGCAGTTTTTTTTTTGTTTAGAGTTACAACTGCTTTAAAGAAGGTCTGCAAGCCTATTCAGATGATGCCACATTTGTCCATACACCACTGGACACTAAATTAGGAACATATTTGTGATATTACAAAATAATGCCTATGTATGGCGCCCTGAATAAAGTGTAAATGTATCGGATGTGGCTGCCCCTTTAAATGAGTGAATAAATCACCTATATGCACAAAAAAACAAATAAAAGATGGTGCTCACAAATCATATATATATATGGCCTAAAAGTAACATTCCACCATTGTGGATGACCATAAATTCATCAAAATAACCATAGGAAAAATATGCCAGTAATGTACAAAGATATGATATGCAAAAAAAGTACAAAAAAAGTCTACTGTCACAATTCCCAACACCAAATAAGTGCTTCAGTATGGAGATTTCCTGAAGATGACAATCACGATGAAACGTACGTCAGTGCGGAGATTCATCACTTCTGGGTCCTGTGTAACCCCCTATCTGGGCATTTGATGAGAACGAGGCGTGGACTGCACACCAGTGCCGGAGGAACAAGTGTTATCTGCACATGCTGTATATACCAGTGCCGGTTTTAGGCAAATTTACATGTGAGTGCAAAATTTTATTTTATCGTTCATTACAATCAAATAAACATGCTACACTATGAAATCTTTTAATTACGTCTCTTGTGGAGTCATTTTCTCCATCCTTACCATGCACTAATGGAACCAATGAGTGGAGAGGTTCCACTTCCTTCCTGTAAAAAGGGGTCAAACCAGTGGCGGCTGGTGAAATTTTAGGATGGGCGCGCCAGACCCTGCCCTTCCTTTTTGACCACTCCCACTTCTCATAAGCCCCACCCCTTAAAGATTCCTTCCATTGTATCAGGAGTATACAGCTCAGCATCTCTAGATAGGGTATACAGCATCGCCAGATAGGAGTATATACAGCAACACCAGAAAGGGGTGTATACAGCATCACCCGAGGGGTATATAACATCACCAGGGGAGTATACAGTCAGGTCCATAAATATTGGGACATCGACACAATTCTAATCTTTTTGGCTCTATACACCACCACAGTGGATTTGAAATGAAACAAATAAGATGTGCTTTAACTGCAGACTTTCAGCTTGAATTTGAGGGTATTTACATCCAAATCAGGTGAGCGGTGTGGGAATTACAACAGTTTGTATATGTGCCTCCCACTTTTTAAGGGACCAAAAGTAATGGGACAGATTAACAATCATAAATCAAACTTTCACTTTTTAATACTTGATTGCAAATCCTTTGCAGTCAATTACAGCCTGAAGTCTGGAACACATAGACATCACCAGACGCTGGGTTTTATCCCTGGTGATGCTCTGCCAGGCCTCTACTGCAACTGTCTTCAGTTCCTTCTTGTTCTTGGGGCATTTTCCCTTCAGTTTTGTCTTCAGCAAGTGAAATGCAAGCTCAATTGGATTCAGGTCAGGTGATTGACTTGGCCATAGGAACATAACATTCCACTTCTTTGCCTTAAAAACTCTTTGGTTGCTTTCGCAGTATGCTTTGGGTCATTGTTCATCTGCACTGTGAAGCGCCATCCAATGAGTTCTGAAGCATTTGGCTGAATATGAGCAGATAATATTGCCCCAAACACTTCAGAATTCATCCTGCTGCTTTTGTCAGCAGTCACATCATCAATAAATACAAGAGAACCAGTTCTATTGGCAGCCATACATGCCCACGCCATGACACTACCACCACCATGCTTCACTGATGAGGTGGTATGCTTTGGATCATGAGCAGTTCCTTTCCTTCTCCATACTCTTATCTTCCCATCACTCTGGTACAAGTTGATCTTGGTCTCATCTGTCCATAGGATGTTGTTCCAGAACTGTGAAGGCTTTTTTAGATGTTGTTTGGCAAACTCTAATCTGGCCTTCCTGTTTTTGAGGCTCACCAATGGTTTACATCTTGTGGTGAACCCTCTGTATTCACTCTGGTGAAGTCTTCTCTTGATTGTTCACTTTGACACACATACACCTACCTCCTGGAGAGTGTTCTTGATCTGGCCAACTGTTGTGAAGGGTGTTTTCTTCACAAGGGAAAGTATTCTTCGGTCATCCACCACAGTTTTTTCCGCGATCTTCTGGGTCTTTTGGTGTTGCTGAGCTCACCGGTGCGTTCTTTCTTTTTAAGGATGTTTCAAACAGTTGTTTTGGCCACACCTAATGTTTTTACTAGCTCTCTGATGGGTTTGTTTTGTTTTTTCAGCCTAATGATGGCGAGAGTGAGAGTTGACAGCAACAGATTCCAAATGCAAATAGCACACTTGAAATGAACTCTGGCTGGACCTTTTATCTGCTCCTTGTAAATGGGATAATGTGGGAATAACACACACCTGGCCATGGAACAGCTAAGCAGCCAATTGTCCCATTACTTTTGGAGGCCCATATGCAAACAGTTGTGATTCCTACACCATTCACCTGATTTGGATATAAATACCCTCCAATTAAAGCTGAAAGTCTGCAGTTAAAGCACATTTTGTTTGTTTAATTTCAAATCCATTGTGGTGGTGTATAGAGCCAAAAACATTAGAATTGTGTTGATGTCCCAATATTTATGGACCTGACTTATACAGCATTACCAGAGGGACATATAACATCACCAGAGGAGTATATAGCATCACCAGAGGAGTATATAGCATCACCAGAGGGGTATATAGCATCACCAGAGGGATATATAGCATCACCAGAGGAGTATATACTGCATCACCAGAGGGGTACCTAGCATCCATCTACCCCCCTCTCCCCCACCGCGGGGCTTGCAGCACTGACAGTACCCCCCAGGACAGTTGGGACATCAAAGTCCCACACTTACTCCATCTAGGAGCTAGCAGCAGGCAGGCAGCAGTGTCTGGCGAGTGGCTTGGCTTCGGACATGCATCCCCCTCCTCCTCCGAGAAAGGCGTCCAATAGGATTGCCTGTCTTCTCTGCCAATCGGGAAACCGGTAACATACCTGTGCTTCCTGATTGGCAGAGAGGCGGTTCAGTGTTAGAAAGGCAAGTATTCATTTGCTTTTCTAAGGGCTCATGGTGCCACGCTCTGCACTACAAGCCACTCTATGTTGAAGCCTATTAGAGCCTACGGCTCTAATGAGATGCTTTGAAGAAACCCCCCGCTGCGGTAATTCATGCAGCTGGCATCCTGAAAGGGGCTGGCCCCATGAATATAGGGTTGTCGCTATGCATGCATGAATCTATGCATGAATCTATCCATAGCATATAGGGAGGTGGCGGGGACAGAGGGGGTGGCGCCTGTGCTCCCTTAATGGACAGGCCGCCCCTGGGTCCAGGGCCGCTGATAAGGCAGTACAGCCAGCCCTGGTGTACCGGGCCCCAGCTCCATAAACTCCATAGGGGGGCCTGGTAGTTTTACAGTTCATTTTTATCTAAAAAAAAAAAAAAAGTCTTTATTACCCACAGCCTCACACCCACTTGAATGCCAGGGAATATAGTCATTTCCTGGGCCCCCTCAGGTCAGCAGAGGGGCCCAGGAGGTGAGGGCAGAGGAGGGACTTTTTCACCATTTTTGGGGCGCAGGCACACAATCCTGCACCGCATGCTGCTCCCCTCTGCACCTACACACATCTATACAGAATATAGTTCCGGCCACCCACTGTGTGTGTGTTCCCTGGCGGATGGATACCATTGTAGAGAGGCTCCCCTGCCTCAGAAAATCCCAGTGCTGTAGCTCGAGTGACAGAGAGATCACTGAGGAGGCACGGAGCGGGAGTACTTGTGGCGGCGGGACACAGGCAAGCAGTCCCCTGCACATGGCATAGTGACAGGTCGGAACTAAGAGTGCCCGAACCCGCAGGAAGTGAACCCTGCACTGCTCTAATCACAGGCAGTGCGACATTCCATGAACGCTGCAGCCGCTCATCGGGGAAATGTCTCACTGCCTGTGATTAGCGTAGTGCAGGGTTCACTTCCTGCTGGCTCGGGCACTCTTGGTTCTGAACGCGTCCGAGCCCATCCTTAGTAGGGAGTCCAGATGTAATGGGCTTGTGTCTGTTTACACCCACCTACCTCCTTGTCCATTCAGGTCCAAAAAAAAATTGAAAAGGACAGCGTGCTAAATGTGGTAGATCAGAGTTAGCCTGGTGTAAATGGACACAAATCCATTTACATCTGGCCACCCATAAAGCCACCACAAGTCCGTGGTATATGCAGACACACACTGAACGGGCATGGACATCAAAACACTGACATCTGTCCCATTTAGCTCCAGTTATGATTGGTGGGGCACTGTGACAGCTTCCTGGCAGAATAGGGTCTGAACACACCTGCGCTTATCCCATCTACTTAGATGTTGTGAAAAACGTTCTAAAATAAGACATCTCTACTGCTTTAGAATATGTGTAATACATTTTAAGTTCACCTTTTGGAACATGTTACATGTTTCACCTGTTTTTAAGGTGGAATATGTAACATGCTCCTGTCACCAGTTTCCCCATGTGACAGCATGGGGTCAGGGGTGGGGGTCGAGTGCAGGATTGAGGGGGGGGCCCTGTCAGGTAGGCTGTACGGGGCCCCATGATTTCTAACAGCGACCCTGCCTGGGTCAAATACCTCTGGTGAGTTTACACCTACCACTTGAGCACTAGCGGTGAAGACTAAAAGGATATCTCTTCTTAAGCGCCAGAGACCCCAGGCGTTTTTTCATTTTGGTGATGTCTAGGTTCAGCACATTATATGTTTTATATTTTGTAGTCTACCCTAACATATTATACCTCTTTTTTTTTGGACTGATAAGGATTTAGTAGCAAGATTGAATACATTAAATTTTTCTTTTGTTTTTATTTGGAATAAACAGTAAAAAAAAAATGAATAATTGCATTTTCCTGTAACTTTTCTCAATGCAAAATGTACGTATTTTGAGCACCATCATGTATGCACCCAAACATAGTTTAAAAAATATCAACAAAATATAGTCAACAAAGATGATTAAAATTACATCACATTAATTTAACTTGTAAGTTAGGGAAATGGTAAAGCTCAAAGTGAACATGCTGTAGGTCCCTTCCATGCAGCCTGCCACAAGGGGTCTAGTGTACACATCTTCTGTCCCACTTAATACACTGTCTACGGGGCAGTGTAGTTGTACCACTGCTTTTCAGTAGCCTAGGCCCTGGTAAGGTTTTTCCGCACCAGGCCATCAGGGTGCCCATTTTCATTTTTAGGATATACAGTACTCTACCACTGAGACCACAGACCAACATTCTGCACCTTCCAAACCTATCAAATGTGATTAAGAGGTCCACAGACCTCCCATACAAGAGCTTGAAAGAGGAGAATCTAGCCAATGCCTGGGGCCCCTTATAATAAACGAAGAGCAGGTGGGGTAGATACCAGTCCCTTCCCTGAGATTCTACAAATACTTTGCACATCTGCTTCAAAGTGCCGATGAATTTTTCACACAGCCCATTGGTCTGCAGGTGGTAGGGACTGGCCATAATATATTTCACTTGCATTTTCACACAAGAGAGACATAATTTGCATACTGTGATCCGTGTCTCTAAACTACTGAGTATGGCTAAGAACCTAATAATGTCTACTGCCACCCTCTGTAAGACATTTGCACATTGGCTTATTGGCATTGGCTTATGCCAACTGCTCCAGGTCAGTACTCAATACCACATTAGTGAGAATGTTATCTGTTACACCCACCTCTTCCATTCCCCTCCATCCCCCTCCCCAGTCTTTGCAGTCTTTGCGATGTAAATGCAGTCTTTCTTAGGACTTACCAGCTCAGGACACACTAAGATCACCTCTGCCCCAGGGTCCTAGGCCAGTGGTAATTGTGTAACCCACAGTGACAGGGTGCAAATTATACGAGTAGCTCCCTGTTAGAAGAAAACGGTGCTGAGGACTTGTTTGCAGTTTGTTGTGGTTTCTTCACGCTCCCAGAGGGGGCGGTGCCGGGCTGCTCTATTTAAACAGTGTGCACCCTGCAGCACATGCTGTCTGATCTACAGCGTATAGTGTGTGTTTCCTGAGCTACCTGTATCTGATTCTCTGTTCCTGTGACCCGGCTTGCCTGACTTTGCTGATCTCTGCCTGCACCGACCCCTGGACTGTCTACGACCACTCTTCTGCCTAGCCCTCCTGTACTTTGCCTGCCCGCCTGTTGACGACCCTGCCTGTACCCAACCATCCACCTGCCTGCACTTCTTGTACCGCTCTGCCAGCCTGTTCTACAACCCGGCCTGTACGACCATTCTACAAATGCACAAGTGCATCAACGGACTCCTACCAACACCAGTGACCCAGTCCGACCCTCCAGCCACCCTGCACTACCGAGCCACCTGTCTACTCTACCAGGGGTTCCCGAGTCGGGGTCGTAAGGGAGGTTACCTACTGCATAAGTCAGACTCATCCACCAGGTACGTGACACTCCCTGAATTCATGGAAGGACACACAATAACAGGATCACACTGGGTGATCAGTCAAATTCTACTTGAGGTCAGACACAGTGAGATGACCCACCTTGCTGCAAGCATAACATCTACAGGTGTCCACGGAGACTGGCTTGGCTGTGGTAGATCAAGTTGCTTTAGGCCTCTGGCTGTCAGGAGAAGAGAGCTAAGCTGCATTTTCTTCTTTGCAGCTGAGTGCACTGGTCCTATGGGTGTCATTCATTATATTTGCCACATGAAAATCTGTGATTTCCACTGCTTAATCTGCCTTCTTGGGTACTCTGTCAAGTACAAACTGCTGGACCTCAGCAGGATATGTGTGGAGGAACTGATCTTTAATCCTCAGCTTCTGCAAGGTGTCAAAGGTACTTACAGATATTCATTACTGAAAAGCAGTAATGCAAATTGCAAGCAAGGTCTACATAGCTGTCATTATTAACTCCCTGTGATGTCCAGAAGAGCTTGAGGTGCTCATCTGGATTGAGGTTGAACAGTTTGGTAATGAACTGCTTAATGGCATCATAGTACTCTTCTTGGTCTTCACATACTACCGGTCAGAGG